>QODF01000016.1:5170640-5191387 GCA_024372805.1 Oostethus manadensis | reverse complement strand
GTCCAGGGTGTACCCCGCCTCCCGCCCGAACTCAGCTGGGATAGGCTCCAGCATCCCCGCGACCCTAATGAGGATAAGCGGCATAGAAAGTGGATGGATGGGCTACAATCCTACTGTTATGACCTCAGGAGAAGAAGAAGAGACAGTTAAAGCGCCACATCATTCCGATAGGGGGTGGTGAGGGCAGAGCAAAGGAGGGCGCAATCAGTTGGGGGAAACTACCACCTACGCCTGATCCTTTACCCTCCGCCCTCTCCCTCACTCCTTTCCTCCCCTCGCCCCTGGGGGAGGAATTCCTTAACCCCTCCTTGCATTCTCCTCCTCTATTTGTTCCCCTTCTTCACACTGCCTCGACGGTGCCTCTGGGGAGGAGGGGCGGAATGAATGCGGGAGGGGGGTTGTTGGGTCAATGAGCTGAGAATAGGAAGCCATAAAGGATGGAAAAAATAGATGAAAAACCGAATCTCCCCCTGTCTCGCCTTTCCTCTCCGCATACAATTTCCATTCGCTTGCATTTTCTATTGAAAGCCAATAGCGTTGTCCTGGGCTCAGAGATGGATGGCTGCACTAGAGCTAAGGTTTAATCAATAGGTCTTTTTAATTTGCCATCGATCCACTTTAAAAGCTACTGCAGCTGTGTGTGTGTATGTGTTTATACGTGCGAAAACGTGAGGGGCTCCGATGCCGATGCTGATCAGAGCCTTCGTGCACGTCCTAGTGGAGAGGGCCCGCTTGCCGTTATCGACATTGGAGCCTTTTATTTAATTATTTCATTCCCAGACAGATACTAATGGAGCTGGCTAATAGATTGTGGTTGGGCTGCCATCCTGCCCCGAATTTACAAAGAAATGGGATTAGCTTGAAATTGGCAACGGTAAATGCAACCTTTGCAATACGGTACGATGCCGTGTGGTGCGGCGCTCTCCGACCCTGCCTAAGGGGTCTCCTAGGACAACGTATAGCAACAGAAATTCTTTTAATCGTTTAATAATCATTTTTCAAATGTTTGCCATTTTTGCCACAATTTCAACAAGAATAAATACATTATTAATGTTCAGAGTTTCAGTGTTCAAATCTCCGTTGGGCATCTCTGTGTGGAGTTTGCATGTTCTCCCCGTGCGTGCGTGGGTTTTCTTCAGGTACTCCGGTTTCCTCCCACATTCCAAAAACCATGCATGTTAGGTTAATTGGCAACTCTAAATTGTCCATTAGAGCGTGAATGTTTGTTTGTCTACACAAACTACACACAGAGATGCCCAACGAAGATTCGAACCCTGATCTCCTGACCGTGAGGCCAACATGCTACCCACACGTCCACGGTGCGGCCGGGTTCTAGACTAGTGCTTCTTAATCATTTTACGTCATGCACAAAATGTTTTAGTGCCGCCCTGATTTGAACGACTATAGAGAAACTGGTAATATGTATTTATTTACCTGTACTGTAAAGCCTGAACTCAAAACTGGCACCTGCGTAATGCAACGAAATGGAGAGCCGTGGAACATACAAGTGTATTCAAGAGTCAAATTGCATGCTGAGTACACCAAATCCGTACACGTTGGCAGGCCTGCATTAGTATTCAAAGTACTCCGTGCCTCAGTTGACTGCCCCACCCCAAAACACCCCCAAGGGGGAACCGCCCCACTATTTGAGAAGCACCGCTGTACCTCAACATGTGGTCTTTATACAGCAAACCGAATCAACGGCACCTCAGCTGGTTGAAGCCAACGCGGCACTCCAGTTTACCTCAGTTGTGTGTCTTGACTGGCGTTGTCCTCTCCCGCCTCCATCCAGGCGATCGCATCCGTCAGACGGAGAACCGCGCCACCCGCTGCAAGGTGGAGCGCCTGCAGCTGTTGATGCAGCAGAAGCGGCTGCGCAGGAAGGCCCGGCGGGATCAGCGCGGCCCTTACCAGTGGCTGTCCAACCGCAAGGCTGGACGCAGCAACAGCAACAGCAGCATGTCCAGCGAGGGCTCCTTGGACCTGGACTTTGACGACTCCGTGTGGAAGCCCGACGTCAAGGCTGACTTGAAGTCCGAGTTTGTCATGGCCTGAGAGGGAAGGATTGAATTTGCAAATGAGGATATTGATGATGGACGACCATCCGCTCGCCATTTGTACACTTTAATCCTTGACTGGACTTTGTCTTGTGCTTGGACTGGAATAGGACTCCTCTCATAAGGTCTCACGATACCTTCACTTTGAGCATAGCAGAACTCCCAGGGTGGTGGTGGTGGTGGTGGTGGGATTTTTACTATTTTTGTGTGTGTGTGATGAAGCGCACTCTGGACAAGGACAAAGAACTCCGTGTTGGACTTTCGAGCAGGACACAAGCACCAGATGCCTCAGTGTTCTCCTAACAAAACCCTGACAAACTTTATCGGATTATTTGCGACGGGCATTCTCACAAACTCACCAAGCAGCGGCGGCAGCGGTCCGGTTCTGACCTGTTACAGGGTGGTTAAACTTCTTCTTTTGTCGTCGTCGTCGTCGTTGTTGATGTTGTTGCTCTTGTTGTTTCTTTTCCTTTGAAAACATACTATTTTATAAAAGAATACAAATGTAGCATTGTTCACCAAGCATTCAGGTTTTCATATAGAAACAGTTCAATGTGGATTTTGCACATGATCTTTGGATTTCTTAACGATGTGCAGAAAGGAGGCGGGGCCTAATATGGACATTGATTGACCTCAGCGACGTAGGGTGGGGTTTCCCAAACGTTTTCAGCTAGAATTACAAACATATATGATATATAGACATATACTATTACACAGTCGGTTTACCCCCATTGGAAAATGGTAACCTGATACATGTTAAACACAGGAAGTGAGCGAACTATCAGTGAGAGAACTTCTGTAAACATGATGCACATCAATGTACAGATAAATACGAACACTTGGTAACCCAAGAGAGGAACATTTACAACAACAAATCACAAGGTGAAAATTTGCAGCCTGGTAAAAATGGACTCAGTTCGGGGTCCTCAACTTTGGGAAACCCTGTTAATAAGTATAGATTATTAACAGAAAGGGCTCTAGAGGGGGATTTGACAAAACGAATATGACATGTAATATGAGAACAAAATCTATTTTTATTTCTATTCTGCTGTTTTCCAAAAGCGGCTCTCAATATGGTAAACATTCATTGCTGATGCGTGGCTCCCGGATCTTAGTGGCTCGTAGATTGTGTACATACATGTGATAATTGGCAAAGATTTCTCATTATTAGGGTGTGTGATGACTTGGAATACTCTGCACGCCCTCCAATAGATTTTTGTCACCAATTCAACCCTCCTAGCAATGACGACGTGACTTGTGATCAGTACCTAGTGCCTCCACCAGGACAATGCATGAACATATCAGGTTCGGCCTTTTCAGTTTTTTGCTGCTACACCCTTAAAAAAATGACCGGAAAAAAGAAATAATAGCGGGAAAAGTGTTCTTTGCATGTTTTTCTGGGATGGAATTGAGGAAAAAATGGGCGCAACATGCATGAATTTCTGAAGAAAGTCGAAAAAAAAACAATGCTGCTGTTTGTCAGTAAGGTTTTTGTCTTTTGTTTTTGTATGTGTGTGTTGGGTGGCTTTAAAAAAAAAAAAAAAAAAAAAAAAAAATCCCAAATGACGTCAAGAACATTCCTGTTGTGGAAATTCTTCACTCTCTCAAAGGCTGTCCCGCCTAGGAACTGTTTAGATGCACTGGTGGGGACTTGGAAAAAAGATTTTGCGCCCGACCCGCCGATGATTGCACTCCCAAGAGATTGCAGTGAGAGATTACTTTTTTTTTTTTAAGTGGCCTTACCTTTCACGAAAAAACGGGATGAAAGGGATGTTTTTTGTTTTCTGTGTCAATTTGTCAACAAGGCACCATTATTTTGTCAGAGGGGCATCTGTTGTTTCAGTCCTTTCTAGCTGGTGGAGTCTCTATTATGTCAAGGCTTCTGTGCCTTAAATACGTTGCCCTCACTGTGTCATGTTTGTTTTCCCATCAATCCGCGCACATCACCGTAGTATTCCTCGCCCATCCAAAATTGTTCCTCGATTACCGTCCCGATTTCCCCCGGCCTCACTCGTCTCCCTCACGGCTGCAGGAAAAAAAAAAAAAAAGGTCGCCAGAAACGTCCTGTGAGGACGACATGCACTTCCTGTCCCGCCCCCAACATTTTGAAAAAGGGCAATTGAGCTCAACCCCTTTTGTCAAATTCTATTTATTTCTTCTGATATATGTATCAGCTATACTCTGTGTGCCTCACTTCTGTGTGAAATTGACAAAAAAAAGACAAAGCATTGCAGAGAAGACACATGATCACAATTGTTCAAAAAGTTCTTTCTTGTAGCTATCTATCGATACGGAACCGGATTCAAGAATACAATTTTACCAATGTTCTAGCTCTAGGCCGGTGTAGCACATGTGTGACTGTAATAATTTATGAAACCAAAATGGTAACTGTGAATTATGTATTTTCTTTGTGGCATTTTTTTCAGGGGGCAAAAATAAGAAGAGGCAGCAGCTCTTTGGTTGTGTTTGGATTTTTTTTTTGGTGGAAATACAACAGAAACAAAACAGGAAAAAAAGAAAATATATACAAATATATTTTTTTCTTAAGCAATACATTTCAGTGTGACTTGTGATAGAACATTTTCTTTTTTAGGTAATAAATAAAAAAAGAGCCAAAATGAGAACATAAGGTTTATCCATGAGTATTTATTACATTCACCGGTGAAAGTTCCATCCATCCATGTTCTATACGGCTTATCCTCATTAGGGTATGCTGGAGCCTATCCCAGTTGACTTTGAGCTGGATGCAGGCTACACCCTGGACTGGTCGCCAGTCAATCCCAGGGCACACATACAAACACTCACACTCTAATGGCCAATTTAGAGTCACCAATCAGGCTAACATGCGTGTTTTTGGAATGTGGGAGGAAACTGGAGTACCTGAAGAAAACCCACGCACGCACGGGGAGAACATGCAAACTCCACACAGAGATGCCCAACGGAGATTCGAGCCCTGAACCTCCTTACTGTGAGGCCAACATGCTACCCACTCAGCCAGTGAAAATTGTTTTATGTATTTCATATTTCATCCAATCAGAATTTCAGCCTCTTTGTGTTGCCATGCCAATGTAATCTGCCCACGGCCTTCAGGGTCAGTAGTACTGGCCCATGTCACTTACTGGGACACTTGGCAATGGGACTGTTTCTTCACTCAATCAAATTTCAGATTCACCTCACAGGGCCAGCTAGCAGGCGTACAGTAAAGTCAACATTTTTCCGTTCTTTGACTGGCTAAGCTCTACAAACCTGTGCATGAACAGTGCATGATCCTGTTCTGACACGAAGAATGGAGACAAAAGAAAGACCATTATACTGTATATGTTATATATAAGTCTGCCCCGGGAATGGGTTTGGTCGCGACTTCCATAAAGTTTTCCAGACCGTTGTTGCCAGTGAATGCTTGCACCTCCAGATGATGAAGTGTAGCGGTTTGGAGTTGTTTAGAGACGACGTATTCAAGGAGGTGGTGAGAACCGGGGTTGTTGCAGTAGTAATGCAGTCCCCAGTTCGCCTTTGTATATAATCGATGGTTTGTCTAATTGTGATCGTGGTGGATTGGGTTGCTTCAGTCGCCACAGAAGGCCCATGCCGCCCAGCCGGTCCCCTAACAGGTTTGTTGGAGATTTCAACAAGATACAGACGATGCTTGACTGTAAGGATTTGGCTTTAGGTCCAGCATGTTTACAAACATGCATTTTGACTTTCAGGATATTTAAAGTCGTGTTTCTCCTCAACGGATGCTGATTGGCTGCCTGGCCTTATTTGCATCCAATGAAAAGTTGGCATGGAAGATTTAAAGAGTACGGAGTGTTGACTGGAACAAGCCCCAAGGTCAGGGGCCGAGCTCGACACTGCGTCAAGCGCGGATGGACACATCAAAGTGTGAAGAGAAACTCTTCGGCAACATGGCACCACCGGCGTCTGCATGCCAACTTCACATAATACACTTCCACGTTCAAGGTCTGTCGCATGTGATGACATCATCAAAGCACGTCTGAAGCGGGTAAACAACCGTGTTTGGTTACTAGCAGGTTTGCTGGCTCCTGACTAACATTATGTCTGCGTCTCCTTTGGATATTAAACTACTGCAAAGCATTGGTTGCATCAGGCGGAACCAAGACTGCTGCCTTCAGTACTTCCAATTCCCCAGGTGAAAGCCATCAATGGGAAAACCATGGCCTGTATCACGTTGGATCTTTTCTGTCATGCAGGACGTGCAATTCAACAAACTTCTAGAGTCCCTTGAGCCACGTTTTGCCATTCTCAAACGCAAGCACTGTATTTCTTAGATGTTTGCTCACCCGAGTTGTACAATGTTGTTTACAGCCACACCGGGAAGCTAATTGCTGATGCTGTATCCATTAGCTTCACAACAGATATGTGTTAATTCCTCGACAGGAGATATGTAATGTTATACATTTTGGTATTGGTATCCTTTGATATCAGAAATTAAGACTTGGACAGTATCGGACAAGGCCAATATCGGGCATCCCTAGAAATAATCCATACCAGGGTAAAGAGTCGCCATTAGAATGTTGCTATTGGTCATACTAGAAGTTAAATAAGTTAACCACTGCAATTAGTAAAACGTAAATACAAATAAGCACAATTATTATTTGCCCCGCCAGTGTAAAAGGAAATTAGTCATTTCAAAATGTAAATGCATTAACACAGACATGACAAGTGGCATCAGTCTTAGTGGGGGTCACATTTTTAAAAAGTCCTACTGCAACAAGCACAACAATAAATAATAATAATTATTATTAAATAATAATGATAAAATAATAATTGTACAATAAATACTACGGTGCATTCATGGCCATCGGAATACAAAACCGGCAGGTGGCTCCATTATGGTAACCTCCCAACGTTACTCTGCTACTAATTCAATTACTTTTGGGGAATGCAAGTAGTAAAAATACAGTAAATAAGTCCTTTGCCCAACAGCGTCTGTGACTGTGTAGATGGGTCTCGTGGCAAAGAGAAGGAACCCAACTCGCATTGAGGACATATTTGCATACAGACCTTTGAATGTTATTGCAGCAGAAGCCCTTCCCATGACTTTTGCAGTCATACTGCAACCGTCAGGAGGCCTCTTCTGAGAAGTCTCTGCCTCCACACTCTCAACCGTCTTACGTTATCGACACATATGGGTGAGCGAGCACACGCGGAGACAGAGAACGCGGGGCTCAGCCGCCACCGCTAACTGAAAGCCGGCGGTTCCAAGATGGAGAGAAGCTCCATTGCCGTTGGCAGGTGAGGCTCCTCTGTTGTGATGTCAGATAAGACACCGACATAGCACACCTGCAAATACACCAACCTTGCGGGATTGTCGCGGTCTGTCCCGGCGGTGTTTACATGTGTTGTTTACATCCCGATGCTCTCTCTGTTGCTGACTGTGATGCAGGAAAGCCCTCCCCGCTCTCCCGCAGCAACACTACACCCACCCACCTACCACCGACAGGCAACAATACGTTTTGTCATTGACATAAATTGTCAACATTAAACTAGCGTTAAAAAAACCCATTTATAATAAAGTTTACTTTTTTAAGCGCAGGTATTAATGACTGCCCTGCGATTGGCTGGCGACCAGTCCAGGGTGTACCCCGCCGCTCGCCCAAGGCCAGCTGGGATAGGCTCCGGCATCCCCGCGACCCTAACGAGGATAAGCGGTATCGAAAACGAATGAATGGATGAGGGTATTAATGACACGTTCAAATAAACATGGTAGGTGTGCGGGAAGACCGGGCAAGGTGCGATAATGTTGAGCAGCCCGGCGTAGTGGTTCCTACCGTTACGAAGGTAAGAACCACTTCAAGTTAAAAGTAGTCGGTGTCATAACGTACGTGTCGTCTCCGACAAGACAGCGCCGTAAACGACTCGTGTTGCGTCGCTCGCTGCCGCTGTTTTTTCCCGTCTGCTTGCTTTTAATTTGGCGGGTGATATGAAGTCAGTTGGAAAACTTTGCTAGCTGTACTGAAGGCGGTGCTTGGGAGACAAATACAGTGTACCAGGCTGTCGGATTATTCCCCTGGATGTTTGCACGCGTCGGCAACTTCAAACAGATCCTTGAAAAAGAATGAAGTAATAAAGCCGTGCAAATCGCTTGCACACAATTTGAATTTCAAATTTGAGGCTGTTCTGTCATAGGTTTCAAAAAACAACAAATACAGCAACTTCTGATCCATTCAAGTAAAATAATATACCAAGCGGTATACCATATATACCAACCAGCGGTTAAGTTGTCTTCACGCTTGTACGACTTACCATCCATCCATTTTTTTTATCCCCATTAGGGTCACGGGAATGCTGGAGCCTATCCCAGCTGACTTGAACGGGAAGGACTGGTCGCCAGTCAGTCGCATGGCAGACAAACCATTCACACTCGCATTTGACCTCACGGGGAGAACGTGCAAACGCCACACAGAGATGCCCAACGGAGATTCAAACCCAGATCCATATCTCCTGACCGGATGGCCAACATGCTGACCACTCGACCACCGTGCACCGTTGCAGATGATGTGGTCCTGTTGGCTTCATCGAGCAGTGACCTTCAACTCTCACTGGATCGGTTCGCAGCTGAGTGTGAAGCGGCTGGGATGAAAACCAGCACCTCCGAGTCCATGGTTCTCGCCCGGGAAAGGGTGGAGTACCATCTCCGGGTCGGGGATGAGGTCCTGCCTCAAGTGGAGGACTTTAAATACCTCGGGGTCTTGTTCACGAGTGAGGAAAGGATGGAACGTGAGATGGACAGGCGGATTGGTGCGGCGTCTGCAGTGATGCGGACTCTGCACCGGACTTGTGGTGAAAAGAGAGCTGAGCCAAAAGGCAAAGCTCTCGATTAACCGGTCGATCTACGTTCCTACCCTCACCTATGGTCATGAGCTTTGGGTAGTGACCGAAAGGACAAGATGGGGGGTACAAGCGGCCGAAATGAGTTTTCTCCGCAGGGTGGCTGGACTCTCCCTTAGAGATAGGGTGAGAACCGCTAGGTAGAACCGCTGCTCCTCCGCATTGAGAGGAGCCAGATGAGGTGGCTCGGGCATCTGGTCAGGATGCCTCCCGGACGCCTCCCTGGGGAGGTGTTCAGGGCACGCTGGAGAGACCATGTCTCTCAGCTGGTTTGGGAACGCGTCGGCATCTGCCGGGAAGAGCTGGACGAAGTGGTCGGGGAGAGGGACCTCTGGGCTTCCCTGCTCAGGCTGCTGCCCCCGCGACCCAACCTCAGATAAGCGGAAGAAAATGGATGGATGGATGGATAGTTTAAGAATGCGCAAAGGAAACACATTAATTATCATGGCCACTGTTTAACCCTGGAACTGATCGATTGTTTTCCATTTCCATTCTTTCCAATGGGACACGCTGTCTGTGAACTGCTACACTAGCACTTTCCTGTATTACGTGAGCACGTGTGGTGTCAGCGGAGAACTACGAACAAGCAGGAGCGACGTGATGAAGCCTTTTGTTGAAAGTCTTTTTTTCTGCACAGTCAGCAAGGTCCTTGTTTGTCTATTTTTGTTTGTTTCCTGCGCAAGTGCGAGGGAACAGAGCGGCTCTCTGTTTGAAACATTACCTGATGGATATTTATGCAGCTGTGAAAAGAGCCTCTGATATCCTTTTCAGACACACACATTTGAGGGCGTTCAGCTGTCAATCGCCATCAGTGTGTGCGTGCAGTCGACCTCGGCGCTTGGCCCGCAGACACGGTCCAGAGGTCATGGTTCAAATAAACCCTGCAAAATGTGTAAACAGGATGTGTACACCCAGCCACACATATGGCGCTCACTAATCAAAAGCCACAAAGCTGAGACGTGGAAGTCCAGTGGAGGCCATCCAGTGTTAGGACAAAAAGGCGCGGGGGTGCCATCAATGGCGATGGCGGCTCCCTGTATGGATTGTGATAGTAGCGGAGTAGCAGGCTGTTCCCGCCTCGCACTCGTGCTGTTCTGCCGCCACATTGCTGCCATCGCTTCATCGTGCAAAGCTGCGGGACCGCAGACTCCTACGGTACACTCACTCCGGGTCACATCGGTCACGATGGATCGATTCCCCTTGGTGCTCGCTGCTCGGTGAAAGCCACAGAACAATTAGCATGGAGTGCGACGAAGAGACCCCAGACCACCTTGCGCTGTGTGCGAGACCCCAAGCCCCCTTAACATTCTATACGACTGTCTGCTGAGCTTTTCAGTTCCTCCCGTGGGAGCGCGGCACATGTGTGTGAGCCGCACGAGGGCGTTTATTTGGCTTTGAGGGAAACCCTGCAGGCCTGCATGCCATATAAGGTAAAAACAAACAGTAAACTGAAGCGCGCATGCATGCATGCATGCAAAAAAAAATACAAATGAATGAGCACAGGAAGACCCAGTCGAGGCGGGCAGGAAGTGGCAGCTGCTGCCATGGTAACAAAGTGAAACCCGAAGCAACGAGAAATACGCCTCGCCGGCGGTATTCTTGACGTCACTTCTAGTAGCGGTGAGTCAAAAGCAGCAGCTGCACAGAACACGAAGCTTTTAGGATGGGCGCACACACAGCCACAGATATGATGAGAGGCAGCAAAAAAACAAAACAAGGGCATTGTGTTGTCTTTGAAGATAATGATTGTGGTGGAAAATCCCCATATGCTCAGCCTCGCTATTGAGGACAATGCCTGCGAAGCGCAGGCGACAGCATTAAGACATCATAGTGTATTCATAAGGAGTGTGACTGATGAATATGCAAATGATGCCTGCATTAATGCCAAATTAGCGATATGCTTGCGCAACACCGTGGCGCTCATACAGCTCGGAGGTGTCAATTGGGCTGCCCAGGGAAGGCACGCGGGAAGAAAAAGAAACCAAAATAATCCCTTCCAAAGTTGCTCTACACGAACAATATGTGAGCGCTAGCGTAGCTCACTAGACCTCAGGCCCGAAAGACGCCCAGTGGTGCACATTGTTACGTCGATCGTCATTTTGGAGATGTCATGTGACATCAGTCAGCTGACATCAACGTTATCCATTCACCTGTAGCGGCTAGTTATGGAAAAAAAACTCAATTGTTTGATGAGTGGGCCGCACGGTGGTCGAGCGGGGTAGCACGTTGGCCTCACAGTCGGGAGATCAGGGTTGGAATCTCCGTTGGGCATCTCGGTGTGGGTTTGTTTGTCTGCCCTGTGATTGACTGGCAACCAGTCCAGGGTGTACCCCGCCTCCGGCCCAAAGTCAGCTGGGATAGGCTCCAGCATCCCCGCGACCCTACCGAGGATAAGCGGTATAGAAAATGAATGAACGAATGACTGGCAACCAGTCCAGGGTGTACCCCGCCTCCGGCCCAAAGTCAGCTGGGATAGGCTCCAGCATCCCCGCGACCCTACCGAGGATAAGCGGCATAGAAAATGAATGAATGAATGTTTGGCATCCTGAACTCCACTATAGAAATGAGTGTTTTCTTCACGTTTGCCTGTTAAAAGTATTATTTCACGATGAACTGGGAAGTGTGTCCATTGCTGAAACCTTTCCAGTATGGTGCCCTGACTTCGGCTGAAGTGTCTCTCGCGTCGTTTGCATTTGTATAGCGGTCATGTTTGACAGCAAAGGTAATGTGTTTGGTGTAGCCGTTTCCAAACATTTTGGAGATGTTTTATAGTAAGAGACATATAACTTGTAACTTGCACGCTGAGAAGGTGCGTGCACCCCTGATATGCACGTGCATGCCCGCCCTTGTCGTAACCCCGCCCCTCCCCCTTAGAACCAAGAAGAAACGCGACGCCACTTGATTGTCATTACATCATCACCCTCCACTGCTCGCTTCCGGTGACTTCGGCAGGTGAGACACCTCACCGCTTCGTAATCAAGCTTCCTAGCATCAAGTAAGTTGCATACATTCCTACATGATTTCCTTGTTCATTGCATACGTAAAAAAGTGCAGCCCGCTGCGTTTGTCAGAAAACNCTGGCAACCAGTCCAGGGTGTACCCCGCCTCCGGCCCAAAGTCAGCTGGGATAGGCTCCAGCATCCCCGCGACCCTACCGAGGATAAGCGGCATAGAAAATGAATGAATGAATGTTTGGCATCCTGAGCTCCACTATAGAAATGAGTGTTTTGTTCACGTTTGCCTGTTAAAAGTATTATTTCACGATGAACTGGGAAGTGTGTCCATTGCTGAAACCTTTCCAGTATGGTGCCCTGACTTCGGCTGAAGTGTCTCTCGCGTCATTTGCATTTGTATAGCGGCCATGTTTGACAGCAAAGGTGATGTGAAGGTAAAGTGATTGGTGTAGCCGTTTCCAAACATTTTGGAGATGTTTTATAGTAAGAGACATATCACGCTGCCTTGTAACTTGCATGCTGAGAAGGTGCGTGCACCCCTGATATGCACGTGCATGCCCGCCCTTGTCGTAACCCCGCCCCTCCCCCTTAGAACCAAGAAGAAACGCGACGCCACTTGATTGTCATTACATCATCACCCTCCACTGCTCGCTTCCGGTGACTTCGGCAGGTGAGACACCTCACCGCTTCGTAATCAAGCTTCCTAGCATCACGTAAGTTGCATACATTCCTACATGATTTCCTTGTTCATTGCATACGTAAAAAAGTGCAGCCCGCTGCGTTTGTCAGAAAACTTCTCCTTTCAGAATCAACATTTTCTTTACTCTCGTTGTTTTGCACACGCGAAAAAGTGATTTTTCCGACAAATTCATTCTGGCCCACGCTGCAAAAATGAGCACACCCCAACTAAAGTGTTAGGAGAAAAAGCCGCACTTAAGACTACAGGATTCGAATGAACCGGCATTCAACCCCAGGTGAGTTCAATGATTCATTTAGGAGGTGTCCAGCAGACAGGTGACCATAAAAGGGCGTTTCTTACCAAAGAAGAGCCCTTCCCATTTCACGCCGTCGCCCGTGGAAGAGAAATGTCACCAAATCCTTTCCCTCACAAACAAGGTGAGGGCGACCAGAAGATCAGCAGAACTTCACATATCAGTCAAGGTACTGTAGCAAAAGTGATCCAAAAATGTCAGAAAGATGGAAGCGCCACCATCTTGCAGAAGCGTCCAGGGAAGCTAACATCTCGACAGGAGCGTCTTTTGATGAGAAGGGTGGACGAAAACGGCCAATGCAAGTTCACCGCAGTTCGCAGAGGAATGGCGCGCATGGGTATCGTCCAGGAAGGGAGCCTCTCCTAAAGCCCGTGCACAAAAAAGCACACCTAGGATTTGCCAGGGCCCGTGATGAAAAAGATGACGACTACCGGGCCTCGATACTTTGGAGTGTCGAGACAAAGATCACCGTTTTTGGAGTGCACGGTGTCGTAAAGGTGAGAGTTTCCAAGAAAAATGCGTGGTGCCTACAGTGAAACTACGGTGGTGGCAGTGGGGCTGCATGAGTGCTGCTGGTGTCGGGGAGCGGTATCATGAACTCAGCAATGTACTGCTCGACACTGAAGGAGAAGATGCTCGACACGACACTGATCCAAAACACACATCTAGAGCTACCGTTGCGTTTCTGAAGAAGAACAGGGGGAAGGTGGTTGCGTGGCCAAGTGTGTCTCCTGACCCGAACCCAATCCACAAGCTGAGCGTCGCTCTCCATCCAGCATCCCGGCTCTAATAGAGCTTATTCTTGAGAAACAATGCAAAATGTCGCCAACTTGTTCATTCCACGCCCAGAAGACTCGGTGCTGTCCTTAAAAATACAAAATACTAGGTGTAGTAGTTTTTGTTGCGGGGTGTATTCATTTTTGCGTCACCCAATTTGAGTAAAAATTTTGAGATGAAATGAGAGTAAGAGTTGGAATTTTACAAGAAAGTTGTAATTTTAGGAGAAAAAAAAGTGGTAATATAACCTTTGACCAAGGCCAAAGGTCACATAAGTCTCCCGTTGTTATAGATGTCTCAGGCAATGCCCGTTACAACGGAGTGTTAAAATAATCCGAGATTTTATTCTTGAAATCTTTTCGGTTGTAAATTCACGACTTTGTTGTCGTAAAGGTACTAGAAAAAACTACGAGAGTAACATCGTAACGTTACGAGAATATAAGTCGTAACTTTATGTTACATTACGACTTTTATACTCGGAAAGCCTGACTTGTTTCTCGTAAAATTAGGACTTTTTTTTTCTTGGAAAATTATGTCTCTATTCTCGTGAATTTTGGACTTTTTTTTTCTCATACAATTACTATTTTTATTCTCAAAATCTCAGATATTTTTCACGTGGCCCTAATAATCCATTGTTTTTATTACATAATAAAAGCAACACGTTTTTACAAACTGTGACATTTAGTGGTAGAATTTTATAATTATACTACATATTGTTTGAACGTTGCATTATTTATTGACATATTTTGACTTGTATGAGAGCTTAGAAGTTTGTCTTTACAGTTAGTACATGTTTTATGTTGGTCAGCGTTTGACTCAGGAACTTCTTACTTAGATTCTTTCCTGTTGGAAAAGTGCTCCTAAATGCGGTTTTACCAATAAAATAAATGCACAAATACTTGTAATTATAACAAACAATTGTGTATAGTGACACCCTATTGTCGGAAGTGATCGGCCTGCACCACAGGTCAGGTTTTATGAGGCTGACTGTCTGACTCAGGAATGGATTCATCCAAATACAGTAGTTTCCTTTGGGGAAAATGAATATGTGTTGCATGACAAAAGCATGCATCTCCAGCTGGAAGTGCTGGCCATACTGGGATGTGGGATGCATGTATGCACGTGAGGGTCCAACAAAAAGACCACCACAAGGCGCAAATATCACGCCGTCGCGTTTTTAGGTCAGGGATTTAAAAGGGAACATGTCGCCACTGCAGATGCTGAAACAGCGCCAAGCAAAAATCAGGACCGGGTTCTTCTTCCCGGACAGCAAACAACGTGGCTACCAATTATCAGCGCCCGTCCTCACCACTCCGCCTCATTAAAGACGTTGCATGCATGCCCATTGGCTCTCCAGTGGGAGATGTATGCGTTGTAATTAGGGCTTGGGTTTAAATCTGTGCCAGGGTGGGGGTGGCTTTAAGGCTAAATCCTGTTTGCAATGGACCACAGAGGTGTGTGTGGGGGGTGAGGGAACCCAAGTGTGTCTGTATTGTTTCTACGTGGGGGATTATTGTAAATAAAGCACGTGCGAGGAGGGGAGGGGTCTTCCGGGAGGCGTGTGTGCATGCAAATGTATGCAAATCGAAGCGAAGTGGGTGGGGCTTGGCCCTCACGCTGTTTCATCCCTGTAATCATGCAGTCTGATGTGCTTCTTTACCCAGTCATTCAGAACCCCCCACAGCACAGGGACAGGTGCTGCTGCGGACTAACGGCCGTCTAACAACAGAAACACAGATGATTAGCTCAGTTGCTTGCAGTGCAGAGCCAACACAGTAGCACCAAAGTTCAATGCCGGAACGGGCCATAACTTTTCCAAAGTACTTCAGGGGCTTGTCTTAAACGCCATTTTCCTAAGACGCAGCCCTGAAGATGCAAAATCAGTTTGCTCTCAACCCCACCTAGCAAAATGGCTTGCAACTTTGATGTGCCTCGCCACATGTTTATAGATAGACAGACTTTATGAACCTTTACGGGAAATTATGGAACATAAGAATACGTATAAGTAAATCATTCCAAATAAACGGAAGTCGATGAAGGTTGTAGTTGATATTTTTCTCTTACATTTTTTTTTACCAGACAACTTGTATGACAGGTTAGAACAGGGGTGGGCAAACTACGGCCCGCGGGCCACATCCGGCCCACCGAATGCGTCCAAAGTGTGTAATATCAACTTTTAACATGCAAGCTGGCCACATGACTTGCAGGTCATCAGGGGTCAACATTGGGATGGTTTACGTAGCTTTTCACATGCAGCGATCCAGACAGCAACCTCACGTATGCGGCACAGAACAAACCCAATGCACTGTCTGAGAAGTCCAAAAGGAGGTGGACCTTTTAGCGTTCATATTGCATATCACACATCCTTTGGTCGTGTGTATTCCCGGTGTCTTGTTCAGTAAAACAAACGCACAATTCCATTCTGCTGATGATGAAAGTGCTCCTGAACAAAGGAACACAAGCACAGCAGATTGTACGACACTTTTATCGACCAAATAAAGATATTTTTGGAAAAATACTTTTTGCAAAATTGGAGTTAAAATTTGGACCGCTTTTTTCTTGCTTCTGAAATCTGTTCTGTAGCTGGTTTCATACCCATGTGCAAAGATGTAGACATAAGGTCTGCAGATGATGCTGTCCTTTCACAATGAGCAGCCATCAACATTAACCAAACAGTAGGTTTGTGTTTTACTAAAACAAGATGAAGGATATGTGCAAACAGTGTAAAATCCAACATTGTAACTGAGACAAAGTATCCTGTCCATTTGGACCAGAATTTGTCCTTCAAAAAACATACAAAAACGTTACAAACTCAATGAAATGCAAGATTTCCCCATTAAAACATGCAATGATCATTCCACACGTGCAAACAGCTCGTCGTGCCGGTCACGGGCCAAAGAGACGGTTCTGGCGCCTCTTAGATGTGTGTATAATCAGGCGTCACCAGCACTCGATAAAAAAGCCACTTTGTTACCACCATTTTTAACGTCACCTTCCCTTGCGCCTTGCCAATGGGCGTGTTTTGGGCGCATTTTGCAATTTCCTGCCACGCAGCCTGGCGTCAGTCCACCTCCGGCCCTCCTACCGGGTTTAAAACAGCTGGGTCAAATCTTTAGCAATCGAATGAGCTCCGCAGTCCCTTGTAATGCGCCGCTGGCGAAGCACATTGCAAGGTTCGTAGGATCTGGATGAAGACAGCGGAAGACAGCCAAACTTCTCCCAGACGGAAAGTGATGTTTTGGTCCGGGAGGTCCGAGCTTGCAGTGGCGGAATATATGCTCACGCAATAAATCAAATACGTACACGCACTAAAAACTAATTTTACACCAAACTTAAAATAACGTTCTTTTCTTACCGGTTAGGTTCTTTTTATTTCGGGTTACTTGAGAAATGTTACTTTAAAAAATGATATAGATATACTTTACGATCAGTTTTTTACACGCATACCAGATAAATATATTCATTTTATTCATTTTATCAGGAGTTTTTTACACTTGCTGTGCTGTGTTACATTACTTGCATAATTCATAAATAGGTTTTGTTCCGTTCATTCATATAAGGAAAACTGATTCCAAATCAGAGCAAGTCAAAAGTTAAGCAGCAATCCAGAACTGATTGTGTTCAACCTTAGAGGTTCCATTGTGTGTGTGTGTTTTAAAAACACTATTTTCCCACAAATATAAGTATATTTATGGGGCATTTTATGTTCATCGGTGAATGACTTTGGTGAAATGTGACATACTAAAGGAGGTGGGTGTCCATCACTGGGGACCCTCCCACAAAAAGCCAGGGGATCAATAGGGAATTGTGTGCGTTGGATCGCGTGTGGAGGTCGAGTGTGGGAAAGTGTTGGGGACGGTGAAAGGGCTGGGTGGCAGTAGAGGGGCGGATAGGGGGACGGGCCCCCCAGCGTGCTGGGTGGGTTGTGTGGAAAGGCTTTGTGCCGCGGCATCGATCCCAACGCGCCAATTAGACAGACCCAAATAAATACGGGCTAGCGGTGCGCCGAGCCGCCCGTGTAAACGACACCTCGTCGGCCCCCGTGTCACCCGAGCCGGGGCAGATAGCGGAGCCCCGTCCGATCGAGCGGAAGCTTTTCCGCCGCGCGGATTGCTTTCCACATTGAGCTTTGCTTCGCTAGCAAGCCAGACAATGTATGTGTGACGTCATGCAGGTGAAGGTGAGACGCATTGACTGCGTCGTGCTAACAAATGACGAGAACGGAGGCTCTCCCGCATGTACCTCTTAGCGTTGCTGCACTGGTGGTCACGGCATGGAGACACAATTAGGAGGAGATTGAGGGCGGCAAGCAAACTAGAAGAAAACGTTCGACTTTCGAGGTACACCTATCTGATGTTCCCTCATCCCTCTTTCTGCAAACGCTAGATCTGCACAAGATATGTCTCCTTGAAGGTCTCGAGCAAATGCACACGCAATGGCTATTTTTGGTTTTGTCGACCGATGCAAGTCAGCCAACGCTACGGCTGTGGACTGAAACAGGGTCCACTCTAAAGCTGGTCTCTGCCCGCCAACACCAGCTCTTCTCTGGCTTAATGTGCCCCCCGATCTCCTCGAACCTCCTCCGGAACCCCTCCTCTCTGCGCACTGATCAGTAGGATTTACTGTGCACTCGGCCACAATTCTCAGCCGGACACACGCACCCTCCGGGTCGATCCAGGTCGAATTCAATTTGTAAGATATTATGTATTGATCCCCCCCACACCCGATGTGCAGCCTTCGTAGGCCCTCATTGACCCTGGTGCGCCATTGCTTGGCTCATCACCATCGGGGCAGACGTCTGAGCCAGTATTAAGGTCGCTGGCCTCAGGCCCTCGGTGGCGACGCTCCATCACGCCTGCTGCCCGAGATTTTGAAAAACAGAAACCAAAGGAGAATGCAATTTTAAATGATGACGCCGGGAGACCTTGCTTATTTTATGCAGCCTTCAATCGCCAGAGATGACAGTCTTAAGTTCATGAAAAATTATTAGCGCTCCTCCAAAGTTCCTGTATTTTACTATCTTTGCTGCAGAAATGGTGGGCGTTTTTTTTGCAAAGAACCAATCAATAACGGCTCCTACAGCAAATTGTTTGCATGCAATTACAGTTCGTATCCAAGCCTCTTTTGGAACCACAACCGTGAATTTCCTGTCGGGTTGGCCAGCATCCCCCCATATCAATATCCGGGGAGAAATCATCAATCAAGAAAAGACCACGACTCATTTTATCATCGCTATACCCCGATTGCGTAACAGTTACAACCATGGGATTTTCATTTTGCCTCCGACAAACCATTTCAAAACACGCAAAGAACAGAAGGACCTTGGAAAAATCTGCAACCTTTTCATACTTTGTGCATTTTAAACCACCGACAACAGTTTCAACGGTCGCAGTGATAATTACTGTATGTCCTGTTTTTTTACAGTATTTGCTCCGAATTGATTGCCTACAAAAACAGGCAGTTTTCGTCGTACTTGCTGCTGCCAGGAGTACGCGCTTTAATGTGTCCGAACCAGTCTGTGTTGATGTCTGGTACTCCTGGAGTCTGCCTGAGTGCAAAGGTCATTACTATGTTCACACTGCAGGGTATGATTCGATGTTTTGTTCAAAAACCCATTTTTTATGCGCTAGTTCACGTTACCAAACAAATGTGACTCGGTATGTAAATGCAACGCGTTCGGAAAGCGTTGCGCATGCGCGGAAGCGCGCCATCGCTTGCATTTCGCCGTGTTTACGGACGTAATGACCGCTCAGGTGTGTGCTCCCTTGATGTGCGATACCATTGATTTCATTTCTGATTCCATACTGGATACAATTCAGGTTGGCATCAGCGATACCAACGCAGAACTAATTCTGGTGAATTTTAAAATGTAGCGTACATTCTTCCAAGACATGAGTCATTTATGAATTGATATTCAACGGTGAAGTATGTTGAGGTATTGGGCACCTTTACAATGTAGCCAAGGTAATACACTACATCAGAAAAACACAAAATCATATACCTGAAGTGACATGACAAAATCAGATACAGGTCGCGTATGAGCAAAGAAATCGGAATTGACCTGCCAAGAGAACGTAGCCCAATAAAGTCATGAGAACCTGCCTTTAGTTCTAGTGATTCTCCGTCTAGTGATTTTTCGAAGATGACCTTAAAACTGAAGTGTTTCTGGATCAGAATGCTGTTTTATATGCTGCTTTTGCTTTCTCGGAGCATTTAAATTTCCCCCCGGACTCTGCTGCACCGGAGTCTTGTGATGTGGGTTTGGCTGAAGGTCACAGTGTGACTCATAAAGCACGACGGGCTTGTATATCCTGCCAAGGGAGTCGGCGAGCCTGTCACGCTTCCTTGTCGGGACGGGAAGTGTGTGGGGTTAAACACAGGGAATCCCGCAAATGCTGGCCCAGGACGCGCTCCACACGGCGACGTCCCACGCTTCCCGCCACAGAGATGTTCCCGCAAAGGCAGTAAATGCTGATGTGTTCCCAAGGCAGGGACAGAGGATCCTCAAGAATGAGAGGATAGAGTGAGGAACAGGATGTGTGTTTGTCTCACAAAATTTGGGAACGTTTGGCCTTACCGGTAAAGTACACTGCCTGACCCAAAAAAAAGTCACCACCTGGATTTTACTAAGCAAGTAGGTAAGAGGTTGCTGCGGTCGGTCGGGTCTAGGTTCAGCAACACTATGAGCTCCAAGAATGAGGTCAGCTGACTACCTGAATAGACCGAATGAGCAGGTTATTCCATCATTGCATTTTTTCTTCCCTGATGGCACGGCCATAATCCAAGAAGACAACGCCAGGATTCATCAGGCTCAAGTTGTGAAGGAGTGGTTCAGGGAGCATGAGACGTCATTTTCACACATGGAGTCCAGACCTTAACCCCACTGAGAATCTTTGTGATGTGCTGGAGAAGGTTTTGTGCAGCTGTCAGACTCTACCATCATGAATGCAAGATCTTGGTGAAAAATGAATGCAACACTGGATGGAAATAAATCTTGGGACATTGCAGAAGCTTACCAAAACAACGGCACAGCGAATGTGAGATGTAATCAAAGCTAAAGACGGTTTAACCAAATATTGGCGTGCATGACCATGGCGACTTTTTGTACGTTAACA
>QODF01000016.1:5143054-5160118 GCA_024372805.1 Oostethus manadensis | reverse complement strand
CCGTCAGCTGACTGTCAGTCTGCCGGGCAGATCTCGCTCAGTCTGGCTCGTATCGATCGCTCTGATTGATCGGAGGCTTCGTCCATCTGCCATTAATGTTGCAGAGTACCCATGAGCAAAGGGGGCAACAAACGACGCAGGCAAAGATAAACAGATAAGGGGCCCGGATGGTAATGATACTGCAGAAACCGGGTGGGAGTCTGGTCTGGACAGCTGGTCCTGATAACTAATCTGCCCATTTGCCAGCGCTTTTTTTTGTAAAACATGAAACCCAGCAACCTGATAGCCCAAATTAATAAATGAACAATTTCTTGCACAAGAGAGGCCCCCTGTCCCGCCAGGGCCTCTTTTCGCAAGACACAATAGACGCTTAGAAGGGGCCCTGAGGACTGCTCAGTCCCTCAAGTGCTACAGGATGGCTGAGAAGCGCTTGATGAAACAATGAGCTGATTCAGACATACACAGTGTTGGACATGGGATGGCATCTTGGGAGGGGCTGAAGGTTGATATCCTTGTTAGACCGGGTTGGTGGTGGAGTGCGCCTTTCAGCCCCTGGCAATGGCAGCACCAGAGCGACCCACGGCTTCACTTCATAACGTGGGTGTGATTAGCGACCAGCTCTTGGCACATGCCAATACCCCTTCTGTTCAATGCAGGCCTTTTTGACTGAAGTAAAAAAAAAAAACGAGGCACGACGGCACCTTGCATTGACATTACGCAATAGTGAAGGGATAAATGAGGCCCCCCGGTTCCTAGCCTTCCGATAATGTGTCCCCATGAACACTTTGGTTGGATAGCCTTGGGGGGGTTTGGCAATGCGTGACAGAAGGCTCGTCCGGTGCTGAGTGATGCCTTCAGAAGAGTGATGAATGGCGGGGGGTTGCTGCTGGTGTCTGCAGGCCCGGCTGAGGTAAATTGGCAGGTGGGGCGGGGAGTTGAAGCTGCGGCGTACAGAACAGAGCCAGAGGAGAGGAGCAAGCATGCTAGCTATGTGATGATTATCTGGGGGGGGGAGAAAAAAAAAACAGAGGGCCCGTCTGTTCTCTGCCCTGCATGCCCGGGGTTGGGCCGTGGGGAGGGGTCGGGCGGGGGTTGTGTTGTTCCAGACTGGGCTCGGTCTGGAACCGAGCAGGTGTGCAAGGCAAAGGAGCAGGCGGGGGGAAGGGCGGGGTGACAGACGGGGAAATTGGAAGTCGGAATGAAAAAAAAACAGTCCTCGGGCTACTTTCTACCCGCCAGTCCAGTTTGGACTGAATGTGGACTGAATGTGGACTGAATGTGGACTGAATGTGGACTGAATGTGGACTATTTCTTGATGACCGAGAAAAAAACCAGTAGCAGTGTTTACCATAACTTTCGTAAGCAACCTACCAGTACAGCATGGGAGTGTCTGAACGGTGACTGGATGGATCATTGAGGTGGGTCCACATTTCAACACGTAGGACTCACCTGACTGCAAAAACTACACCGTAACGCTGCCATGTAGTCGTCCCTCGCTACGGTGCGGTCGCCGAGAGGTCAATAAGGTGGAAAAAGAAGAGCAGGAAGGTTCGGCCCAATCTACCTCGGTCATTAGCCTTTCTCCCTTGGCCCAATAAAGACCTGCAGGCGTTTGTGCGAAGGCTCGCGTGTCAGAGGAGACGGCGCAGCATCTCTCTGTGATCGATTGAGATGTGGACAGAACCGGATCATCACGACCCCAGGTTGACCTTTGTCATCGAGACGCGGGCCCGGCCAGACGAGGTCCTTCGGTCACTAAAGTGAAGGCCCCCAATGAGAGGAAGATGGGAAACATGTGCTGGGGTGCTCACGACTACAAAGTGAAATTAGGAATAGATTTTAAGCGAAGGAGAAGAGCATCAATTCCTTGCTGTTGCATTAAACTACGTAGAAAATAACTACGTTGTTTTGTGGAAAATACAAGGACATTTTCTTTTTTGGGAAATTAATCGGAATCCCGGACAAGACAAACGTTTATAATCTCATCTGATAAGTAGTTTAAATAAATATTTAAAAATGAAGTTGTTTATTTAAAAAAATAAAAAAAGAGAAGGAAAATATAAAACGATGAATTGAATTAATTAATTTCCATCCATCCATGTTCTATGCCGCTTATCCTCACTAGGGTGCTGGAGTGTGCTGGAGCCTATCCCAGCTGACTTTGGGCAAGAGGCGGGGTACACCCTGGACTGGTCAATTAATAAATTTTTCCCAAAAAATCATTTTGAACAATTATTTAATGGCAAAAAAACCATAGTCGTAATTCCATTACTAATTGTAATTACCAAAAATAAAATGGCTATTATGATTATTAAAATGAATAATACAAATACAACACATGCATGTCCCATACGCCCATAGAGCTGTGCACGACTGCGCGATAACATAAAATGCATATGGTGAAATGATTACCTCTCTGACAGTCAAAACCGAGCCTTATTGCCTTTATGAATGCACAATTTTGAGTCTTCAATGTCATCAGAACCTGCAAGTGCCCCCGTGTTTGGGCCAGTGAGTGTTGCTAAGGAAAGAATCCACGCACACGCACCACTCTGCTTCTCCCCAGAGGAAGTGTTACTTTCTCGGTTTCCTTGCTCGGGCGACCCAGCAGGCCAGGGCGCTCTGCTCTGGGGCTTATGGGATGAGGATGAAAAAACCCCAACATGAGTGAAACACTCATCCACTTGCACGTAAAGCCACACACGTGCACACACAGTCCCACATGCGCAGTACATGAAGCTCATCTCTGCAGTCATGCTCCCCCTATAAGGGGTACCTTACACGCCAATAAACCTCGAAATATTGCTTTTATTCTTGTGCTGCATTATGCTTCATTGAACTATGGATCGATATCTGCAAACTACAGATGACCAGCAGCACCGCATAAAAACAAACACTCATTTAACCCGTGGGGGGGCTGTCGTTAAGCCGAAAGCATCATTTATGCACGTGTGTGTGTGTGTGTGTGCGTGTGTGTGTTTTTGTGTGCGGGCTTTCACTTTGGTCCAAAGTGCTCGGGGTTTTTTTTTTTCTTTTCCCTGCGTCTTTTTTCCGCGGCCACGGAGGATGTTGATGAATTGGCCCTAAGGCCAGCCGAAGAGGCATAATTAAGATTCTATCAGGATAAAGGTTGAGCTAAATGATTTACATTAGCAACCGGGGCTGAACATTCCGCAGCCAAATGAAAGAGGGTGGAACCGAAAAGGAAAAAATTCCCAGCCCTGCCTTTCGGAAGTGAGAGGAGTCTGCTTCCGTAAATTGTCAGTGCTTTTAATTAACGACCTTGGCGTGCGTGTGTGTGTGTGTGTGCGTGTGTGTGTGTGTGTGAGACAGAAGCTCATGAAAAATGTGAATAACAGCAAATGTTTCTTTCTAAAACATTACACCCTGGAAAAGTTCTGCTTTTTCACCTCCGCTTTCAAAATGAACTCGGTGACGATTTCCTAAAATGTGTTTCATTCATGACCAAGAGGTTCTGCTTTTTTCAGCACCTTGCAACAGAACCCACAGACACGCAGACGCACGCGTTGCAATGTTTCAAACCTGCAGAGATCCTCTATTCCATGTGTTTTTTTTGAATTTTGTAATTGTTACATTACTGAAGTGTATGCAGGATGAAACGCATCGTGGATAACATTTGGTCTTTTTGGGATTAACGATTTCATCCTGGATATTGGAAAAAAAAGGACACACAAACTTCTGACATGAATACCATGCTCTGATATTAACCGTATTTGCATTTTCTAAGATGATTTGCAGTAATTATGGATGTGCCGTGTGCAAAATACACACACGGTTTCGTCTGCTCAGATAATACCGATGAAGTACAGGAACTTTGGAAGTCCAACTTGTGTCCGTCGCCGGTGCACGTGTTAGTTACCGTGCCTTGGATGCCTTCTGCTCTGCCTGTAACATGCGCTATACCCGTTGCAAAGCAGGAAGCGGGGCTACAGTTACAGGGCCAAAGGGTGGATAAAACGTTATTAAGCTAATTATGCATCTAAAAATCTCCACGCTTGGTATATTTGTTGACGGGTGTAGATAGAACACTGCAAAAAATTCCAGGTTTTGACTTTCTTGTCAAGGTTTTAATCAACAGGTTCAGAGCGACCGGCCGCACGGTGGCTGAGTGGTTAGCACATTGGCCACACAGTCAGGAGATCTGGAAGACCTGGGTTCAAATCTCCGTTGGGCATCTCTGTGTGGAGTTTGCATGTTCTCCCCGTGCGTGTGTGGGTTTTCTCCGGGTACTCCGCTTTCCTCCCACATTCCAAAAACATGCATGTTAGCTTCATTGGCCGCTCTAAATTGTCCATTAGAGTGTAAATGTGAGTGTGACTGGTTGTTTGTCTATATGTGCCCTGCCATTGGCTGGCGACCAGTCCAGGGTGTACCCCGCCTCTTGCCCAAAGTCTGCTGGGATAGGCTCCAGCATCCCCGTGACCCTAATGAGGATAAGCGGCATAGAAAATGGATGGATGGATGGAGGTTCAGCGACCCTGCCCCACGCTTTAGACTAGTCAGTGTACAGCTTGCAGGGTAAACTGACTACCCTCACATTATTTTTGTCTCAGTAAATGAGTAGCAAGATAACTCATGCATGGTGGCGGGAGTGTCATGGTCCGGGGCTGTATGAGTGCTGCCTTCACTGGGGAGATGAGGTGCGTTGAGGGTAAACATGATTTTGATCATGTACTGTTACATTCTTCTCTGGTGACCACACAGTCTGGAGATCTGGAAGTGTGAACGGTTGCTTGTCTATATGTGCCAAGCGATTGGCTGGGGGCCAGTCCTCTCGCCCCAAATGAGCTGCAATAGGCTCCAGCATACCCCAATGACCCTAATATACACAAGTGGCGTAGACAATGAATGAATGTTACACGCTGAAGCCAAAGTAGGGCAGCATGTCAGATTTTCCACATGATAATACTAAAGACTCCTCCCAGACAAGTGTCTTGCTGAGAACACTGAAGTGGAGGTGATGAAATGACCAAGCATGTCTCCTGCAGACCCAAATTCAATAGCGTGCCTGTGGGGCACCCTCAAGCGGAAGGAAGGTAGAGGAGCGCAAGGTCTCACCAGCTTCACCAGTAATGTCATCATGGAGATGGAAGAGGATTGCCGTATCGGCGGATAGGAAACTTTATGACATTTTCATTTCTGTCATATTGAGAAGCTAGAAGAAATTGACTGCCGAAGCGCGCGGAGGAGCGCACAGGCCCCTGAAAACTGGACTGGTCTGGACTGAGTTGCACCATTCAAAAGTGTTTTCCATGGATGAAAAATGTTGCTGGGTGGATGAAAGCATCCTTTATTTAGACACCACCAAAAAGAATTGTTGTATGGTAACAGGTCAGGTATCCAGCGGACAAGCATTTAAATGCTCCGCCTGTCACTACACCTGATCGATGATGATGATAGATTGGCGACTAAAATATTATTTTTTGACCAATTCAGTGAAAATGGAAGATTTTCATCTCTCCCGGCACGCGCAGAACAGCGGTTTGGAATCATCCATCCATCCCTTTTTCATACCGCTTATCCTCATTAGGGTCGAGAGTATGCTGGAGCCTATCCCAGCTGGCTTTGGGCGGTCTGGTCGGGTTTGGAATCAATGGTTTAATATTTGTGAGCTTCTGAGCACTGACAGGAAGCTTAGAAATTCGACTTAGAAAATGTATTACGTATTTGGCTCCGGTTGTTTAAAGAAGACATACTGGTTTTCCAGAGCGCTTACATGCATGTTAGATTGACTCTTACTTGGATACGACCTGAAACAAAGACGCAGTAGTGACCAGAAAGTTAACCGAAAATGGTTATTTTCCAAGGATCTTTGGACGGAAGCAACATTTCCCGTTCCTGTGACATTTAGATAACGCTTTAATAAATACTTGACTAGCAGTATTGGTACAATTACATTTGCTGCACATCAACTCAAATGATTAAAAGTTTGTTTGCATTATGGGATGTTTGAGTGTGTTTTGGCTGCTGGCTCAGTTTTTCTTAAAGCAAACATTCCATGCAAGAAAGTGTAGCGAAAGAAACGTACTTTTCTTTTACAGTCAGGAGGTTGAGGGCTGGACTCTCCTTTGGGCATCTCTGTGTGGAGTTTGCATGTTTTCTCCGGGTACTCCGGTTTCCTCCCACGTTCCAAAAACATGCATGTTAGCTTCACTGGCCGCTCTAAATTGTCCTTTAGAGTGTGAATGTTTGTATGTCTGCCCTCTGATTGGCTGGCGACCAGTCCAGGGTGTACCCCGCCTCCCGCCCAAAGCCAGCTGGGATAGGCTCCAGCATACCCACGGCCCGTAATGAGGATAAGTGGTGTAGGAAATGAATGAATGAACCTCTCATCCACACGGGGACGGCGTTCTGGTTGACCTGAAATGGTATTTTTTGACCCCGAGATATTTGAACTCCTCCACCTGAGGCAAGACCTCACTCCACTCCAGGGTACAGTCCACCCGTTTCCGACTGAGAACCATGGCCTCGGATTTGGAGGTGCCGAGTCTCATCCCAGAAGCTCCATGCTCAGCTGCAACCTGCTCCAGTAAACGCTGAAGGTCACAGCCTGATGAAGCCATAAGGACCACATCGTCTCCAAATAGCAGAGACGAGACCCTAAGGTCACCAAGCTGAACTCCCTCAACGCCTAGAAATTCTGTCCATGAAGGTTTGAGGATCATGACCGAAAGAACGAGATGGCGGATACAAGCGGCGGAAATGAGATTCCTCTGTAGGGTGGCTGGACTCACCCTAAGAGATAGGGTGAGGAGCTCGGCCATCCGGGAGGAGCTCAGAGTAGAGCTGCTGCTCCTTCAAATCGAGAGGAGCCAGTTGAGGTGGCTCGGGCATCTAGTCCGGACGCCTCCTTGGGGAGGTGTTTCGGGCATGCCTAGCCGGGAGAAGGCCCCCGGGAAGACCTAGGACACGCTGGAGGGACTATGTTTCACAGCTGGTGTCCTCCCGATGGAGCTTGAAAAGGTCGCCGGGGACCGGGAAGTCTGGACTTCCCTACTGAAACTGGTGCCCCCGCGACCCGGACCCGGATAAGCGGAAAAAAATGGATGGATGGATTTCCAGAATGGGAAATTTCGAAGACGTGGCTTTTCCATAGGCACTAGCAAACTGCAACAATTTAAGAACGATGACGTCACGGGCCCGACGCCGTCACATGACCGGAGCTGATCTTTGACGACAACCCAACATGGTATCGGAATATTTCAAGTGTGATGACCCACCACAGTCCACATTCTCCCGGTACCTTCTTATACTCGCACATGTAATTCCACCTTCCTTCCATTTCTAGACGAGCCTTGGAAAGCGGACTTAAGTGCATGGGGTGTAGACGCCCCCCAAAAAAGAGCATCAGACTCGGGACGCCTAATCATCAACATAGTTGGTCTATTTTTAGTGTGAAGTGATTTGACAGCCATTCTCTTACGTTGTGTAAGCACGGCAGCGTGATGCCCTCAAACTGGTCTTGTGACTTTCCTGACACAGCCGACATTTGGCTTGTAAACAGCAAGACTGAAGGGCTGCTCTGTATATAAATGAGAGGAAATCCATGACTTCCTGTGTGGAGAACACAGCAGAATTCAGTCACTTGTGGCCCAGCAGTGCTGATTATCAAGTGACTCCTCACATCCGAGAAAACTCGTTTATACAGTGGTGTGAAAAACTATTTGCCCCCTTCCTGACTTTTTATTCTGTTGCATGTTTGTCACACAAAATGTTTCTGATCATCAAAAACATTTTAATATTACCTAAAGGTAACACAAGTAAACACAAAATGCAGTTTTTAAATGAATGTTTTTATTATTTTGGGAGAAAACAAATCCAAACCCACATAGCCCTGTGTGAAAAAGTAATTGCCCCTGCACCTAATAACTGCTTGGGCGCCCTTAGCAGCAATAACTGCAATCAAACGTTTGCCATAACTTGCAACAAGTCTTTTACACGCTCTGGAGGAATTTTGGCCCACTCATCTTTGCAGAATTGTTGTCATTCAGCTTTATTTGAGGCTTTTCTAGCATGAAGCGCCTTCTTAAGGTCATGCCACAGCATCTCCATGGGATTCAGGTCAGGACTTTGACTAGGCCGCTCCGACGTCTTCATTTGGTTTTTCTTCAGCCATTCAGAGGTGGATTTGCTGGTGTGTTTTGGGTCATTGTCCTGCTGCAGCACCCAAGATGGCTTTAGCTTGAGTTGACCAACAGATGGCCGGACCTTCTCCTTCAGGATTTTTTGCTAGACAGTAGAATTCATGCTTCCATCTATCCCAGCAAGCCTTCCAGGTCCTGAAGCAGCAAAACAAGCCCAGACCATCACACTACCACCACCATATTTGACTGTTGCTATGAAATGCTGTGTTACTTTTACGCCAGATGGAACGGGACACGCAAAAAGTTCAACTTTTGTCTCGTCAGTCCACAAGATCTTTCCCCAAAAGTCTCGGCAGTCATCATTTTGTGTTCAATTATGTTATCTTTGACTAATAGTTAACTATTTTTTATGAGCAGAAACATATAAGTGTGACAAACATGCAAAAGAATAAAAAGCTAGGAAGGGGGGCAAATAGTTTTTCACACCACTGTAAACAGCAACATTTCTGCGCTACGTGTGTTAAACCGCCAGCGTATGTGTCTGCATGCGGATGCGTGTGCGTTCTCTCGAAATGAAGGCCAAGAGAGGATGAGAAACACAGAGTGGGTGGGAAACATTTTGACAAAGTTCCCCTTTTTCTTAGAAAACGTGAAAAGAAAATGTGATGGTGTGACAGTCGCGTGACACGAGAGTTGATGAGAAGACGACGCCAGTGTGTCTGTGCGTGAATTTCCAGCCCGGACTACCAATGAGGAGGCGTGGCTGTCACCAAAGGCTCCAGGGCCGCATTACCATAATAATTAGCTCATCCTTTGACCAACAAAACACAGCAGGCAAATGTCATGGCGCTCACGTCGGCCACAGGAAACACAATTAGGGGAAGTCATTATTGTTTCAGCAAGGCGGTGTTTATCCAACTCCGTTTCCTGCCACCTTGGTGCCGCCTACTCCTCAGCTCTTGTTCCCCTTCTTGCATGCTGTAGTACACTGGTTCCCAACTGCTGGCACCAGTACTCCCAAGACATACTTGAAGGCATTTAAAGCAAATTTCCCCTCAGGGATGATAAAGTTCACTTTGACCTTGACCTTGACCTTACTTCCAGTTGTAAAATTATCTATATGGTGGGGAAAGTGTTTGATCTGCTGATTTTGTAAGTTGAACATTGAATATTTTTACGTTGAAATGGTTTGACTCATGTGAGGTTAATTGGCCACCCTGAATTGTCCATTAGAGTGTGAATGTTTGTTTGTCTAAATGTGTCCTGCGAATGACTGGCGACCAGTCCAGGGTGTACCCCGCCTCCCGCCCAAAGTCTGCTGGGATAGGCTCCAGCATCCCCGTGACCCGAATGAGGATAAGCGGCATAGAAAATGAATGAATGAATGGTTTGAATCAGTTGAGAGATGTGGCAATTGTAAAAATCCCCCATTTCTCTCAATGGGAGTTTTTGTCACTGATAATGTGGAAAGACGGAAAAAGGAAGAATTTTGGTAATCTGGAAGTGAATAGCTAATATGTCGCAGGGTATTCCCCAGGATTTGTGAAGCAAACTTGATGAGAGCACATAGACTGAGAGTCTAAAATGTCGAGCCTCCTTTTGTCCCCTGACCTATTTAGTCAAATAGTTCTATGTGACCAGCACAAAAGTACGTTTTGTACTGGTTGACCTGGACCAAAATTGAATTTCATGCCTTTTTTAGAGCAATAGAATTACATGGGAAACATCCATCCATCCAATTTTCTATGCCGCTCATCCTCATTAGGGTCGCGGGTATGCTGGAGCTTATCCCAGCTGACTATTTAGTTCCAAAAAATACAATTTTAAACATTTTGTAACAGAAATCTGTCCTGGGTTATGACATCGCCGTTCTATCCAACTTGCAGCACCATTAAATTTCCCTATTACTTATTCCATGTGACTGCCGACATTGAAGCTGCACTTTCTCTACAAAGCACACTTCTACTCAGAGGTGAACATTACCTTCAACACACAAGCAGTGTTTTGAGGACAAGCCATAAGTATTCTAATGATAACAACAGCGCAAGATTGTTATGTGACACTTTAAACGAGTAAGTTGTGGATGATCGTCGTATCCCATGAACGTAATATAGCCACCTGTGGTTGGCCCCAGGGGTGCCAGAAAGTCAAGTGTTTATCAAAAAAACAAAAAGCACAGTGAAACCTTTTTGTGATATTTGTAATTGTTTCAAACTCATTGTGGTCAATACAGTGGTGTGAAAAACTATTTGCCCCCTCCCTGACTTTTTATTCTTTTGCATGTTTGCCACACAAAATGTTTCTGATCATCAAACACATTTTAATATTAGTCAAAGATAACACAAGTAAACACAAAATGCAGTTTTTAAATGAATGTTTTTGTTATTTAGGGAGAAAAAAACCTACACAGCCCTGTGTGAAAAAGTAATTGCCCTGCACCTAATAACTGCTTGGGCACCCTTAGCAGCAAAAACTGCAATCAAACGTTTGCCATAACTTGCAACAAGTCTTTTACACGCTCTGGAGGAATTTTGGCCCACTCATCTTTGCAGAATTGTTGTCATTCAGCTTTATTTGAGGCTTTTCTAGCATGAAGCGCCTTCTTAAGGTCATGCCACAGCATCTCCATGGGATTCAGGTCAGGACTTTGACTAGGCCACTCCGACGTCTTCATTTGGTTTTTCTTCAGCCATTCAGAGGTGGTTTTGCTGGTGTGTTTTGGGTCATTGTCCTGCTGCAGCACCCAAGATGGCTTTAGCTTGAGTTGACCAACAGATGGCCGGACCTTCTCCTTCAGGATTTTTTGGTAGACAGTAGAATTCCTGCTTCTATCTATCACAGCAAGCCTTCCAGGTCCTGAAGCAGCAAAACAAGCCCAGACCATCACACTACCACCACCATATTTGACTGTTGCTATGAAATGCTGTGTTACTTTTACGCCAGATGGAACGGGACACGCACCTTCCAAAAAGTTCAACTTTTGTCTCGTCAGTCCACAAGATATTTCCCCAAAGTCTTGGCAGTCATCATTTTGTGTTCAATTCTGTTATCTTTGACTAATATTTAACTCTTTTTTATGAGCAGAAACATTTAAGTGTGACAAACAAAAGAATAAAAAGCCAGGAAGGGGGCAAATAGTTTTTCACACCACTGTATGTGCATAAATGATAAGCAATATGTGTATCTACATAGCCTATGTAGCCCTTCACACGGTATATTACTTTAAATTGTTTTACTTAAAAAAAAAAACATGTTTTAATGTTTTGTAACGGCGCACGGTCAATTACATGTGGCGGAAACCATGTGTCTGAATGAACATTCCAATGTCGCAATTGTTTGCATGGGTTATGGTTATGGTTTGATTTGTTTCGAACATGCACAGCCTACATTGTACTATGCTATGTATCCATGTTACATTCCACAGATCCACGTGTCCGAAAAGGAGTGGGAAGAAGCAGAGCTTATTTAATCTTACCCGCCCCCTCACATACATGATTTGCGAATACATACATGCCTACATACACATATACACACACACACATACTGTATATATACATGCATACACACACGTACATTCATATGTATGCATTAGGGGGCTAAGGGTTCACATGGATGTACTGAACCGTTTCAGTTCAGCGCACTTAAAACGGTACCTCTGGCAGGGAATGTTACATCTACAAGAAAGAAAAGCAGCTTAGTGCAAACACCGATAGCTTGCTAGTGAGCGGGTTTTCGCCACCGCTGGAGATATTGTCCCCGCAACCGCTGCACGCTGTGCATCCTGCAAGAATGTGGATTCCTTTTTTTTTTTAGCCAAAACTTGCATAGTTAATAGTAATAATAAATGATAATCTGTCATATTCAGGCTGTTGCTGTTGAGTGTTCAAAGTTTGCAGTTTTAGCTTGTTAACATATCATTTTAAACATATGTATTTTTTTTTTTTTTAACACAACAGTTTATTTTATTATTTTTCTTAAAAAAAACAACATTAGAAGTTTGTTTTTTTTGCCTTTTTTGTACCGAAAATTAACTGAACGGAGCACTTTAACAAACTAAACCAAACTGAAATTACATTTCAATGCACCATTACACCCCTAGTGTATATACATACATATGTATATGTATACTACATACATATACATGCATATATATATGTATACTACATACATATACATACATGCCTATATCCTTTTTTTCAAATAGGGTTTTCAAAAAAAAAAAAAAAGTATATATATTGCCCTGCGATTGACTGGCGTCCAGTCCAGGGTGTACCCCGCCGCCCACCTAAAGTCAGCTGGGATAGGCTCCAGCATACCTGCGACCCTAATGAAGATAAGCGGTATAGAAAAATGAATGAATGAATAAATATATATATTGTTTTCCTTTTTTTCCTCATTTTTCCATCCCTCTTCCCCTGTTGATTTCCAGATCAGTATTCCTAAAATTGGTAAAAAAATGCTACAGATTTTTTTTATCTTGGTTTGGCCTTTTTTTCGAGGCAACTGCTTTAAACTTCAGTAACTAGCCGGTCACGTTGGCCTACTAGCAGCTATCAGCACATGTAACTGGTTTATTTCAAGCAATGTGTACCCCATGCCAATCCAAGTTAAGTTTTAGGGAGTCAGCAACCAGTTGCCATCTCGTGTTGAGAAATGAGGAAACAGTCAAGGGACAAAAAAGGATAGGAAAAGAATAATAAATACAAATCATTTTATTGCACAATAAGATAAAACGTGTTTTTTTTTACTCAATTGTTGCCATGATCATTATTCTCTTTTCGTCACTGACAGCTGAGTTTGATTTCTACTGCTTAGCTGCTCTGGTCTCCGCTATTGTCTATTGTCAGGCGACATTGTACCAGGTTGGTAGTCCTCCAAACCACGGCTGCTGCACCATGCAGAACAATTTCCTGAGCTTGGCTGTTTTCCATCTCATTATCAAGACTTATCTGGACGTGATGCTCTGTGTAGAATGACTGCTTTCCTGTCGTGTTTTCCTGTTGTGTAACTATCTTATCCCTCCATCTGCCACGCCGGGCTGGATGGTGACGCGCAGAACCACTCATGATGCTTAGACCAGCACTGAATTTCCTACGACCGTCTTGAGTAACAACGTGAACCGAATATATTGCTTGCTCTGCCATAACTTTTTCAGTTTCCATGAGCGTTTCAGACTTGTTATAGATGTATTTTTGGGGGTGTTGGAACTGACATAAACACAACAGTAGGGGTGTAACAGTACAGTATCATATCTTTTTGGTATTTTAGGGTTAAGCTGTACAGCAAATTTTGCTCTTGAAAGTGACATTTTTACTAAAAAATGTTCAAGTAATTTGTTGATCTTGATTATAATCCGAATAAAGCAAAGGACAAATACTTCAAGCAAATGCAATTTTGTTTTAGCAACAAACTTATTTGTGGACGATTTAATTAGCGTATGTAACAATATTGACTAAATAATACTAATACAGTGGAAATATAAATATTCTCTGCTTCCCCTTTACTTCATGCAATTGTTTGTGCACAATTGTTTGTGCACAATAACTAAACAAAAGTAAAAGTTAAAAAACCTCGTGTGTTTATTTATTTCCTCAGGTGAGTTTTTGTTTGTAACAATGTGATCACATGTAAATATAACAATATTACCAATACAACAGCAAAAGCATAGATATTTTTTTTTATAAACATAGAAGAGGACTGAAAAATATTGAGCTCAGCATCCCATCCCATAATGATACTCGCCTCACTGGCCAATGCTATCAATATTTGGATCTATGAGGGCGGCCCTAATCTATATTATCTATATTTAATCCGATTGTTTTGGTTTAGTACAGAGGCGTGTTGAGTTTCTCACGTTAAACGAGGAACAGGAAGAGCAAGTGCTCATAGTTACATGTCTACTCTGTAATTGAAACCGTTGGCTAGTAGGACTTACTGTATGTCTAGCAATAGTGTCAAGGAGAAGCTAGACTTTGAAAACCCCCCTTTGTCGTAAAAGTCTCCCATTTAGCAACACTTGGGTTTTCCGGTGGACTTTTTAGTAGCTTTATTAATACAAAATAAAATAATAATGAATGTATTTATTGCATAACTACCTGCTAGTAATTTGTAGTTTGACAAATGCAGAGAGCGTAAATTACTGCTTGGCGATAAAGGTTTCAGACATCTTCAAGCCTCCACGCTACCATATCATATGGAGCAGTTCGGAATCCATACTTCTCTAAAAACTTGACCAAACCATACAACTTTTAAACCAAATTCATCTTCTCACCGGAGGTGTCAATCTCTGCCACTCGGTCCGCCATTGTGGGCATAACTTTTCTAACAATTTTGTTCTGCTCAACCAAATGCTGATGTCACTGTGGGCCACCTCTACTGTATATGGCGAATCTGAAATCAGATTGGGCAAAAAACATCCCAATTGCTAATTGCGTGCATGTGACTTGGGCCTGCACTCCTGATTCTGAAGGCCTTGGACAGATTACACTGACAAGTCAACACATGGAAACTGAAACGTGATTGGACAAAGAAAAGTAGCATATCAAAATGTACTGAGTGCAGGATAATGAAATGAAAATGCGAGTGTTTAGAAGGTCACAAGCAGATCGTATTGATTTACTTAATAAGCAATCATCACGGAAATTCACTTAAAAAATCAAACAGTATTTGTACATTTAATGTCCACTCTGTCCCATAATGCATCACCACTCAGTGAAAAGCCCTCCCGTGAAAGGGTGGTGCGTATACACAGGAATGATCCATTCTGGCTGCAACAAAATCCTGACAGTGTTTCATGAAGTGGACATGTCTTCCACAATGTTCTACACTTCATTGAACTTCCAAGTGTCAACAACCTTTCTCCGCAAACCAACCGCGTACCCTGACGTTGCAACAGGCTTGTCGCAATATCATACTGCAAACACGTTGAGCAAATTTGGTCTCAAAGCTCTTAAGTAGCGGGTTCCCTCTTTGATTTAGTTCTGTGACCTTCTCTTCATTAAAAAGGCTTCCCCCACGTAGGACGTTGGTTCATTGTTGCTGGATCAAGATGGGAAAAATTGCAATGACAGTTTCATCTTCTGTTTGAGTGCAGAGAAGGTTTAAGTGGGGAAGAACGACCGTGGAAAGGCAAAAGGACGGAAGAATGCGAGTAAGGGGGTGTTGCAGTAACACGAAGCCATCCTTGAGGGGGTTCGGGAGGCATAAAGGGAAATGCAGAGAGTGGAGAGTGGGCTGTTTATTTACTGCACACAAGCTGCCTCCCTCTGGGGCTTTTGAGGCCAACTTGTCCCCATCCCTACCTCTGCTCCAAAGCCTCCAGCCTCCATATAGGCTCCACCCAGCAAGGGGGAGGGGCTGAGTGTGTGAACCCACTCCTTTTCCTCATCTGGTGCCAAAACATGCATCAGACTCACGTCAAACAAGCCCTTATTAACTCCCAGTCTAAATTGTTATCGTAGTCACCCCGCCCCCTTCTTGTTTGAGGCAGAAAGTGCTAAAAACAAGCTCCTAAAGAGGGCAACTTGAGGGCAAGCTCTGAGCATAAAGAGAAAGGAAATTCTAGATGGAAGGGGGAAAAAGCCAAGAGAGGCAGCAGCCTGAGGGATGAAATATTTGAAAGAGTGGAGGCGATTGTTAGAGTGCGGAGAATGTGTTTGGGGTGCGGTGTGGGGGCGCCGCTTGTCAATGTGGCCCCGGTCCCAGGTGCCCTCCTGTTTCATGGCTCTCGCAGCCTGTCAGGGAAAACAGCCGAGCCGTGCAGACAACTGCGCTGGGGGAGGCTGCGGGGGCGACAACAGCAGAGGAAGAGGGACTTTTTCTTTTCCATTTCTTTGCTCCACATCTCTGTCAGTGTCCCTGTTTACCTCTGGATCTCTGTCTTCATTTCATTTCCTAGCGGGTCTGGGCCAGGGGGGTTGGTGGGGCGACCGAGGCCTCACGCGATGGGCTGGAGCCTATCCCAGCTAACTTGGAGTGAGGCGGGGTACACCTTGGACCGGTCGCCAGCCAGTCTGGGCAATCTCACTAACAATAAATCAAGTGGGAAGTGGGAAGGAGACAAGTTTATTTACTCCCACCCCCTTATTCATAATACTAAAGCATTATATTAATATTAAATTATTATGATTAACAATTATTATTAATAATATTAACTAACATTATAATTATTATTAATAATATTTAATAATAATAATAATAATAATAATAATTATTATTATTATTATTATTATTATTAAACACTGGTATATTAATACAATATGCAGTAATACAACACACATGTATAAAATACATAAATATTATTGTGTTATACCTTGTACAGCTTGTGACATTACTCGTTATTATACCATCATCGTATATTAACATATCACGTATTAAAGATAATTCCTGGATTTACTATTATACAGTAAAGATACAGTATATATATACACATTCCCATGCATACATATATAAATACACACACACATACATTTTTTTATGCATACAGAAATATTTAATTAAAAGATATAATAGTAATCAATAATAAATAGTAATAATATATAGTTTGGATAGCATGTGTCCCGCATGAAGAGATGCCAAGGACTTTGTGGAACTGTTGCCAGACGGACTGCACTCTAGCAACACCAATGCTCCTGGCCAAGTGTCTTATACTGTGCATTAAAAGAAACAAGATTGTGGAGGTCTGCTGCGAGAAGGTGGATGATCTCCTTCAGCCGAGTCTCCACTTGTCTGTCCTGATCTGGGGATGTTATTGCATGTGTCCCAGACTGTGCATTAAAAGAAACAAGATTTTGGAGGTCTGCTGCGAGAAGGTGCATGATCTCCTGCAACCGAGTCTCCACTTGTCTGTCCTGATCTGGGGATGTTATTGCATGTGTCCCAGACTGTGCATTAAAAGAAACAAGATTGTGGAGGTCTGCTGCGAGAAGGTGCATGATCTCCTGCAACCGAGTCTCCACTT
>QODF01000016.1:4902455-5143024 GCA_024372805.1 Oostethus manadensis | reverse complement strand
CTCTGATGAATTTTGCTCTGTGAGTGTCCAATCCTGTGCATTAAAAGAGAGAAGATTTTGGAGGTCTGCTGCTCACAGTCGATGCCACCACTGATCCTTGCTGGCCATCATTCATCAGCTTGCAGGAGGAGCGATCACAATAATTAATTGACTTTTCTGTCAATTTTTTCAGCAACTTTTTTCAGCAACTTTTTTCAGCAACTTTTCTTTGCTGCTATCAAAAAACTCAGACCTCACATTTTTCTTTGAACCAGAAAAAAGCGTCTTCCTCTGTCATGTCGTGTTTGTGGGATGTGTTGAATTGTCTTCTTCTGCACGGTTGTTATTAGTCAAATGCATCCGGTGGCATCACAGGGGAAAATGGTAATGCGTAGATGCATTACATGACATGTAACCTGACATTAGTTTGCTGCCCTGATCAATACAAATGGAAATTGGTGCAGTAAATGAGGTGCTAGACATCAGTATATTGGATATTGACAGGAAAGCCAATATCGAGCCTCTCTACTTATTAGCAGGGACGTGCGATCAGGGGAGGCAGGCAGGGCGGCCATCAGGTAAGGATCAGAACTTTTCCTGGAGATGGATAGGGTGCATTCATTCATTCATTCATTTTTTTATACCGCTTATCCTCATTAGGGTCACAGGGATGCTGGAGCCTATCCCAGCTGACCACCCTGGACTGGTCGCCAGTCAATCGCAGGTGGATAGGCTGCATGTTCTTCATATACAAATAAAAGGTAAGACCACAAATTTGGTCTTACAAGTATCTGAAAGCATTTTTTTAAATCCAAAGTGAATTGTTCTGTTAGCCTCTTATTCTTTTATTGATAAACTGAACGTTTATAAACATACCAAAACTCCAAAGTGTCACGATCCGTATGTTTGTCATCGTGACACTTTTGGTTGTCATGTGCTTCCGGGCCGTTTCCTAATTTCCTCACCCGGGTAATTACGTGCTCCTGTAATTACCAGCATTGTCATATAAAGATTCCAGCAAACCTTACCTGCCTGAGGTCCAGCTCTCTGCACCCTCGGGGTCGTCACACCATGTATTGTATTTTCTTAGCGTGTGTTCTTTTGTTGCTGTAGACCAAATCCAACCCCGCACGTATGGCAACATAACTTCATCCGTTGTTTACCTTTACCCAGCTGGACCACGTGAGCGGACAAATAGCAAGCGAATTCATGGGCTCCAGCGTCAGATGCCTGCTGACACAAGATCAATCACAGGTTTGCTCAAGTGATTTTTATTGGTCCTAAAAAGTCCTTGCCACGGGCTAACTGGTCACATTCATCTTCACCCCCGCAAAGAAGAAAGCGACAGCTCGCCAACACGAGCGTCTCAATGCCTTAGTCCTCTTTGTGTTCAGACACGGTACTGATCAATGCACTCCTCTTCCTCCTTTTGAAGGGACCAGTACTGTCCCAAAGGTATCCTGGTGCCCCCCCACTTCCCACAGCACACCCACACACACACAAAGGCCTTCACCTTGCCCTTCCTGCCATCGTGGCCTACTTTATGAAGGACAAGTTCATAGAGGACGTGGTTTTCATTGGCTTCTTGGTCAGACATTTGTCTCCTGCTTAGTGTCTACCAGCCAGTGGCAAAGTGGCCCCCCAAAGAGTCCAATATGCATGTATGTGTACTTGCAAAGTGAAGGAAATTGAGTTGTAATATTATTCATTCATTCATTTTCTATACCACCTCTCCTCATTAGGGTCGCGGGTATGCTGGAGCCTATCCCAGCTGGCTTTGGGCGGGAGGCGGGGTACACCCTGGACTGGTCGCCAGCCAATCGCAGGGCACATATAGACTTACAAACATTCACACTCTAATGGACAATTTAGAGCGGCCAATGAAGCTAACATGCATGTTTTTGGAGGAAAGCGGAGTACCCGGAGAAAACCCACGCACGCACGGGGAGAACATGCAGACTCCACACAGAGATGCCCAATGGACATTCAAACCCTGAACCTCCTGACTGTGAGGCCAATGTGCTACCCACTCAACCACCGTGTTGTAATATTTGGATGAAAAAATATTAGGATTTTTGTTTTCTGGGTGTGCTGGGTTTGGTGTATGTTTACTTCCGATATGATGTAGATATTACAGCCTTGAGTATCCGCCCGTACCAATAACAGTATATATGGTAGAACATGACTTTCTCATGCTTTGCCGGGGTTTTGGATGTTTTGAAGTGGTCTCGCCCGGGGAGTAATCCAATGTAGAGCCGCTACTGACAACATGGGAAGAAAACATCTCCTCATAAATCAACCCTAACTGCCTAAAATTGCAGCTGTTTCTCATATAGCAAAAACAAAGTATAACAAACCCTTATAATATTTCAGTTTCTTTTTTTTACCCTGAAATAATTTTCTTATGCCTGTAGAATGGTAAGTTATTCCTAAATTCACTTCCTCTAAATTTCTTCAAAGTTGACAGCATTATTCTTATTGTTTTGGTTATTATTGTATTCCTATTGAATTGTTTGAGCCATATTAATAATACAAAACTCCATGTCTTCAAAAATTCATTGGAATAATTATCGAGTTGTGTTTTATGTTGATTTATTTCTTTTTCGGACTTGCTGACTCCTGCAGAGCAAGGCTGCTGTATAGCAGCCCCAAAATGAAAGAGAAAAGAAACAATAAAAGTGGCTCCTGGCCCACAAGGTTACCCAGTAAATCTCCCAAGGATGCAATAACAACCTCCTGAAGAGAGTGCAACACAAGGACTGTGATCTTTATTTTCTTTTACTGGGGCCCAAATGAAAGACAGGAACCGGTGGAACAGGGCGGGAGCCGAGCAGGTCGAAGCTTAATGCTCGAGCTTTGGGTGCTTTAAATCACCTTGACCAGGCCCCACCAGCTTTAAAAGCCAGAAGGGGGAGGTGAAGGAGCGGGTGTGTCCGCCTTGCCCTCTGGAGCCACGGGAGGGGAAGGAAACGCCACGTTCCTTGGGGGCTCAACTTTAACTGCACCCAGTCTGCTCTTGCTAAAGTATGTTGGCTCTGCCCCGTGCTGCATATTTCTTTGCACTGGCGTTGCTGATGGGTGCATTTCATCAACTGTTTGGCTCAGAACAACAGACTGAAATATAATGTTTGACTAGGATGGAGTTTTTCCGGTTTTTTATACATGTGTGTGTGTGTGTTTGTGTGTATATCCATCCATCCATTTTCTATGCGCTTATCCTCAGTAGGGTCGTGGGTATGCTGGAGCCTATCCCAGCTGACTTTGGGCGGAAGGGGGGGATACACCCTGGACTGGTCGCCAGACAAATAACCATTCACCCTCACATTCATACCTATGGACGATTTAGACTCGCCTATACATATATATACACACATCTATATACTGTGTATATATACTGTATATATATATATAAAGTATATAGCTATATATATATTAAGTTTTTTTACACGCGAGGAACCGCAGTGCGACAGTTTTGCGTTTTGTTTCACAATCCAGGGCGGGTTGTCCAATTTTTTTAACCACATCTTTTCCTTCCCTGTGACTTTCTGTTTGCTTGGACACCCCGAGCTCTGTGAACAGAAACAAAACCAAATCATTCAGAAATTCGCCCATTCTGGAGAATGATCCAATTCATTGGATCAAGTTCCTTCAATTGGATTTTTTAAAACCATTAAATACAGAAAATATATTTTAATGAATTTAAACTGTTAACTTGGAATTACCAGAATATTAGGTTAATACATGTCGTAATGATAAAGTTCTCAACATGGTAATTTAATTAAAATCATGATATAAGAATTTTTCTTTTGTAAGGGTGTATTTAAAGAAGTTACTATAGTAGATGTGCTGCCTTTATTGCGGTTATTTGGTTCCAGACCCAACCGTGATAAGTGAATTTCCATGAAGTAGGATGTCTATACAAGATTTTCAGAGTTAAACCATCAAAGAAAACCATTTACCCTTATAAATATGAACTATCACCTACAGTCGCCTTTACTCTCATGTTGTCATATATAGAAAATATAATCAGAGAAAATTAGCCAATTAAAACACGGAAAGTCATGCTTGTGTGTGTTCTGGACAGATGGACAGGAAATGACCTGGGGGGGGGTTCAGAGTTCAGTTTTAGCTGAATTATGTCCACAACAGTAACTCATGTTGATTATGCTCATAATATTATTGTGCCTGTTGTTAGTTAAGATAATTAAACACGTCGTTCCGGCGACCAAGTCTGATGCTTTTATGTTTTACCAACCGACAAGTGTAAAATACTTCATGTCACAATTTCAATGGGGCGTCCTAATAATGCCTTGTATTTGAATTTCAGTTCATTTAGCCATTTCTATGCTTGAAAATGCTTCATTTAGGCGGACAATGTGTCATTCATTCATTTTCTATACCGCTTATCCTCATTAGGGTCGCGGGTATGCTGGAGCCTATCCCAGGCGGGGTACACCCTGGACTGGTCGCTGGGCAATATGTGTAATATTTGCCTAAATATAATACTTGTGCTGACTATGTATCAGATGTAGGTAAAAGTTGTAGTCAAATGAATTTCCTTTGCATGATGTGCTGTAAACTGTAGACCATCATTTTGCAGGCCTTCCTGTGCTGGAGGATTCAAAGTTTGCATTGTCACTTGTTTCCTTGGTATAGCTCAAACACACGCTATTGTCCTAAATCACAATATAAATATTGCACAGTGCACAGGCAAAAAAAAAAGCACCTCTGGGGCTTGAGGATGGTGGCCACAAGTGTCGTAACCTAGCAACCGGGGAGTCGCTGCCGTGATACAGGCGACGGGGGGGGGGCTGGTGAGTGGTTCCCTCTTGAAAATGAAACCCACGCACTCGTTCTCGTTTTATCCATGCCTTTGTTTGAGTGCCTATTTTAAGACCTTTGAGCGTGTCTCTCCCTCGCCCGAGGATTCATTTATTTTTAGTCGCACGGCCACCTTCGCTTTGAAACCTGCTCTCTAGCTCTGCTGCTGCACGGGCGGCCTGCATCTGTGGAGGGTGTGCAGGGAACCGTGTGTGTGTGTGTGTGTGTGTGTGTGTGTGGGAGAGGAGGAGGACACATACAGTAGAGGGAGTGTTTTCCATCTGTGTTTTTGGCGCCGTGTATTCCTTTTGTTTGAGGCGGTCATGCCACGCAGCATGTCTACGAATACGTTTCCACCGCCTCCTCCCCTCAATCTGGATTACACAGCACATTGTCTAGTGCTAAAGGTACACAAATGTGCTGCTACTTATCTTTCATGTGCAAGGTTCTCTGTGAAAATGACACAATTACGGTCCGGATTGTTTCTGGTTGGGACAAAATATATGAAGTTTTGCATCACTGCTGTCAACACTGCAAAACCATAACACCGCTAACCAATTAGCATCCGTCTCCGATAGGTGGCGGGCTAGTGGTTTAGAAAAAAACAATGGCGACTACCGCAGTCTCAAGCGTCAGGTTGCAAAACATCGGCATGAACAGCTGGGGCTGTAGGCAACCTCCCGGTTTTTTTTACTAACACCATAAGGTGGCGGTAGCTGGTCAGCATCCAACAGGTTTATATACTCTGCATGTGCTTTCAAATGTTGCTGCTCAGCTAGCGGCTAGCGGACACATAAGCGTAACAATAATAATGAATAATAATTATATTAACTGTTTAGGCGGGTTCTGAAGCCGCGTACCTCCCACTCCTGCACACTTAAAAAACGAGCAGCCCCTCAGCTGGTTGCAGCCAAGTACCTCATTTTGCCAATCAGCAATCAATTCCACAATGCTCATACCTCTCAGTTCCTCCTGCATCATAGCAGGCCCCCCTTCAGTGAGATGTTTGTGTTTGTAGTAAAAGCACAAATAGATGACTATGAATTGAGGCCTTCGCCGCCCTCCATATTCAAATCTTATGCACGGCGTCACAGGCACAATTTATCTGAGTCACAAGCCGTCCGGTCCCCCTCCCCCTCTCGGATGAAACACGGCGCCCTCTGCGTGGTAGGCAACAGCCGCAATAAAAACAGGAAATCATGTAGAGCAGACGTGTGACTCTCCGGAGGCGATGTGATTTTACTGCCACTGGCTGGAGGAAGGTCATCGCAAAGGCACATGGAAATCGGGAGGGAAATAAACAGGCAAGCATGGAAGCAGTGCTTAGGGAGGAGCCAATCTATTCGCCTCACGCTCCCTCTTCTCTCCCATTACAGACCTTATCAGCTTCAAATCCCCTCTAGAAGGAGCGTTACCCCCACCCCTACATACAGTACAGTGTATGCGTCCTTTTTCTCACACCTCCGCTGCAGGCCTTCCTGCAAGAACGAGGCGATTTGTGCAGATCTAATGGGAAGTCTTTGCATTTTGCCTGCGTGTTGAGTACTGCTCTTGACCGCATCAGCTCATCTATGTGGTTTCCTTTAAGGACATGGCCTTACCCTGCTCGGTTTATGGATGGATGGATATTTTACGCCGAATCGGGTCTACAAAAACATGACAATATTACATTTCAACATTACTTTTAGGAAAAGCTTTATTAAGCTAAGGACAATAAAAAAAAAAACATTCATGACATAATAACATGAATGGACAAACCATTTTTGAAATTTAACCCGGTCACAAAACAATGCAAGTGTGCTTCACTGTATATAGTTAGTGTAGTATTTAGTTTATTGTGTATAATGTTTATTGTCCCACAAATTGAATCGAGAATGATATTACTGTCAACATTTTTGAGAACATATAAACCGTGATAATATGTAATGATAATAATAATACATCATAATAATGTAGTACAATCATCCCTCATTTATTGCAGTTAATTGGTTCCGGACCCAACCGTGATAAGTGAATTTTTGTGAAATAGAATTACATATTAATAAAGTGATTATATTCATTGTTAGCACATGGAAAAACCTGTTTATGACTTACTAAATATGTTTTTTTTGAACCATTATTAGAGTCTTGTAGACACGAAATAACACCCCTATAGTCAGCTTTACACTCCTATTCTTCTTTGTTTAAAACACACTACGCAACTCTTGTGTGCAGGCTACGTGGTCTCTGCACATGCACAAGAGACGACCGCCGCATAAAGCATAGCGTTATACCGAGCTCAGTAGTTAGCCTTTATTTACTGTAAACTTAAGAAAAGGTTCAAAACAGAGTGGGGTAGAAGGACAAAGTAAAACACTACTACGACTTGTCTTTCAATAGTTTTAACTTATAATAGGCCATAGTTAACCACAAAACAGTTATCATTTATTCATTATTGACAAAAACGTGACAGATTGCAGGATTCGGTCTCTGCTTTTTGCAGATGATGTGGTCCTGTTGGCTTCATCGAGCCGAGACCTTCAACTCTCACTGGATCGGTTCGCAGCTGAGTGTGAAGCGGCCGGGATGAGAATCGGCACCTCCAAGTCCGAGTCCATGGTTCTCGCCCGGGGAAGGGTGGAGTGCCATCTCCGGGTCGGGGATGAGGTCCTGCCTCAAGTGGAGGAGTTTAAGTACCTCGGGGTCTTGTTCACCAGTGATGGCGTGAGATGGACAGGCGGATTGGTGCGGCGTCTGCAGTGATGCGGACTCTGCACCGGTCTGTCGTGGTGAAGAGAGAGCTGAGCCAAAAGGCAAAGCTCTCGATTTACCGGTGGATCTACGTTCCTACCCTCACCTATGGTCATGAGCTTTGGGTAGTGACCGAAAGGACAAGATTGCGGGTAGAAGCGGCCAAAATGAGTTTTCTCCGCGGGGTGGCTGGACTCTCCCTTAGGGATAGGGTGAGAAGCACTGTCATCCGGGAGAGACTCGGAGTAGAACCGCTGCTCCTCCGCATTGAGAGGAGCCAGATGAGGTGGCTCGGGCATCTGGTTAGGATGCCTCCGGGACACCTTCCTGGGGAGGTGTTCAGGGCACGTCCAACCGGTAGGAGGCCTCAAGGAAGACCCAGGACACGTTGGAGAGACTATGTCTCTCAGCTGGCCTGGGAACGCCTCGGCATCCGCCGGGAAGAGCTGGATGAAGTGGCCGGGGAGAGGGACCTCTGGGCTTCCCTGCTTAGGCTGCTGCCCCCGCGACCCGACCTCGGACAAGCGGAAGAAAATGGATGGATGGAAGGATGATAGATTGAGGGGGTGATGTTCCAAAACACCAAGAGGCCAAGATTGGCTGTATTTGTTTTAATATGTCATCTTTCACTCAGTAAGGTTGCAGAATTTGTGACATGTATTTTCTCACCAGCTGTCAAATGTTTGTAGCATTTCTTGAATGCTCTTTCTGTAAATGCACACCATTTTGCGCTGTTCTGTTCCCCGTTTTCCTCGCCGATCTGGCGTCTTAGTGAGTGTTGACTGACGGAACGAAGCTCTGCACCTCAATGTGTAGGCTTTTTTCCCGGATGGGAAAACCGGGTCGGGTGGATCTGTTTGCGGCGGGCGAGTTTGTTTTGTTGCTTCTTTGTTGCCACCACAAATTTGATTGTCTGGAAACGACAGACGAGGGAAACAGACACGCATACACGTGACAATCTGTGGTGGCCCGTAAAACGTTTTTATGGTCAAGGTTTCCGTGTGACGGAGGGAAGGCGATACCCTTCCTCCTTCTCCGTGGACGGTCGTCCCCTCAGCTGTGCCGAACATGACAGGCTGGGTGGATGAAGATAAATGCAGAGGCGGGAAAGCAATCAGGGCATCAGTTAGGTGTTGTGGGGAGTGCCCAACGACGGAGGATGCTCGACAACACGCACACACACGTAGCCAGGTTGCACACTGCACCCCGCGGCGTACTGCAGGGCTACAGGAAGTTTAGGGGACCCGAGTGACACAATGCACACGTCCAACCAAATGTTGGTGATAAGAGGCGTCACTTGTTTATTGAACTCTGATTGGTGGAGCGGCTTGTTCAGAGCAGAATCCCACATCATGAAGCACAACCCAAATCTGTGTCCAAATGATCATCGGCCATCTGTCCAGAAGCCGTGTTTCCAATTCGGGCTCGTTTGGTCAAAGTCTGCGGGGTGAGTTTGTTTGTCCGAACCCCTCAAATAGTCGACGGCGCTAACAGCGATGAGGGTTGGACACCCCCTGCAGCCTGGACCATGATTCGAATTGATTCTGTTTTCAGTTGAGCAGGACAGATTTCCGTTTAATATTTGTAATATGTAATTCCGTGAATTTTGCAGTTTGAGCTGTTACTCCAAAACATGCAATGGACACCAAAACATGCATCAAATGAAATTCCGGCTTGCGTGTCAAATAAAGGCACAAACAAAATAAAGGCTTTCACGGAACAATTGCAACCTTCTCGCAAAAGTGCAAGTGAGGAAATGAAAAGATTCTTCTCAGGTTTATGAACACATGTTACTGTTAGAACATCATTCAAATGCAGCTTTCGCATAAAAGATTAATTTTGAAGCATCATCTCCTATTAGGTCTGGGTATGTAGAATAAGACTTTAAAGGATTTCTTTCAACACATAAGAGATATTATTTGTATCATTATTTCATTCCAGAGATTATTTTTTTGCACCATTGAAACTTATCAAAGAGATATAATTTGAGGCATAATAAGACATGCTGGGAGACCTTTGAGAATCTGAAGTGGTCTCTTTGATTACAGAGATATGTATAACAATTTGCAATACATACGGAGGAGGCATCCTTCAAATGTAATGAAATAATAATAATAGATTTTATTTATTTACGCTTTTCAAGAAACTCAAAGACGCGTGATGATGATATGATGATAAGGAGGATATGATATGAAATGATAAGGCATCTTTGAGCAGAGTGTTTTATTGATGAGCCACGTGTCCTGGTTTTCCGTAATCAACATATGCTCACCCCGACCTTAACTGTGCTGTTATGAGAGGTTGTGTTCAAAGACACCATGTAATTTAAGTTGAATGTTTTCTGTTTAATTTCTGGGATTTCCGAGCACACTTGAAAAGAATATTCACGTATTGTGTTTTCTTTGTCTTTTTATGTAGACCCCACTTACTAATAGCACAACCACATATCATAATAGCGGTAATAATAAAGATGCTGTGATGTTTGGATTTCGGAGTGTATGTGAATGCACCTTGAGAATGGGACGTTTTGCTCTGAGGGTGACGTGTTGGTGTACTCATGTATGCTGTTGGTGTGTTCAGGTCAGGAAAAAGTTATAAAAGAGCGTCAGAGTTGCCTTCTAAAAATAATAAATAAATAATAATAAATAAAATAAAAACAATCTCCAAACGGGGGGCGCAGCAAAAAAAGGTTTGTGAACCACTGGGTTAGAGCAAACGTCTGGAGTCAAAAGCGTAGCATCAGAAACTAACAAGTGGAACGTCTTGTTGAAGGAGTGACTGCTCCGTGATGACATGCAAATAAACGGCCATCCTGACGTGGAATTATTCAGCCGCCATTACGACACTGGTGAGGTGCCACTAATCATTTGGCATGGCATATTTGACATATACATCCATTTGTGGTGTGATTTAGAACAACCGGCGGTAAGAGCGGCACTTCCCGTGCGAGCTCCCGGCACCATGACAGAGGAGTCCGGGCACAGCGAGGGGAGACCGCTTTTGCCACGGGCCGAACAGCCAGCGTCCAACGTGAAACTAACTTCACCACGGCACCGCACATGTTTGCAAGGTGGCGGTGCGTTTTCTTCTTCTTCCGGATGGCGGACTAGCTTTGAGGCCCATGTAGGATTGTGGCCCAGGTTTGCGATTGCAGTCCACCTACTGCAGAAACACACTTTACTGCACAGCAAAGGAGCGGAGAGGAGGAGCGCATGCATGCATGCACTTCTAGTGCATGGGGCTTAGTTACTGGTGTGGTTTTTAAACCGCAACACGAAACATGTGATTAGAAAAGCAGCCTAGACGTGCTGGCATCGGGGGTCGTTTTTGCTCCTATCACCAAATGTGCGGGGAGAGGCTTGTTCTGCTGACCTTTTGGTTATGCTTAGTTTTGGCGTCTTGCGTGGACATTTTGTCACATGCCTGACCACATTTGGATCGGAAGGAGACGTTCAACCGTAGGTGGCACAGAGACGTGTGTGTTGCTGTGCAGAAGTGTGTGTATACGGGCTAGTGGGGGTGGCAGGTCTATAATCTGCTCCAAACTGCTTGCGGGCAGAGGCGAGGTGGGCGAGACAGTGATACAGAAAGAGAGCAGGAGAAGGAGAAAGCGAGGGCGTGAGGACGAGTGAGGAAGTTGGCAAGGGAAAGAGAGAGAGAGGGAGTTGTGGTTCCAGCTTACAGATGCTCTGCAGCCACCGTCCTCTCCCATCTCCCGCCCATTGTCACGCTGCGTCCTGTGGGCGCCGCCAAGGCAGCTAATTCCTCTGACATTTACGACGCTTTCTCAGCACCCCCTTCCCTTCGATGACGCAAAGCCGAGCCAGAACCGCTGTCACCACCCACAATGGCCTCAGGTGGTTGGGAGATGGCGGATGGTGCTAAGCCAACGAGGATGCCCTCAGAAGCACTCGGCAAGCCCCCCCCCCCACATATTGTGTTCTATTATACAGTATGTCTTGAATAAAACAGGGTCAGTGTGGGTGGAGGGAATAAGAGAAGCAGTCAGGGGAAGAAGATGCGGGAGGATGAAGAAAAGTGATAGTGTTGCACTTAAGTTTTAAAGGAAAACATTTGGAAATGTAACAAAAGTGCTATGCACGACTTGCAAATGTAGGCTCCTTTGCATATACCTGTACGCTATACAGTATAGTACAGTACACACCACCAAGTCTGCCACAGTGAGCCTCCCATCAGATGTGATGGAGTATGTTTTGCGTGTACCGTAGGTTTCCGCACACCCGAAAATATGTTTCCTTTCTCCTTTAGGAACTACAAATTTGATCTTTGACATAGGTGAGTGGGTTCGGAAAAGATGTTTTTTTGAAAATGTTCCACAGCAGAAGGCTGGTGGTACACCAGCATATACCTGTGGTGCTGCTAGAATACATAAATGCTCAAATTGTAGCAGAACTTTTGTTTACCTGTAGCACAAAGAGGACCAGGCGTTCATTGGCAGCGGGCAGGTTATTCTTAAAATTTTTAGACTCATTGTATGTAATAACTTACTTGTTTTGACTTTAATAATAAGTGGAAACAATAAGAGAAGGTGGAGAAGGAGAAACGTAGCTCTTTTTGGTCATTTATTAACAAGTATATTGCACAAACGCTGCAGCAACAGAACCGATGTTGTAATAGAACTATCCAGCCGGTATAGTTATCGTTGACGAGTAAACACACGAGGTTTTAAAGCGCATGTAGAGCTGCTGGATGCTGTCCATTCATGCTGCTCCAATTGCAGCTACTACCGTGCTGTGGAGTTCATGAAAAAAAACGACACCAGGAGGTTGTCTAGAGCCGCAGCTGTTAATGTCGATGTCTTTTGCATTAGGAGCCCCCAGCAGTCATTCGCTTTTATTGATCGCACACTATAGGAGACTGTGTGATCAATTGAAAAGAGGTGTACAATTTATGGTGGTTAACGTTCTTTTATCGCCGCTTTTAAACAGTCACCTTTCTCTTCTTTTTGTGGGTCACAACAACTTACACAGGAATGAAGTTGAGTGTGGTGCAATGCATGTTGCGCAATCAATACCAATGGTCCTCCATCCCGTTATTAATGATAGCTGTCACCTTATCACCAAGGTGACCAAAACAACTCAAAATATGACATAAAGTTAAAGCCTACAGTGTGCTTGTTCATGCGGAAAGGCATTATAGGCCTGTTGTAAAATTTAGACAATTCCCACCACCAGTTATTAGTGATAACCGGCACCTTGCTCTATTGCAATAAACAGAATCCATACCTTTAGTTTTAAATATTACAGTAAGAAGTGTCCTTATTTCAGAGGTAAAAAAAATCTATCTGAGCTACGACTAACGATTATTTTCATAATCGATTAATCGATCGATTATTTTTTCGATTAATCGGATTTTTATAATAGATTTTTAGATTTTCCCTTCCTTGCAGTAATCCCTTTAAGAACGCATGAATGGACGTTTTCCCTCCAAAAATCATAGCGAAGAGGAAGATCTCGGTCACCGAAATTGAAGTAGCATCTGTTGACACACATCACAAACACTCTACTGCAGTTTCCCAGTTCTACCAGTAGGTTTTGTGTGTACGCACGGTAAGAGATAATGGAGAGAGTGCAGAAATGTAAGCATTTTCCTAAGCACAAGTACGAGTATGGGATTTACTTTGCGTGGGGATGCTTTTACACACACATCTCTGCAGAGGTTCGCTTTGCAAGATATCAAAAAGAGGCAAAAATGTTGATAGCTCTTTTCCATAGTCCAAGGTGATCTTGTTTTGCCTGAAAGACAAAGCCAATATGTCTGCTTACATGGATCACTAAGGAAATTTAAAAAATAGTTACATTAGAGTGGCTAAAATCAGGATGTTTATAGTACATTTTTAAATGAAACGATTAATCAATTACCAAAATAGTTGTCGATTATTTGGATAATCGATTAATAATCGATTCATCGATTAATCGTTGCAGCTCTGAAACTGTAATTTCTTGCCGTCTCTTGTCTCTTATATGACATCCCGGCGGCTCATACCTCTTGCTCAGTCTGAAGTTGGTGATTTTTCATCTCTGTAGCTGTACTTGCAGGACATACCGAGAGATTCATCATCAGGGCGCCCATCATGCCTATGGGGACAAACACACATTGCACACATTATTACTATTTTACATACCACCGTGTCTGAAGTGAGTATAAGAGACAAGAACGAGCACTGTGGCCAAGAGACTGTGTCAAGTCTACAGATGAGAAATTTGTTTTTAGTCACAACAGACAGGAGGCACCCGTCTGTCTTGGCAGGCGATTCCTCAATTGCAAATTGGGAAAAATATGCAAATATTCCATTGTGGACTTTAACGCTTGGAGCTTAAAAATGCAAATCGCGGAGCCATTCTATTCTCTTGCTGAGTCTATCTTTGTTGATTCTATCTTGCGCTCTGATTCATGGCTGTGTGAAGAAGAAATCCCCAGTTGGAGCAATCCAATCCGAGATACAACACAATAAATCCGAATGGTTTTGTTTATTTTCAAGTTGATCAAGTTCCACTTCAGGGCAGGATAGCCCATGGAAGGAGCAGACACTTAACCCTACCCATTCTCCACGTCTCAGCAAATTACCGTTCCCTTGTAACGTGTACCAGGTTACCGTTGTCTTATGAGGAATCATGCATAAAGAATGCGTAAAAGTCACGTTAATTGCATTTGCGGATAGCTCCTTTGCTTTTCTGGCTGGACTTAATTTGACTTCTTGCCGTAAAAGAAGCTGAGTTCTAGAGAGAATATAAAACGTGTGTACAGTACACAGTGTGTGCTCCATTTGGAGCTATAAAGTGGTGAGGTGAGGAGTAGGCTTTATACGATCGATCTAAGCGTCGATAACACACCTGGGAATGGTTCCAACTCAATCTATGCACAAAAGCATCATATAACGTCATATACTGTAACTGTCTCTTAAATTTGCAATAACTCCAGACTAGGAATGTCCAATAATATCGGCATAAAAATGTAATGTTGGTAGATATCGGTGTCGGGTTTTTCCCTATAATGAAAACCAATTTAGCCGCTCGGTGGATGAGCGGGTAGCATGTCGGCCTCACAGTCTGGAGACCAGGGTTCCAATCTCCGTTGGGCATCTCTGTGTGGAGTCTGCATGTTCTCCCCGTGCGTGCGTGGGTTTTCTCTGGGTGCTCCGGTTTCCTCCCACATTCCAAAGACATGCATGTTGGGTTAATTGGCGTCTCTAAATTGTCCATTAGAGTGTGAGTGTTTGTTTGTCTGCCCTGCGATTGGCTGGCGACCAGTCCAGGGTGTTCCCCGCCCCCTGCCCAAAGTCAGCTGGGATAGGCTCCAGCATACCTGCGACCCTAATGAGGATAAGCGGTTTAGAAAAAGGATGGATGGAAAACCAATAAAAAAACGGTCTTATATACAGAAGGCCTGTATATAGGCGTGGCGGCCTGGACAAAACTTTGATATCAGTCGATGCGTATAAGCATTCAATCACAACACAACACAATATTGCAGTGCTTTCTTGCATACACTCATTGCAAAGAACTCAAACAAGATGTCGGCATCCCAGAAGCGAATATTGAAGAGAAAGTCATTACGATCGAGCCCGCCCCCCCTCAGCCCCTGCCTCCCCTCCGGTGCTCAGCCAGACAGATCTAAATGATATTGACAGTTGAATACATTTTCTGCATGAAATCATGTCAGCTCGAGCATGCTTTCTCCCCTCCTCTATGACCCAGCGAAGTGTTAAATAATTGCATTAGTTTCCAGAGGCTAATTTGACTGAAAGCAATCATTTTTTACCTCAGACCGCCGTCGTTGTTTTTGCAGGTTTCCTATCGGTGTTGCTAAGTGAGAAAGAACCATCGGTTGGGGTGGCTATACACTCAGTCGCATTTGTAACCGGACATTGTTCTGTGGGTCACACAGTGGGAAACTTGTCTTGTACAAAAAAACCCTTCCAAAGAAGTTTTTATTCAAATGAAAGCTGTATGCCGGGTTTATTGTGACAAAGAGATTTTGATTTGATCCCAAAAAAACGTGACTTTGTACTTGGCGGAGAGACCCGTGCCAAGCACAGAGGTCAGATGTTTCTTTAGGGGTCAGGGTTGCACTCGTCTCAGGAGGGATTTTGGTCCAAACCCTCCTTACAAGATCTCGCTAAATGTTTTGAGGCTGTTGCTTGGCAACTCTTCAGTTTAAGCTCCCGCATCTGATTTTTTTAAATGGAATTTAGATTCAGAGACCAGCTATGTTACTCCAGGATCTTAATGTGCTTCTTGTTCCAGTCTGAGGCGCTTTGACGGCTTTTTGGGCTTGACCACGGTGGTGGAGATGTTTGAATGGAAGAGTCCGTGTCTTTTATCCACATAATACACTTAGTTGATTTTAGGAGTGTGGAGTCATTGGACTTTTGGGAGTCACAATACTTCCTGGCTGGGAAGAGAGCAAATACAAATTCCTGTATAACTTTTTTCTGCATTCTGTCCACCCAAAAAAAATCTGGACATATCTTTGCATGATCTAATTCTTCACTAACTTCTAACTGTCATTGTGTTTGGACTCATCAGCTCATAGGCTCATATTGTGGTTGGGAGGTGGAAGATTGTGGAAGTGAGGAGCGGTGAGAGATGTGAAAATGGGAGACTTGTTGGCCCACTGAATGGGAAATTCACATTTCAGAAAGGCTCAGACAGCACCGTTGATAAAGGTCGAGTGATACGGCGTCTTCTTAAGAAGAAGTTTGCTCACCACCGAAGCAGCTCAAGTGAAGCCCACCACATCCACGCAAAGCACCCGGTTGCGAGTGCAGCCACGGCTGACGCCCACTTTGGCGAGCCATAACAAAGGTCTTTGCCAATTTCAACTTGAAAAGAACACCCCGCACGTGAGCAAGTCTGCGACTGACAGGCTGACAAATGTTCTGCCAAGTGCGCAGCGGAGAACTGCAGGCCGATAAACCCAGTGGAAGACGAGGCATTAACAGAGTGTGGCAAATAACCCATCAGCCACCGCGCAGGACTACAACGACGACCAAAATTAGCAAGCTGTACGATGGCGAAAGGAAAAAGGTGAGGTTTTGGTGGAGGATTCGCCCAACGGTCTCCTTGTAACCGGAGATCACTGAACCACGGCTGATTCAGGAGTTCTATTGGTCGGAAAAAAGTCCTCACGTTTTTTTAATCTGCTAACTTCAGTGCTTTACATGCACCTGGTATTTCATTTTCTAATTACATGGTTGACAAAAGAACACAGCAATATTCCCTTGTGGTGGTTGAAACTAAAGGTTGCAAGCAGCACTTGGAACTGGTCTCAAATACAGTGAAATGTTAAAAACAATACATTACTTAGTTTTCTTGTTATATATCCAATAATTTGACCTGCAACAATAATGTTATGTTTTTAAATGGAAACGCCTCAAATTCAGGGTTTTTCTGTGCAATTTTTAGGTAAGATAAAAAAATAGCTTAGTTAGATCATATATAGATCCTAAGTAATCTTTCAAAGTAATAAATCTTTGGACAATTATGCCATCAGGAGAAAATACATATATTATTATTTTGTACCTTGTACCAAATAACTGGAGAAAATACTGCAGTTCCTTCAAATAAATCAAATTTCACTTAAATTGATCAAGTCGTGCCATTGGCTGCAAAAGGCGACTGCAATATCGAATCAAACACACTTATTCAATAAATAATCCCATTTACATTCATATTTCCTTCACAAACGTCCTTTAAACCCGGAAAGGGAAAATGCCGTATATATTGCCTTATCCACTCTATCTAGCTTTTTCATATGCTTTTTTATTTCCACCTATCTATCCTACAGTTTTTTTTATTCACACCCAAATTTGTGCTGTACAAAAACCTCTCATGACATTAAATACGTGTGCTATAGAGGATCTTTTGACGGGCAAACATACACAACGACCTGGAATTCAAAACACAAACTCCTAAGGTTGACTATGTGTAATTGTGTTTTGATTAAAAATGGGATTTAAAAAGTTGCCAGGGAAGTCCCATTAATCGTGCATGATGTAACGCAAGCGCTCGGCGTACGATATTCCGTGACATTTCAGCATGATTGGTTTTAGACCTGTGTAGCTTCAGCTGCGAGCTTATCATTTTTTGTAGTCATAATTTAGGCAATGTGCTCATAAAACTAGTCATCTTCAAGGCCTCGGTGAGAGGTGCTCCTCATGTCTGGTTTAAAGACAAAGTGCAAGCTTCGGAAAGTCACTGTTTTCCCCAAAGAACCGCTGCTCCATAAAGTTGGCCTGAAATTTATGGCTTGTTTTTACATCTCCGTCATGCCAGGCTTTGCATGGTGTTATCATGCTCGGGATTTTGCTGTTTTATCACTGCTGTGACCTGTGCATGTGCTTTTTAAAAGCAGTGATTGTGCATATTTCCTGTAGGAACAAAAGGGTTACTTTTTTTTTGGCTCTTTCTCTACTAGTCAGAAAAAATCCGTTTGACTGCTGAAGATAATGTGTCTCACAGCCAGGCGTATTATTATATTATATTCCTGGGTTATACTGGAACAATCTTCCAGGAAAACTTTTGCAGGTCTATGCATGTGCATTTCATTTAGTGTTTTATTGCCGGGAGAAGCAGAAAACAATTTTTAGACATACTTATTTGTCTGTACTGTAAAGACTCAACTCGAAACTGAAACGAGGAAAGCGCTGCAAAATAGAAAGCACGTTCAAGAGTCAAATTGCATGTTGAGTAGGATAAATTTGTACATGTTGGCAGGTACATTGAACGTAGTCCCGGCTCCTTCACTTCACTGTGCCCTCCCCAGGAGGGCCCGCCCCACCATGTCAGAAGCACTAACATAAAGCACTTATTTCAACGCAGTTATTTACAAACCTTCCATGGACTGCCGACTGGGCTGCTCTGTGCGCGAAAGGGAAGAACCGTATTTACTTGTATGCAAGAAGCTGCTACAGATCTTCTACCAGGTGTGTGGTTGCTAGTGCCCTCCTGTACGCAGAAGTGTGCTGGGGGAGCAGCCTCAAGAAGAAGGAGGCTCTTTTCCATCATGGACTACCGGCATCATCTCCCAACAGCAGAGCAGTTTCAAGGGCAGATTACTATCACTGTCCTGCTCCACTGAAAGATTGAACAGATCATTCCTCCTCTACACCATGTTGCTTTTCGTATCTCTCCTTTAATGCCTTGGTTGTTAAGTTTACCATGACATTTGTGAATTTAGTACCTGGATGTCAACCATTCATTCAAAACCTTTGCTTTTGAAAGTTGGGGGACCCCCGATGTAGAAGATCTTTGACTGGGGTTTTAAAAAAAAATAATTTTGCAGTACGTCCTGCCCGCTGACCTTTAGGAGAAGTTGCAACATACTCCTTGCAAGGCATCTATGAAAAAGTCAGGGTCCATGCTAGAAACAGTTTCTAATTACTCACCGCGATACCAAAATGACTGCGCTGCATTTTTCAACAAAATCACCCGCCAGTGAAATTTTGTCCTCTCAAAGTCATTGACCCCCCCCGGCCCGGACGCACTATGGAGTATTACCAAATGTTTCTGTCTCCCCTGGCAGCTGTGTCAACACCCACAGGCCTCTAGTCTTAAACAAACATCCGTACAGCCGTTGCACACCGAGCCTCTCCCGTCCGCGAGGCTCGGGCTCCAATGACAACTCCATAAATGCTGGCAAGTCAGTCCCAGAACACCATTGATTTTGTTCCGATCAATCCAGACCAGATTGCGATGCATGGCGAGCCACACAGCCCTGCGCGGCGTAGCGGACACGTCGGCATTTAATTGTTGCCGGGCAGACCGGCGGGTGCGTGCCCTTTGGAGGTCACGGCCATTCCTCGTGTTTCTTTGAGATCGGGCTGATTGAGGCTCATTACCTAGTTTAGCATAAACACCATAAGCTGCAATTTCCTCTCGTTGACATTCTCTGAAACTACTGTGGAGTTGTCTTCATGATCACACTGCACTCTTGGAAAGCGGCAACTCCCAAAATGTCAACCCAAACCAAATGACCTCTCGTCATTTTTCAGCGTGCATTTCCTTTCTCTTTATCCATCCATCACAAGAATCACACACATATTGAAAACCCTTTCCAGACCAGCGTGTAAGGTCAGGGAACGTGTGTGGATGTTATTCTAGCTGTCAGGCTTTGTTTACCTTTCATTTGGACATTTTCCTGTCTCTTATTCCTCACTTTTGTGTGTTTTCTCTTACCCGGCTGTTGTTTTGTGTCATAACAACGTGAGTTATGTTCCCCATGTCTAATAGTTTGTCCTCATCCTTTCCATTTGGGGTTTATGTTTCACTCCATTATTCCTCAGGCCTTGTGTGCAGAGAAGGAACACGGCCTGCTGCTTTGCACAGCATGACGCCAGGTTGTGCGTGACCCCGGCGAAAAACGTATGCCTCAGGAAGTGCGCCATGACATGTGCGCAAGCGGCGGGACGTCAGCGGCGGGACGTCAGCGGCGGGACGTCAGCGGCGGGACGTCAGCGGCGTACGCTGGTGGTGCAGGGCTAGAAACATTACGATTACATGTTCACACGTTTTCATTGGCCGCGCCTTTGGAGATTTGAACCCCATTAGACCGGGTTGTTCAACTGGTGGCCCCGTGGGGCAAATAACGCCCATGAATGATATCAAAGCGACCCATGGGCTTACTCCAAAACATTTTTGTTTTGTTGTCATGTGGAGTATCTTTGACTTGAATTCTTGCAGAATGTCCTTAATTGAAAACTGCATCTGCAATGCTTATGTGGGACGTGAACACACATGTCCGTCTCTTTTCCGTGCTTCTAAAGATTTAAAATGAGATAAACAGACAGTTTGTGATTGCACGTGATGGGATTGCAATTGTTGAAGTGTTTTAAAGTGTATTGAAAAGTTGATTGGAGAGGGGGAAAATGATCTCCAATGCCTTAAAATGGAGAGCAAAAGCAGAGAAGCGTGGCAGAAAACAAACGACGACAATCAAAATGGATGGAAGAATGGTCAGCTCCGTGTTGATCAAAGACAGTCTGGAGTTACCTGTAAGTACTGTGACAGTTAGAGGATGTCTGTGTGAAGCCAATCTATTTGCAACAATTCCCTGCAAAGTCCCTCTGTTTAAAAAAAGGCATGTGCAGAAGAAGTTCCAATTTGCCAAAGAGCACATCAACTGGCCGAAAGAGGAACAATTTGTCGACTGAGTAAAATGTTTCTTTTTGGGTCCACGGGCCACACGGGACACAGACAGTTTGTGAGACGACCCCCAAAGTCTGCCTTCAAGACAGTGAAGCGTGGTGGTGCAAGCATCATGTTTCTCCTGCTATGGTGTTGGGCCTATTTATCCCAGAGCAGGGATCATGGATGAGTTTGCATATGTCAAAATACTTGACGAGGTCGCGTTGTCACACACACTAACAGTACGTAATCTGGTTAGTCACCTTGGACTGCTATATATTTTGAACCCGCGACCCTAATGAGGATAAGCGACATAGAAAATGAATGAAAGTATGACTGAGCATGTGTAGCATACTTCTGAGAAAGCATCTAGTCATGCATTACAGGAGACCGTGCACATGCTAAGTGGTAACTTTACTAAGTCACCGTGACCTTTACTGATGCTCCCTGCCTCACCAACGGGACAATATATCATTTCTTTTTGCTGAAACACCAAAGACTCAACGTTTCTTCTGCGAGGATGACTGTGCATCAAAAGCAGAGGCAGCTGCCCCAGATGGCTAAAGGGTGCCCTTTCTGTTGGGTTCAGAAGCGAAGGAACTGCTGACCACATCGACCACAGGCCTTTAATTCCCAAAGCAAGCACTTTCCTTCACACCTGACCTTCATATTAGCTTAGCTGTCAATGGCTGTCTTGAGCTTTTTTTGAAAAAACAAGACAAAAGACAAAAAGAGGCCCTTGCAGAAATTCTTAGGTCACGTGAGTAGATATATTGGAAGACATAGATTTCACATACAACCTATTTAAGTGATTGTAGCTTCTGCATCAAATATATGCTGTTTTTAATATTTTGCTTACTTATTAATGCAAATAAAATATTAGAAACAGCTCTCGGTGTGATGCAGCGCATTTCCACACCATTATGTCACATTACCATTGTACTAGAAATCAAATACGGAGACATACAAAGTCAAAATAATGGAAAAGTCAAACATGCATCATGCTTTTTCACTCCTCGCTCTTTTAAAAAAAGAAACATTTCAAAAAAGAAATGAAGTCAAAGTGTCACTTAATTAACGTGGTTGCTCCACTTGCAAGTAATTAATGATAGCCGTCCCTCGTCACGATAGAAATAATCATAAAAACTCTAAATAAGTGCGAGCGCAGGCCAGAACGGTGTCGTGCTCCGCAGGACGGGGTCTTTCGGTTTCTGTACTGCGCTTTTATTTTGCATCGATTTCCTGTTCTATGTTCTTGTGCATGTGATTGATACTGTATGTGGCTGGTGAATGCAGCTGTCCTCCAAATCCGATTGGTTACTGTGGTGATGCCGGGTCATTGCTTTCCGTTAGATGCTATCACCATCCTTTGTTCATCCCGCATTATACCTTGTACTTAGCGGGTTTGTTTTCCCCGCGCTGGGCTTTTTTTTTTACTTTGTCGCCTTTTGTTCACCTCCCTTGCTCATAAGTACATGCACCTGCTTGAGTTTTATTTCTTATTATTAAGTATTACTTCTCCGCACTCTGCCGCCCGTCTCTGCGTTTGAAGGGTGCAACTAAACCCTAGTCGTCGTCTAGTTGGCCCTCAGGTTCACTGGGAATGCTTTGCAACCCTCCTGCATTCTGCCACACATATGTCTGTTGAAATTTAACGCCACACATGCCGTGACAAAAGTGACCGTTCTCGCATTTGAGCTTGGGCATTGTTGCCATTTTCCCCTCCAGTCCTGTTTCCCATCTGCCAATGTACTTTGTAGACCCCTCACTGAAATGGCAGGCAGTGGAGGTGGGCGGCGTGCAGTGCATTCTTACAGACCAGCCTTACTATTCCTCATGTTCTCCACTCTCCACGTGAGGAATACAATAGCTAAAGAGGGGCATTCGGGGATGGAGGGCAGTGCGTGGGTGAGCACACAGGACCGGGGATATAAGGGTTGGTGGTGGTGTGTGGGGGAGGGTGAGTGAACTCGGTGCCCGGTCTCCTGTCCCCTTGCTGGCTGGCACCTCTAACCCGGCCTGTAGCTCCTGATTAAAGTCTGCACCTCATCCCACTCCCTGAAAGAGCTGCATGTCTGTGGTGGGAAGTACATTTCAGACTAGCTCACCAGACAGGATTTTTTGGGGGTCTTTCATCTCCCTTGCAGCTTCTGTTCAGCTCCATCTTTGGCTCCCTTTTTTTTTTTTTTTTATAACAACTGCTTCTTCAGGGCTTGCAGTTTTTGGCAGGGAGTAAAAAATGTAGTTCAATCACCACTGCATCAGGCAAAGCGAGTAAGAAGATCATTGCAAAATGTTAAGTACCTATCTATTCGGGAAGCTTCCAGGAAAAATGATAAAGACACGGATACAATTTCCTTGACAGATTTTGACAACTTGTTCAACATTTTTGTATGCAATAATCAAGCAATGAAAATGGGGACTATTAGTTTTATTGGGAATGACTAGTCAGCATTCATATAGTAAGTATGGTTCATTTTTGACATAAGCAAGTGATAATGTTATAAACGGCAAAAAATTGTATGGAAGTAAACGATGCATATCCAAAAGCATTTGGGATTTGTTGATTTGCCAAACGACGGAAGGTCGTGGAGGTTGAGCTAACGGTTAGGAGAATTGTAATTCTGATCAGAGATATGCACCAAAGCGACCGAGGAAAAAATGTAAACTGCGTAAAAATGATCAAACATTTGAGCTTAACCCGAACGTAATGAACTGGTGTTCTTGGCTGTCATGTACCCATAATTTACGTTCACGTTGTCACAACAGGCTTTAAATTCAACAACAAACGCAATGTAATTAGTGTGTGTTGCGTCGGTGGGATATGATACTTGTAGTACGTTTGTGCATGTAGTCCTGATGTAATGTTTGACTGTATTATAGAGTTATATACAGTCCTAAAATGTCCTGTTTCAGTACGCCAACTTTCTTCTGGGCCTTCGCTCTTTAAAGTGGGACTCCCATTCCTGGTAGCGTTGCAGCATTACATTCATGCACTTGTTTTGGGGGTCTCTGTGCGTTTTTGGTGTTTTATGCATTTTTCCTTTTGGAAAAAAAAATGCCAAAAGAAAAGTCTCCTAGATTGCTTTTTTAGCATCTTTGAAAACATTTGTAAAAAATAATAATCATTGGCGACTCTAAACTGCCCATAGGTAGGAATGTGAGGGGAACGGTTGTTTGTCTGCCCTGCGACCAGTCCAGGGTGTACCTCTCGCCGGATATCAGTTGGGATAGGCTCCAGCATACCCCCGCCACCCCACTGAGGATAAGCGGCATAGAAAAAGGACAGATCTTTAATGTATAAAATGTATAAAAATGACCTGACGCGTCCTTCAATTTTATACGCATAGTCCTACACACAAAAACGTAAAATCCAATTGTCCCTTTTTCTTTGAGATTTGTGCGTATGCACATGCTTTCACATTACAGGTATATATGTAGAATCCTATCAAATGTCAAGGGCTTGTGACAATGCAAGGCTGACTCGATGACAACCTGGGAGGAAACCAAGAAAATTCAATAGGTGGATAAACACCTTCAATGTAACAGAGTCAGATATTCTGATCCGCAGGGCTGGATGAGCAGATTAATGGTATTGATGAGTCCTAATTAGCGTCATGCTGAATCAAATGATGAATGCCAAGCGTAGTTAAGGAGGCCATGTGTGTCTAAATAGACCCGGAGGCTGGATAATACAGTAATAGCTTGTGAGTCACACTCGCGATGAGGAGGCCGAGGAAGTCAGAGTGCAATACAATGACAATGACAAGACCAATAGAAGAGCTGTAATGGTAATGGTTCTGTTGATGGTTTATTTGTTTCACACATGCTTAGCTAGTTACGTTGAGAAACATCATGTTTGCACAATTCAACATGTCTGAAAAGCAGTAGGAAGAAGCACAGCTTATTTAACCCCACCCATGTCTCAGTAATTACTGATTTGTTTGTTCACTAACAGTTCACCGTGTTCTAACAGGGAGCGAAAAGAATGGAGAACATGTAGCGATAGAAAGAAATTTGATTAAATCGATGAGTAAATAATACAAAAATAAAATACATAGACAAAATAAGATATACAGCGGAACCGGAATACGAAATTTATTCGTTTCAACAGGATTTTTGTAAGCCGAATTTTTTTGTAACCCGAACACAATTTAACATGAAAATTGGCTCATTCGTTCCTCTGACCCGGAAGACCCCTTATACAATGGGGAAAAAAACACTGTTCTGCACATTTAATACTGTATAAATAACGAGTACTGTAATAAAATGCAATGTAATAATAAACCTTAAATAGAATGTATATCGAGTTAAAATTCTAAAAGATCCTTACCTTTTAATACGCAGCAAAGGGCAGTACGTCATTTAAACTGGCAGCGATAAACCAATCAGAGAACATTACGTCATACGTACACTTCCGCCATGCCTCCAGCAGGTATCCTACCTGTATGCTGCAGAACTACATTTTTGCAGAGTGCCTGGAGAGTTAGGCCACCGTATGGGAATGGATCGCGGATGCCTGGGCTAAGCTATCTGCTTTAACTCTTGTCCGAGCTTTCACGAAAGCCGCCATCATCGCTGAACAGCCGACGGACAACGAGACCGACGGCCGACAGTGATGACAGGAAACCCGCCATGTTTGAAGGCAAAATTGCCCTGCTGGTCAAGTCAGATGCAGAAGATGAGGACTTTGATGGACTTGTGGGAGAAGAGGGGTACAAATACAGCGAGTGTATTGTTAAATAGTAGAATAAAGTTCAACTCAACTCACTCTTTTGCTTCTGTTGCTTTTTTTGTACACCGTATGTTTTAGCATGCGCCTTAAAATACGGTAAATCAAGAAAAATCGGAGAAAAAACAAGTTTTGGTAAGATCGACAAACTTTCGTAAAGCGAATTCATTTTTGTAAGCCGAAGCAAAAAAAACAAAAAGGTATGTTCGTATCCCGGGTATTATATCCCCTGTCAAAAAAAGACATCATGTAATGTACAGTATAAATGAATGCAGGCTATACAATAGACTAAGCGGTAATAATTATGCGTGATAAATGTACATAATAATGGATACATTGAGGTATGTGCTCAAACTGTAATCATTTAAGAAGAAGTAGAATTTGGAGAAATGCTGTATCGCTCCATGGCGGCCCTCTGCTTGCCCGCCTGCCTTCATGGATCACCCCCTCCAATGCTTACACCTCCAATTTGAAGCAGCCATGGGATTAGTTTGTGGGATTGTTGGCTGGCATTGTGTGCTGACAGGATAGGCAGTCAAATCCCTTTTTCAGCCAGCGCTACTTATGCTTGTCCCTGTGTTGTCTCTTTCAGGCCTAGGCGCCTCGCTCTACATGCATGTAATCTAGCAGACAAGGAAGAATGAAAAGGGAATTGCATGTGGATGAAGGGAGCAGAAATGGAATGACAGCGGGAAGAATGCACGAGGCGAGAGGCAGGAGCGAGCGAGAGGTTTAAATCGGAGCTAACTTGGCTCCTAAGTAGCCCGCTCTGTTTGCTTTTGCTTTTTGCTAAAAACAGACATCAGCATGGGAATTATTCATCCGTAACTTCATGCCTGAATTATTGATATCTTTAAAAAACACAAAGGCAGGCAAGACGTGATGCGAGATGGAGGAAAGGATTGTGATTTCGTCTTTATCTACTGTTTTATCGCACAGTGAGATGTCTGTCAGTTGAAAAATGTGGCATTTGGTCAGATGAAGCATAATCTTTACTGGTGTAAAAACAGAGCGTGTGAAGTAATATAATGTAGTGTGCAACTGGAGAAGCTGAAGAAAAAACCAGGTAAGAGACAAAATTCGATCCGAGGCCATCAGCAGAGTAGTTGGCATGCAATCAGTTTCCTTCCTGAGACTGACTGGTAACTAGTTCGGGGTGCAGTCCATATAGTTTTCTGTCAAAATCATAGTGGTTCACGTAGGTGACTTCTTGTGTCACATATAAATCAATTCCCTCGGCCAACTGGGAAAGGCCTCAGCCGCCGTTGTGACTAGCGCTGCAACGATTAATCGATGAATCGATTATTAATCGATTATCCAAATAATCGACGACTATTTTGGTAATCGATTTATCGTTTCATTTAAAAATGTACTCTAAATATCCTGATTTTAGCCACTCTAAGGTAACTATTTTTTAATTTCCTTAGTGATCCATGAAAGCAGACATATTATCTTTCACCTTTGACTTTGGAAAACACATCCGTGATCCTGAACAGGAGCAGTATTAGAACATTAACACTTCATCTTAGGTCGCTTGGGATGAGCTCCTGGAGTGACTCTAAATAGGATAAACACTCTAAAAAGGGATGGTGGGATATCATGAAAAAAGCTGTTTGTTTTTGTCGTGGTTCTCATAGAACAACATAGAATAGCCACATAGCATTGAGAAACGGCTTTAATGTTTTTGTTTTGATGAGAAAGTTGCATAGCGATACGCAACATACGCTAAATAGTAACAGCAAAAATAAGTGCCAAATAAAGATTTATGGAGATAGATTAGTTGCAGACGTATTCCTGTGCTACATACCATGACATAACGAGAACAATACGATGGACTTTCCACCTGTAAGAAAGAAATTCCCAAAAGTCACCCGTGGCACTGAGGCAGCTTTTTATAGATGAACAGGTTTAGCGTCTAAACAATTTGCAGACTGGATTTACAGCGTCTCTATGCTTTTATTTTGCATACTCCATTAAGGGGCAAGTACAAGTGTGTTAGATACTTTCTGTAATGATCCAGTCCAAAAAGCAATATGCTTTCTAATATTTTTGTACCTTATTTGGGAACAACAGTATTTCTAATGTAATAATTAATACAAATTCATAATTATGAAATATGTGCTGTTGAATCATGCTTATTCAGATGATTGTATTCTGGATAGAACTCTATCATCACACAGCAACTTAACATGCAAAAAGTAGGTAAGAATTATATAAGACAAGTACCAATAAAAGTATTACGATTTTGAAATGTCTTAAAATTCTGGTGCTGTCACGATGAGTGTTATAAAGTGTTCATGAGTTCAACAGCAGCAGGAAAGAAACTGTTCTTGTGGCGAGAGGTTCAGGTCCGGATGGACCGTTACCTTCTGCCAGAGAGGAGTGGCTCAAATAGTCCATGTCCAAGGTGGGAAGAGTCAGCAAGTATCCGGTCTGCTCTCCCCCGAGTTCTAGGAAACGTACAGGTCCTGGGGAGATGGAAGGCTGGTCTTTGTACAATCGAAGCAGGAGCCTGGTTCGCATTGCCAGCAGTAAGTCGAGCTTGTTTCCGGTGAACGTTGGCCTCCGCCAAGGCTGCCCTTTGTCACCGATTCTGTTTATAATCTTCATGGACAGAATTTCTAGGCGCAGTCAAGGCGTTGAGGGAGTCCAGCTTGGTGACCTTAGGATCTCGTCTCTGCTTTTTGCAGACGATGTGGTCCTTATGGCCTCATCAGGCTGTGACCTTCAGCGTTTACTGGAGTGGTTTGCAGCTGAGCGTGAAGCTTCTGGGATGAGACTCAGCACCTCCAAATCCGAGACCATGGTTCTCAGTCGGAAAAGGGTGGACTGTACCCTCCGGGTTGGGAGTGAGGTCTTGCCTCAGGTGGAGGAGTTCAAGTATCTCGGGGTCTTGTTCACGAGTGAGGGACGGTTGGAGCGTGAGATCAACAGACGGATCGGTGCAGCATCTGCAGTAATGCGGTCGCTGCGGAAATGAGTTTCCTCTGTAGGGTGACTGGACTCACCCTAAGAGATAGGGTGAGGAGCTCGGCCATCCGGGAGGAGCTCAGAGTAGAGCCGCTGCTCCTTCACATCGAGAGGAGCCAGTTGAGGTGGCTCGGGCATCTAGTCCGGATGCCTCCCGGGCACCTCCCTGGTGAGTTGTTTTCGACATGCCCAGTCGGGAGAAGGCCCCCGGGAAGACCTAGGACACGCTGGAGGGACTATGTCTCACAGCTGGCCTGGGAACGCCTCGGTGTCCTCCCGATGGAGCTGGAAGAGGTCGGTGGGGACCTTGACTTTGACTTTTTTCTCGTAACATTATAGCCTTTTCCGCAACTTCATTTTCCAAGCACAACTTTTATTTATTGTTTTGTTTGATTTTCATAATACTGTATTTTTCACTTTTAAAAAACAACATATGTTTTCTTTGATACTTCAACTCTGTGCTACTAAAATTTATTCTCACAATATTACGACCTCATTCCTGTAAAATTGCTTCTGTTTTTGTTTAGATTACAACTATATATATATATATATATGTTTTTTTTAAATGGTATTTTTTAGAAAAATCTGAACGCCACCACTGTAAAGTAACACACCATACAAAGATATTTGGAGAAAAAAAATGTTTTTTTAAATAAATATTATCCTGTTCAGAAACATCTGAGATGTTTCAAAAGAGCCAGATCTGGCTCCCGGGTCACAGGTTCCCTACCCCCGTGCTACAATACCAATATAGCTAAATAGGTGGGTCCCATGAAGTGCATTGTTAGCTCCCTCATGCTAACTCATTTTCTCCTTAGAAAGCAGAGAAAAGGGGAAGAAATTAGGAGGATAAGGATTGTGGATGATAGGAAAATTCAAGAAATCGTCTGCCAAACTGCTGTAGATCAGATAAAATAGGCTTCCGCCATGAGATTGGGCCAATCCGGTTACGTTAATCTGGGACGTTAATTTCCCTCACTGTGGGAAGTGGCGCTCCAAACGCTGGTTGTTATATTCAAAATAACACCACAAATTGATCTTTAACCACGTCAAATGATTACTCCGACCCTACAAGTATTTTAATGGCAGCTGAATAATTCAGCAGGATGGCTGTAATTCAGTTGGCCATTTATTTGCATGTTAGCAGAGAGCACACAGTCCTTTACAGTCCAACAAAACTTCCTTTTTTTGGTTTATTCTGCGCACCTGACTCCAAACTCTTGCTCTAACCAGCATGCTGAACACCACTGCCCTCTATAGCCCACACACTGAACAGCAGCCGGGAACAACACAATGTACCCGTCGCTACAGTTTTTTGCACGCCCATTTTTTCCAATGTTTTCTATTATTGGATGGACTGGTATTTCCATTAGGGACCCTATTCACAGACGTTTGTTACAAAAGACAAACAATATTGTTGGTCATGCTGTGTAATAAAATAAAAAAACAACAGCACTACGAGAGCTATTCAAAGAGCTATTTAATATGCGATTTCACCAATTCATGTTTGTAACAAAAGTTCATCAGGAAAAACTGATCATATCAGCAGGACTATTAAAAATAGCGAAAAAATGTAGATTGGTAGATCCCTTGTAATATCGGTAGATATCGGTATCGGATTATTTCTCCATAATGTTGATAACCGTCGAGAAACTAATTGCTCATTAGCTTCACAACATTGGTGCCTATTATATACACAACGGTAGATAGAGTATGTGATGGTACACATATCGGTATTGGTTGATGTTGAAATTGAGAAATGGGCAATATCAGCATATCAGATAGAAGCCAATCTTGCACATCCCTAAAAAAAACTATTGCGCAACTTTGACATTACCTTAACGCGCCATTGTTAAAGCTGCTGCTCTGATGAATTCCATATCCAAATCTTCCATATGGTCTCTCGTGTATTATTGTTTTTGTGCATAGTAGCGTATGTCAACAGCCCACACACACGCACACACACGCACACACACGCACACAATCCAGTGAATTGATATTGTTCTCTCTTTCTGTTCTACTTTAATTGCATCCCTTCGCTGGCGCAAACGCGGCGCACTCCAGTTTGGACCGAATGCATCGTACGGCATTGAGACGCGGCAACAGAGCATAAAGGGCGTTTCTGTTGGCTGAATGGACGGATTGATGGAAGGATGGAGGATGTTGAGCTTGTGATTCTCTTTGCAGAATGGAATAAAGAAACCCCCCCCCCCGTTCTTCTCTCTCTCTCTCTTGCGCTCTTTCTCCGACTCCGCCTTGCCTCCCTTTTATTTACATTGTTATCCCCGTGCTGCAGCAGCATCTTTCTGTGGGTGTAACTGTGCGTGCGTGTGTGTGTGCGTGCACGCTCACAGAGGCCCAGACACTTGGAATCATTTAGTGAGAATCTCGAGTGTGGGAGGAGAGGAATGCGTGCCCAGATAAAAGAAGGAAAAAGTGAAAGAAAAGCAAAGCAAAGAGAGGGGGCGGCAAGATAGATACAGACAGACAGAGCGAGGCAGGTGAGAGAGAGGTGGATGGATGGAGGAAGAGAAGTTGAAGACAAGGGCAAAAGCAGGGGAAGAAAATGACAGACAGTGGGAGAAAGAACAGGAAAAGGGTTCCGAAGAAAAGTGCAAGCGGCCCACGTGTTGTTATTTCGTATTGTTCTCCATTGAGCTGAGTTTTTTTCTTCAAATGGCTGCAGCAGGTCTCGCTTCTGGGGTGGGGGTGGGGGTGGGGGGGCATCTATTCCTATCACAATGCTGCCCACACACACCTCATAGTGACAGGCAGCATGGAGGACAGAGAGTAGATGGTTTAAAAGGGAAGTAAACGAAGGCAGGTGGTGCAAAACAGCCTTAGTTAAAATAGAAATAAAACTAAAACAAGAATACTGATACTGAAGGATGACCCCCCCCCAAAAAAAAGTCTTTCAACTGTCCCAAACCAGCGTAAGGCTGAAGAGATGCTATTTGCTCAGACGTTGCATGTAAACACTGCAGCCATGCTTCCAACAACCAACATCAATTCATTGATAAATTGACAATACAGAAATGATACACATGATATCAGCACCCAGATACCACACATGGTATCATCATTACACTAAAAGAAGCAGTCCTACCATCCAATTAGTCCCCAAAATGAAGGAATTTCGGATGATAATAACACGGGCCCAATGAAGTCACAGCATTATGGAAGGTACTATGCAAATAGCGGTGGCATTAGAAGAACCTATAAAGGCTGAGATGGTGCCGGAATGGTATGGAGTTATCTAGGAGTTACCGATAAAAAAATCCCATAAGAAATATAAACGTCATTAAATAATTCCAAGATCCTCCCGGATGGCCGAGCTCCTCGCTCTCTCTCTTAGGGTGAGTCTAGCCCCTCTACGGAATGGATATTTCAGTAAATTAGTCCGCATTTTCCTTATTTTTATCAGCTGTTTTTGGTCTATTTATTTGTCTTTGTTATTGTTATGTCATTCTGGCAAACAATTGTGGTTACCAAGGCATGACAACAGAGCAAATACTACACAACTGATACGTTTACAAAAAAACCTCAGTACTTTGACACAGATTACACAAAAACCAAAACACAAAAACACCAAAAGCAAAGAATGCCTTTTCTGCAAGCTCGGCGAAGAATAGCAACAAGCAGCATACCATGCCCTATCATGAACACAGAAAAAAAAAATATACACTCGGCCAAGATTAAAACAAAAAATAAAAATAAGCACAATCCTTCACACAATACAGCAAAAATATTTCACCTGAAACTGATACCGCCTCTGTTTGCAAGTTTACCATCCTCCTACTTTGCCTCCTCCTGTTTCCGGTCTCGCTTCCGTGGCCCGTGCCAAGGCCAGCAACCCTGTACGCACCGTACAAGCATCGCTCGCTAGCGTGTGCTTAAAATGTGTCTGTGGGTGTGTGTTTGGGTGTGCGTGCAACACATCCGGAGACTTCCCGTGGACAACTTGCATCCTCTAAGGAGGCGCGAGTTGCTGGCCTTGAGAATGGATGCCAACATGCGCCTCCAATCGCTAGTACTCTTTATTCAAGCCTGAGGTGAAGCCTTCCGTGACCTCTCATCATTATGCTGTTTTTTAACGGCAAAGGTTTTGATGAAAAGTGTCTATCCATGCAAACCTGCAATTGGCCTCCTGACCCGGCTGATGAGCGCTGCAGTTTAGCAGAGCAGGCTACTCGCTGGAAACGGCAGCCAATCAGCTGCCATTGTCCACTATTGACAAGGACCAAACCCTAGCAAGCCTGCGGGTCAAGATGATTGCCATCCAAAATCAATGCGTGGCTGCAAGACATGCATCTGTGCAGCCATTTTCTCGTATTCGGGGAAATGATAATAATAAGCAGGCGACGAATCAAAAAAACCTAATGCAGAATCAAAGTTCAATGACGGACGGGTAGGTGCTATGGACCAGCCCGGGGTCACGGAATGAACTGGATCCCACTGACCTCTGTGGCTCCTGGCAACAAGGCAGGCACATTCAATCTCACTTGACCTGCTCTGCTTTGACCCTTGACCTCTGGCAATGCTGCCCCCGTGTGAACTCTCACCCCCTGGGATCAATAGCTCTTGACCGTCGCCTCGGGCCTTGGGGCCGGAGCGGCAAGGGCGGTTGGGGGGGTTGTCACTGTGCTAGAAGTGGGGTGCAGGCTGGTACAGGGAGGAGATGACCCCAGGGGTCAGGTCCACCGCCTAATAATGATGTTGGGGATTTGTATTTCAATGGATGTGATTAGGGAACGGGAGCTAGGTATTGTAGTAGCATGTAGTAGTATGCGATATCATGCAAACGCCTTAGGCCACCCACTAGCTTCGCCCTTTTAGTGACCATTTTCACAGCATTCACATAGTATTGAATTGGTATCGCTGATACCAGCCTGCGTTTTATCCAGTATTGAGCATTGATGTCGTGCTTTCCAGGCGCGTTGCGTTCGCATTACAAGTGGCATTTGTTTGGTAACGTGAACGACCGCATACAAAATCGGATTTTTGGAAATCCTACCCAGCTGTGGGGACGTAGCCCAAGTCACAGTAAAAGAGTTCTGGGTTTAGTCGGTACACGGAAATGTTGTTTGTTCTTAAAACCGACTGTACTGGAATGCATTCAATGACAATATGATTTGGCCTCACAGTCTGGAGGTTCAGGGTTCGAATCTCCGTTGGGCATCTTTGTGTGGAGTTTGCATGTTCTCTCCGTGCGTGCGTGGGTTTTCTCCGGGTACTCCGCTTTCCTCCCACATTCCAAAAACATGCATGTTAGCCTCATTGGCCGCTCTAAATTGTCCATTAGAGTGTGAGTGTGAGTGGGAATGTTTGTTTGTCTATATGTGTACACCGCCTCCCGCCCAAAGTCAGCTGGGATAGGCTCCAGCATACCCGTGACCCTAATGAGGATAAATTCCATTTTATGTAAATATATATATATATAATATATACATTCTTTATTTATTTTTCCTGTTTCCTGTGTGCTGCAGGTGTGACAGAGGAGTTCCAAGTGAAGGTAGGACAACATCAGGGATCAGCTCTGAGACCCTTCTTGTTTGCTATGGTGATGGACAGGCTGACGGACGAGGTTAGACAGGATTCTCCATGGACTATGATGTTTGCAGATGACATTGTGATAAGTAGTGAGAGCAGGGAACAGGTGGAGGAGAAGCTTGAGGGGTGGAGGTTTGCCCTGGAAAGGAGAGTACAGTTAATCAAAGGTTTTATCATGACCAAAGTTTGACCCAGATTTATTTTTCCATTGCTTGCTAGGCCAAACTGACCATAGGAGTTCTGCCGTGGCCATCACAGTAAGCAGCAACGTTGTAAGACAACTGCTACAGTCTGGCTTATTCATGCTGGAATGTTCCAGTCGCAGTACAAGAATACTGTTCTCATTTCCATTCTTTTCATATCTCACGTCGATTGTTTGGCAGACATCTCACGAGACTTGAGGCATGACTCAGACCCACGCAGACTTGTGGCTGGCGGCTGTGACTCACAGAGGAAGGAGGGAAGGGAAGGAGGGAAGCAAAGCGTGCCCACGATGGGATGTCTTACCATCATTCCCCACCTCTCCTCTCGGCCTGGCCGCGGCGGAGAGGAGCAGCTGGCCATGAATACGTGAGCGGCAGCCTCAGTGCTCGCATGCACACGCAGACCAGCTTCTGCTGCTGAAAATAGCAAAACAGAAACCTTCCGCGACATCTGCTCGCTCCCTCAGAAGAGAAGCCATAGCGGGATCACAGAAGTCCCAGCTGTGGGGATTGCATGCACGGGGAGGCGGGTGGCGCTGAAGGTGGGAGAAGCGCGGTGAGAAAAGTGTCAATAACAGATGAAGGCCTTGACTCGGAGCGGAAAGGTTCTCATTGATCAGTCTGTCGTTGAGGTAAAGATTTATTTGACCCATGTGTGCGGCGCGGAAATAAAAACGGGCCCCCAGACATGCAGAAGCACCACAATATCCCTAACAGTTTGCACACCTTCCCTGCATCTCCTCCTCAATGCTCCTCAGAAAAAGAAAGACAAACTCATTTCCATACAAATGGAGTGAGAGCCTGCAGCCCGGGGACCCGACGGAATTGCAAATATTTCATCTTTGCCTGGAAGCCGTGTGCTATTACTCGGCGGCTATTATCCTTTCTCTTTTTGCTCCGCTCAACCCCGTTCTGTCTCCGTGCTTGTGCCCCTACCCTTAAAAAACAACCCTCCCCGCCCACAATCTTTCGCAGGATAACATTCCATTCTCCTTTCATCTGCTCTTTTCATCTATACATTCAAAAAACAAAACCAGACCCCGTTTTGAGCTTCTAATCCGTGATGAAGTTGGCTTCAAACACCACTGGAGAGCAACTGATGTCCGCCTGCGTCAGACACTCGGGGCTTCCTTCCCAGCATCTGCCCGCTGTGGCGCTCGCGCTCTTGTGGGCGCACGTGGCGTCCAACATCTGGCGGGTCGGCAGAGGTGCCGGAGCTCAGACTGACTGGCATCAACCCTGGGCTGAGTGCCACGCTGGTGGAGGTAGCCAGGGACACACCTTACAACTCATGCACATATAGAAGCGTCAACTGCTTTATTACTAATTAAAAGTCGGAAAAGTATAGCGAGCTTAGGGCTGGACACTTGAGTATGGTATCTGTGGCAGGGGTACCCAAAATGCAGTCCGCAGGTGATTTGTGGTGCGCTGCTTGGTTTTTTCAGCCTGCGGCGTATTATAAACGTGCAGCACAAATACGTCTTGCAGCAGAACATTACCGAGGAGGATTATGGCCACGCCGGAAGAAAAAAAACAACTTTTGAATCTTGCAAGTCAATCCAAAAACATCACAATCCATTTTCTATGTATGTCCTTACTAGGGTCGCGGGGGGGTATGCTGGGTCGTGGTTGTGTCTTGTGCTGCAGGACTTCTTGTTGTGCATGCAACACTTTCCTTCCAAATTCCCGTGAGATCATGTTCCCAAATGTCAGTGCACTTTGTATGTTATTCCCAAAAGAGAAGCCCCCTCCCTGAAAAGATAAGGGAGTCCTTTACATAATTGTACTAAGAGGAGCAAAGGGAGGACAAGCAAAACCCCAGATGGACAGTGTCTAATGTTGTTAGCTATAGTTAGCCAATTTAGTCACACTGCCAGCAACTCCCATTACATGATCCAATTCTCCCCCTCTCTAGTGCTCTTTCCCTCCCATTTGTCAGGCATCACAGACACACTCCTACACAGCCCGGAGAGGGATCGGGGGTGGATGGAGGTGAACAACGGATGGACAGATGTGTAGAGCTGAAGAAGGAGGAGGTACGATATTGTGCATCCTATGGGCAGCCCATCACTCAGGACCTTTTGCAGCAAAAGAAAAGCATCAAAATTGAATGAAGTTTTTAATAATTGAGCAGATTTCGGCGAAAAAACAAGTTTTTTTTTAAGCAGATGAAGCACAGAAAAATGCACTCTGCACATTTTTGTCAGAAAACAATTCCACATTTTACTGAGCAATCAGCGGTGGTGGGCTGCACGGTTGCTGACTGGGTTGGCCTCACAGTCAGGAGGTTCAGGGTTCGAATCTTTGTTGTGTGGAGTTTGCATGTTCTCCCTGTGCATGTGTGGGTTTTCTCCGGGTACTCCGGTTTCCTCCCACATTCCAAAAACATGCGTGTTAGCTTAATTGTCCACTCTAAATTGTCCGTTAGAGTGTGAATGTGAGTGTGAATGTTGGTCTGTCTGCCCTGCGATTGGCTGGCGACCAGTCCAAGGTGTACCCCGCCTCCCGCCTGAAGTCAGCTGGGATAGGCTCCAGCATACCCGTGACCCTAATGAGGATAAGCGGTATAGAAAATGGATGGATGGATGGATAAGACGCTGTGGTATTCAGTGGGGTAGAACTGTGCTGCATCATACTAAGCTGTAATATAATTTTGTATTAGCATACAATAGTGTTCCAAATAATAGCAGTGCAATGTGATTAACCAGATTAATCACAGTTATTAGTATATTTTTATTGCCACCTACATAGCAGACAAGTTACCAGTAGGTGCATCGGATTCTCAGAAAACAACGCTCTTAAGGCTGTGCAATTAGGCAATTAGTTGAAAGGGGATGTTGAAAAAAACATTCAATGGCATTCAATCAGTGATTCGTTTTGTGAGAAAACAGGTGTGAATCAGGTGACCCCTATTTAAGGATGAAACCAGCACCTGTTGAACATGCACTTCTTTTTGAAAGCCTGAGGAAAATGAGTCATTCAAGACATTGTTCAGAAAAACAGCGTATTTTGATTCAAAAGTTGAATAGAAAGGAGGGGAATGTATGAAGAGGTGCAAAAAAGTTTTGGCTGTTCAGCTAAATTGATCTCCAATGCCTTAAAATGAAGAACCAGAGACATGTGGCAGAAAACGGAAGACAACTATTAAAATGGATCTAACAATAGCCAGAATGGCAAAAGTTCAGCCAATGATCAGCTCCAGGATGATCAAAGACAGTCTGGAGTTACCTCAAAGTACTGTGACAGTTAGAGGACATCTGTGTAAAGCTAATCTATTTGCAAGAATCATCCAAAAAGTCCCTCTGTTCAAAAAAAGGCATCTGCACAAAAGGTTGCAATCTGCCCAAACTGGCCTAAAGAGAAATGGAGGAACATTTTGTGGCCTGATGAGAGTAAAATTGTTTTTTTGGGATCCTTGTGTGCATAGAAGGAACACGGCCTGCTACTTTGCACAGCATGACGCCGGCTTGTGCATGACTCCGGCGCAAAGCATATGCTTCAGGAAGTGCGCCATGACAAGTGCGCTAGCGGCGTGACGTCAGCGGCGTACGCTGGTGATGCAGGGCTAGAAACATTGTGATGTATACGATTACATGTTCACGCATTTTCATTGGCCGCGCCGTTGTGTATGCAGATTGTAAGTGGGAGTGTTGTGTTGACAGACAGACGGCTAGCTGCCTTCAGGCTGGAGAGAATTATCAGCGTGCCGGTGAGCAGTAACACAACCGACAATCTGTCTGTCTCCATGCTTGATGTCCTACCATTAGACCGGGTTGTTCAACTGGTGGCCCGTGGGGTAAATAACGCCAGTCAATGATATCAAAGCGACCCCTTGGTTTACTCCAAAACATTTTTGTTTCGTTGTCACGTGGAGTAATTTTGAATTGAATTCTTGCAGAATGTCCTCAACGGAAAACTGCATCCACAATCCTTATGTGGGACATGAACTCATGTGCTTCTAAAGATTTAAAATGAGTTAAACAAAGACAGTTTGCGATTGCACGTAGAGGGATTGCACTTGTTGAACATGCATTTCTCTTTGAAAGCCTCAGGAAAATGGGTCGTTCAAGACATTGTTCAAAAGAACAAAGTACTTTGATTAAAAAGTTAATTGGCGAGAGGAAAACTTATGAAGAGGTTCAAAAAATGTTTGGCTGTTCAGCTAAAATGATTTCCAGTTCCTTAAAATGGAGAGCAAAAGCAGAGAAACGTGACCGAAAACAAAATGGATGGAAGAATAACCAGGATGGCAAAGGCTTAGTCAATGGTCAGCTCCATGTTGATCAAAGACAGTCTGGAGTTACCTGTAAGTACTGTGACAGTTAGAGGATTTCTGTGTGAAGCTAATTCATTACAAGAATTCCATGCAAAGTCCCTCTGTTTAAAAAAGGCATGCGCATAAGAGGTTCCAATTTGCCAAAAAACACATCAACTGGCCTACAGAGAAATGGTGGAACTGAGTAAAATTGTTCTTTTTGGGTCCAAGGGTCGCAGACAGTTTGTGAGACGAACCCCAAAGTCACAATGAAGCATGGTGGTGCAAGCATCAAGATATGGGCATGTTTCTCCTGCTATGGTGTTGGGTCTGTTTAGCACATAGCAAGGATGATAGACCAGTTTGCAAATGTCAAAATACTTGAAGAGGTCATGTCGCCTTGTGCTGAAGTGCCCTTGAAATGAGGGTTTCAAAAGGATAATGACCCCAAACAGTAACGGACGGACAATCTACTGCACCAGCTGGTGATTAATCTGGTTAATCTCATTGCATTGCTATAATTTTGAACACTACTGTATTTAGCTGCATGAGTGGGTCAAAATATTAGAAAGAGTTTTTCAGTATGAGGACAAACTACTAAAAACAACACTACAGTATTGTGAAATGAATGACTGACAAAACCGAGCATCTTCGTTTTTACTTCAAATGTATTTGTAGGTTAACTCTTAATTAATTAACTATTTTTTATGAATTCATGAAATGATTCCATTCCATTTTCCTCCGCTTATTTCTTTATTATTTTATTTGATGTATTACATTTTTCCCATAAGGGTCTTGCATTGCTTATGTGCCCGAGGCCCGTGTGTCATCCGGCCTGCCATGCAACTCTCAAAACATAAAAAACCTCATAGTAACGGTTATCTAAGGAAACAATTTGTTCTTTTTATCTGTATTTCTTCATAAAATGAATATAGCGCAGAGGACGGGACTGGCCCCTGTTGGGGAAAAAGGAGCCCCATCCTGGAGGATGAGCCTACATGGCCGAACGGCTCTTTGTTTAGTGCTCCGTGTGGGAGCTGCTGTTGTAGCTGCCCGGATGGACATCAGCTTCGTGCCCGGCATCCTGTGCTGTTACTCAGTCACAATCCCCTGGAGGAAAGAGAGCTCGCTTCAGCCTTGCCACCTCCCGACTGGGTCAGAGGCGAGGAGATGATGGGGAGGGAGGTGCGAGTCTCAGTGGGGCTGTAAGGGGGTGAAAGGAGGGGGATGAGCAGGAAACACACACATTGTATGCACAAAGTCATGTGAGCATGTATACACACAAATATGGGCAAGCACACACAGGGCTGACAAAAAGCTTCCTGGATGACAAACAGTCTGGTATTGCTTTTGTGTCATGTTTTGCGTGTGTGTGTGTGTGTGTTTGTGTGTGGAGTCAACTAGCATGTAGGGATGCGGTGACTAGAAAAACACTCGGAGAGCGCAGGCCTCCACCAAGCGCCGTAGTCCCCCCCATATTGTGATTCATACCAAAACCATAGACCATTTTGGTTTTGCCAAAAATGGTTGTATGTCTCTTTAAAAAAAATCCTAGACGTGGATGGTGATCCAGATCACCCCCAAAATTTGATCAGTTCTTCCATATCTAATTTCTGACAATTCCTGAAAACTTCTTCCAAATCCATCCATCCATCCATTTTCCACCGCTTATGCGGGTCTGGGTCGCGGGGGCAGCAGCTTCAGTAGGGAAGTCCGGACTTCCCGGTCCCCGGCGACCTCTTCCAGCTCCATCGGGAGGACACCAAGGCGTTCCCAGGCCAGCTGTGAGACATAGTCCCTCCAGCGTGTCCTAAGTCTTCCCGGGGGCCTTCTCCCGACCGGGCATGCCCGAAACACCTCACCAGGGAGGCGCCCGGGAGGCATCCGGACTAGATGCCCGAGCCACCTCGACCGGCTCCTCTCGATGTGAAGGAGCAGCTCCTCTACTCTGAGCTCCCCCGGATGGACGAGCTCCTCACCCTATCTCTTAGGGTGAGTCCAGCCACCCTACGGAGGAAACTCATTTCCGCCGCTTGTATCCGCCATCTGGTTCTTTCGGTCATGACCCATAACTCATGACCATAGGTGAGGGTGGGAACGTAGATCGATCGGTAAACAGAGAGCTTTGCCTTCCGGCTCAGCTCTCTCTTCACCACGACGGTCCGGTACGGCGACCGCATTACTGCAGACGCTGCACCGATCCGTCTGTCAATCTCTCTTCCGAATCCAATTGAAGTTATTTTGAACCTCTGCACTTAATTATCACCTCTGTAGGAAAATGTCTAGAGGGGAACACACCCAATGCAATAACGTGTGCAAGTTTGGAATGTTTTTCCCCAAACATCTTTCTCATCGGGACGACAAAAGGTCCCTGCAAAAACAATGAAGAACGCTGTAATGTGCATGCCGGGCCAGTAGTCGGCAATGACACTTGGTGAAGAAACACATGTGTGCGTAGCAAGAACAACGGAACCTCCACTTACGAAAACCTTATACGAAAAGCCTTGAAGATATTGCCGTCCTAATTAACGAAAAAATATTGAAAATACAAAAAGGGAAAGTGCCGCCCAGAATTTTGATGGTTCTGCACCTTCATACAAGCCTTCCCTCCCGTCCCCTGAACATCATCTGAACCATGACTTTAGAACTGAGGTATTGTTTTGAAATCGTGATTATGGCATGCTGTAACAACCCTAGTACCAACGGTGGTATCTATTGGACACATGGGCAGTGTAGTAAATGTACATGTTGCTGGACCTGAACAAGTGTGCAACAAGAAGCAAGAGTTCTTCATTGTGGCATTAAATGCAATTATTTCAGAGCATATCCAACGGACAATTTAGAGTGGCCAAGTACCCGGAGAAAACCCATGCACGCACGGGGAGAACATGCAAACTCCACACAGAGATGCCCAACGGAGATTCCAAGCCAGACCTCCAAATTGTCCATAGGTATGAGTGTGAATGTTCTTGGTCTATATGTGCCCTGATAGACTGGCGACCAGTCCAGGGTGTTCCCCGCCTCCTGCCCAAAGCCAGCTGGGATAGTCTCCAGCATACCCGCGCCCCTAATGAGGAAAGCGGTATAGAAAATGGATGGATGGACTATAAAGCTGGCAACCAGAACGTCTTAAGCACATAGCGTACGTATGGGGCGTGTTATGTTAACGGAGCATCACACAATGTTCTCCGTCATGAAGGAGCCAGATGAGCAAGGTAACGCAAGTTTAATAATGCACTGTTAAAAATGCAATCTGTCTTTATTTACCACAGCCGCAAACCGCAGCACAGAGATGTGGAAGGGGGGGGGGAGGAGGAAAAAGAAAATAGATGGCTAGATGGGAGTGAGAAAGACAGATGACAAATAGATGATGCTCCATTCCCACTCTGACACCCACCTACCCCTCCTGCCGTGTCCTTCATTTCACTGGCGAGAAAAATTACAACAGTCCGGCCCACGTTATTTTTTTTCTCTTTCTCTGTTTTTCCCTTTATTTTGCCTTCCTCCACAACGTGGACTGTTTCTGTGTTTATTATCCGTCTCTCCTCATCCTCCTCCCACTCCTCCCTGGTCATTGCACGGGTCAGGGCGGGAGTCACGACGGGCGCTGGGTTGAAGCCCTTCTCCTCCTCCCCCTCTCTCTGTCATTCATCACATCCCACAGTGGACAGCTACCGCTTCCCACTCGCACCTTCTCCTCATGCAAGATCATGCGAGCCAACGTGTTTCTTGAAGAAAGAGAAATGACTTAACTCCTTGGCAACGTATTTGTTAGGTTCTGGTTTCGTTGCTTTGCTCCGCCCTTTAGACCCGGTGACTTCCTGAAAGGCCGCTGTCACGAGGCGCACCTGTAGCCACCTGGCTGCAGGATGAGGACGTGGGATTGCACTGCCTTGCCTGTAGGCCACGGAAATCGTCCTGGAGTTTGCAGCCTTCTTTAATCACCCCACTAGGGATTTGCTCAGGCCCGCGGGCCAAATTTGGCCCAATTTATAATTGTTTTTGGCCCGTGAGAGCATATCAAATTAGTATTACCAAAAAAAAGCACCCTTTTCAAATGTGAGTCTGAGCGGAAATACCATTGCAGAGCGCGCATTTGAACTCGCCACCAATCTCCAGGAACAGCTGAAGGAAAAGGGGAAACAATTCCTGACCCACTCGCTCGCCGTAGACGAGAGCAGCGATGCACCAGACACTGCCCCGTTATCAATATTCATCCGTGGAGTGGACTGCCTCGGGATGAACCTGTGGGAGCGACCACAGATGGAGCACCCGTGATGAGCGGTCAGCGAAATGGATTTGTGGCCCTGACCCGGGAGAAGATGCGAGAGAATCACGCAGGTGAGCCAACACTTTACCGCTGCAGAATTCACCAGGAAGCCGCGTGTGGCAAAGATTTGAAGATGCATCATCTTATAAGCAGCGTAACTTGTGGAGTTGACTCCGTAAGAGCCAAAGGCTTGAATCAGCGCCAATTCAAGTCCTTTCTGGAGGAGTTAGGTGCAGAAGTCACACAGAGGTGCGATGGCTTTGAGTTGCGTGAGGAAAGATGTTTGTTTTTGAAAAGCAAAGGTAAAAACTCCGGGACAAAAGGTTTCGGTGTGAGCCATCTCAATGCGTTACGCCTGCACCTTCAGGGGCGTGGCCACGTCGTTACGGACATGTGCAGTGCAGTGAGGGCCTTTAGAACCAAGTTGTGCTTGAGAGAGTCAGATGCTGCAAGGAAACACGGCTCATTTTCCGTGCTTTGAAATGATGAAAGAGCAGATTTCCACCGCCGTGTGGCCCTGTGCAGAATTTGCTGAAAAACTAAGTGCACTTAATGCAGAGTTTTCCCGACGATTTGCCGACTCTGAGGCCCAGAAATACAGATTCGGGCTACTTGGCAATCCATTTGCAAGTTGACGTTGCAAGTGCTCCAACCAACCTTCAAATGCAACTCGTTGAGCTCCAGTGGGATGACCCGCTCAAGTCCAAGTACGACGCTGTCGGTGCTGCGTTGCTGCCACAGTTCCTTCCCGACCCAAAGCCCCAACTCCGTGCACAGGCTGCTCAAATGCTCTCTGTTTGGAAGCACCTACCTCTGTGAGCAACTCTTTTCTCTGAAGATGAACAAAACGTCACGCGGGAGTCGTCTCACTGAGGAACCTAAGGATCCTTACCTGCCCAATCCATAACAGTATTCAGTATAATACATTACAGTGGGGGGATGATATCAAAGACGTTTAATTTGATTCTGTAAGATAGTACTAGGTGGAGAAAGCGTTGTTGGCAAGTGCAAAGGTCAGATGTTTCCTGTTTTGTTCCATTCGTCTTTATGAAAACAGTCGTCCATCGTTTATCGCAGTTATTTGCGTTCACACCCGACTGCCATAAATGGGTTTCATTTTTAATAAACAGAATATTTCCATGTAGAGCATAGAAAGCCCGTTCATGACCTTGTAAATACGGGTTTTAGGATTATTACTCATATAGTCATCTTTATACTCCTTCTTTGTTTACACCACTTTGTGCAGGCTGCACGAGCACTGCAGGGACGTACGAGACAACTGTCGACAACACAGCAAGCTCCAATTTACTTATTGTAAGCGTAATGAAAGTGTTTCAGACCGAGTGGAGAAAAAGAGCTTTGAAAACTTTTTTCACTCTCATCGCAACATGTGAAGCTGGTCTAAGAGTGGCCAGACCTGCCTGATCCCGTCAGATCTCCGAAGCTAAGCAGGGCAGGGCCTGGTCAGCACTCGGATGGGAGACCTCAGAGGAACACCAGGTGCCAACAGTGGGAGGAAATAAACTTTCCTTGTGCCCTTAGGCAAGGCACTTCACCCACATTGCCTAGTATGAAAGTGGTGTGTCGGTGGTGGTCGGAGGGTTTGATGGCGCACACTGGCAGCCTCCGTCTGTCTGCCCCGGGGCAGCTGTGGCTGCATAGTGGCCTACCATCACCGAGCGTGGTGTGAATGAATAATGATGACCTCATAAAACGCATAACAGGTGCCATTCAGTATTATTATAATATAATGTAATATAAAATAAAAAAATGTAATATATTGGTAACCAGGAATACAATGAGCTAAAAAATAGAACAGTAAAAACAACACAAACCAGGAAAAGTTATTTTTATAATAACATCTAGAAATGCATTTTTGCTCCGGTTCAGGGACAGTCTGGTCCTTTTATCAAACCCTCCAAAAAAACGACATTAGCTCTGCAAAATGCAGTAGTATTGTCTGCAAATAATACTACTTTAAGGTCCTTTGTGACTTTACAGATGTGTTTGATATTGAAAGCTTCTGTCGCCTATCAGCACTGCAGCTATGCACTTTGTGTGGGGTCTTTAGTTCCCTTTATTTTGGTCGGGGCCCTGTAAGTTGACATGTTAGCTCTGAATCCATGTCGGCTGTTGAAGGTTATGCATTCATTTGTATTTCATTGAAAGTGGAAGTCAAATGTGTATTTCCCCAAGCATGTAATTGGGTTTTGGATTTTGTTCCAGTCGTCTTTACAGACACTGCCTGTAATCCTGAAGGTTTCAAGGATGTGGCTTGGAAATTTGAAGTTTCCGCTTGCCTCCACAGAACCAAGGTCCATAGACTGGGTAGGCCGGTGGTTTTCAGACGGGGGGGCGTGGGGCTACCACAAACACTTTTCACTTTTACCATATTTTTCAGGCGGAGGGGCACGGAATATCTTATCTCCAAAAGGGGGTGCTGCAAAAAAGGTTTGGGAACCGTTGGGTTAGGCCAATCCAGGAGGCTCATATGCTTCTTCTTGTGGCACTCCATTGTTGTGTGTTTGTGGTCATCTTCATACCCAAAGACTGGAAGATATTCCACAATCTATCTTCATGGTTCTGGCTGAAACCAGGAAGTTCTCATCCAAGATTCTACAGAGAGTACAAAACCCCGTTTATCTGCTCCTCAATGTAGTGAAGTCTTGCTATACCCTTACCAGAGAAACAGCGTTTTAATTCAAATTAATATACACCTAAGGATGTTTGATAATATTGTACTAGAAACATCGTTCATATTGATATCGGCTTTTCTGGCGCTGATATCTGCGTGCCACTGATGACGTGGTCCACACAGGAAGAAACCTGCTAGTTCAGTATGTCCGGTGTTTGGAATTAATTTCGAGTTTCATCTTGAGATTTACAATAAAAGCGCTGGTTGCTAGTGGGGGGTGTATTTATTTAATACTTCAAGAATGTCCAAGGTACCTGACTCAAGGCCACATCTCTGGTAAATATAAAGTGTATCATCTACAACCATTTTTAATGCCCTTTTTCTAAGGTGTTTTTTGAAATAAAATAAATCAAATAAAAAGTGAGAGGCTGTTCATGTCTTAGTATGGTGGTGAACTTCCACAATCAGCAGGGGATCACATACACGTTTATCCCACTGAGTGTTTGGGCCAACATATCAATCATTCGTCATGGTCTTTTGATTGTATTTAGTTCTATTCAATTTCTATGTGTTCTATTTTTGTGCAGAATAAAATCATGTATGATCTGCACACAAAGCAGTGAACGGGAGGTTTTTCATGTAATAGTCAAGTGGGTACAATAAATCCAAAGGATCCAGATAAGAGCATGTAGCAAGCAGAAGGAAAGAAGTGAAGTAGCTAAAAGCAGGCGAGCCTGTCAGGAACCAGTAACACCCACCACGGGGACGTAGTATTAACTAGGTCACACAGGACCTTCGGGCATCTGGGTGAGCAGTGCACTTTTCAAAGACGGCCCCTTCTTCTCTCCATTAGGGCCATATTTGGGTTCATTCATGTCCACCTTAATCGCCACCCAGAGGATGCTCATTATGTCCTATCCCAACACTATGATCATTTTTTAGCCTTGCCTTTTCCCGGGGTAACTACTTCCCCTCAGGCTTGTCTTTTTGCTACGTGTGCATCAGGAAAATGAGGTCGAGGCGTCCCTATTGATTTCTTACAAAGAAGTGCTTCTTTGAAATAATAGCAGGCTTCTATATATATATATATATATATATATATATATATATATTTTTTTTACCAAAGTGACCTCAACTGGTGAAAACACACACTAGCCAATCAATTAGTTGTAATTAACTTAATTTCAGGTCCATAAACTGCTCCCCCTTTTTCTCCATTTGAACCCTACAGTCTTCTGTTCTTGCGACATCTTGTGCTTCGGAGCGGTCGGTAATGATGAGCGATACCACCCATTTATTTAAGGTTGGTGTTGGTAACGGTCCAATACCGATGCTTTGTGCAAATATACCTATAAAAAGTAGGTAGTGTAAAACATCAGAGCAATTTATTCATTTATTTAACCCAACTGTGCATCATTCAGACAAGGTCTCTATCATTTTGTTACTTTCCACACCTCTTGTTCCAGGTAATGATGTACATTACCTCAAATGGCGTATCATTATTTTGATTTGGGAATCGATTTTATGGCCTAAAATCTGGTGTCGGAGGTATCGATATTTCAGTGTTGATCTGCACGTCGCTACTCTTCATCGAGAACGAGTGGAAAGGCGCACGTGATGCAGCTTCAGCTCGCAGGCAACCCAGATAGCGGGTTTTGCTCTGGTCTGCTGGTGCATCTTGGCGGCGTGCAGTGATGGTCGGGAGGTCAGGGGGCTGGACTGCTGCGTGCTTGCTGTGGAAGACGACATGGGCTCAGTGGCTGAATTGCAAGCAGCGCGCAAGGCAGCGTTATCTTCCGGTAATGCCTTGATGTCATGCTGTAGAACCTTGACATCCTTGCATAATGCTCTCTTATCTTCCACAGGGTTTATAGCCTCCTTAAGAGCAGCATGCAAGGCAGCATTGTCTTCATATGATGCCTTCATATTGTCCTGCATCATTTTGATATGATTGCGTAATGCCCTGTTTTCTTCCATAGGGTTTCCACAAGAGCAGCAAACAAAGCAGCATTTTTCATCTTGCAACTTCTTGATTTCTTGTCTTAGTGCCTTGGTATCCTTATTCAGTGCTTTACTTTCCTCCGTAAGATTGGTGACATCACCACACGAAACGTCACTAGACTGTTTGATATTTTTAAAAGTAAAGTAATTACCCTTGTTAGTTAAAGGTAATGAGTTCTATTGTTATAACTCTATAACAATTATAGAGGTCATTATCAAAATGGGCCGCACGGTGGATGAGTGGGTTGGGCTCACAGTCAGCAGATCTGGGTTAGAATCTCCGTTGTGTGGAGTTTGCATGGTCTCCCCGTGCGTGCGTGGGTTTTCTCCGGGTACTCCGGTTTCCTCCCACATTCCAAAAGCATGCATGTTAGCTTCATTGGCCGCTCTAAATTGTCCATTAGAGTGTGAATGTTTGTCTATATGTGCCCTGTGATTGACTGGCGACCGGTCCAGGGTGTACCCCGCCTCCCGCTCGAAGTCAGCTGGGGTAGGCTCCAGCATCCCCGCGACCCTAATGAGGATAAGCGGCATAGAAAATGAATGAACGATTGAATTTACTAGGGGTGCAACCATTTGTTTTGACGATTCCATTCTTATCCGGTTTGATTGGGGACGATATTGGTTAATTTAGAAGGATACCATTCGAAACGATTCAGTAACTTTAAATCAATTCAATAACTTTTTTGCCAAAAATTCAGGCAGTCTGACTTTTGACGTCGGATTCTTCACAGTGCAGGTGAAGTTTCCTAAATTTCCTTAACGATTAAAGCTGCAAGGAGGTGTTTATTCGACACGCTTATCATTGCAAGAAATAATGCAACATACGCCAGAACAACAGAAAAATGTGATATTGGTGAATATCGGTATTGGGGTTTTGTCCCTATAATGAGAACCGACTTTAAAAAATGTTGTCCATAAAATGATGTGCTCCCGTGTTTTCCGGTGCGCAAATGATGACCTCATCATTCCAGGGTGAGCGCCATGGATCGGAAATTCTGCCATGCCCGATCTCAAGTATTTCTCAGATGCTTGCTTACCTGAGTACTACAATAAAGTTTACTGCCACGTTGGCAAACAAATTGCTGATGCTGTATTCGTTAGCTTCACAACAGTTACAGGATGTTTCAATTCCATGAGGAGATATGTGACGTTACACGTACTGGTATCGGTTGATATCGTAATCGGAAATTGAGAGTTGGACGATGTCAGCGTATTGGATATTGACAAAAAAGCCAGTATCGGACAACTGTAGTACTTATGTATTGACTGTGTGAGTGGTCATGTGAAAATGCAAAATGTACAATTTTGACCTGGAATTACTAAAAAAAGATAATGAACCGTCCAATTATGTTCAATATTTCAAGTCGAATGAGGTAAAAAGTTTATTATTCTTTAGTGTGCAAAAGTAGGGGGTACATGGCTTCAGGTCAAATGTGCAAAAGGGTACACGACTGTAATAAGTGTGGGAACAACGTTTTTAAAGGGATAGTTCAGATTTTTTACATGAAGTTGTATGACATTCCCATCAGCAGTGTAGTGTGTCAAAGAACACTAGAAAAAGGATTTCCGGCTAGTTGGTGGGGTCATTAGAGTAAAGTGGTTTGCTTTCAAAACAATTTGGGTTCAAAAGAGTAGTACATTTACTCATTGCGCCTTTTGCTCGATTTGCGTGCCTCAGGCCGGGCTTTGGGTTCCAGGCTCAGGGCTGGGTGTGTGCCTGCAGAGCGGCGAGGCATACGGGTGTGGTCAAAATGTGTGTTTGCTGGTCACTCTCCATGGGAAGGAAAGGCATTTATGTGATAATGCATTCATTTTTGCTAATATTGATGCTAATATAGCTTGGATGGTATGTGATAAGCAAATATGATTGAGCAAATGAGCTAAAGCACCCGTCCATACAGCTCTGGTTAGAGAGAGAGAGATGCAGTGGAACATTTGGTGGGCTTTGTTAATGCACACTTCAGATTTTCATCCATCTGGCAGATTTGACATTGATAAAATGTCTGCTGCACTGTCTGGTATCTTTTATCACCAACACAGAGAGACATAAACATATACAGGCAAGTTCCAAGACTGGTCGATTGCAATCGACAGATTGGTGATACGGCATTACATGGCACTCCTCAGCTGTTATGAGAACCCAAGTTTCTCTGATAGTGGCCTTCAGCTCTTCTGCATTGTTAAAGACAGCGATACCATGGTCCTTAGACCAGGTACTGGTAGTTTTGGCACTGTGTACAGTTGCCAAATCCTGGAAATCTGCATTTCAAAAAAGTTGGTCAGCAGCGGGAACCATGAAGTGATCTAACACTTCTTGGTAGACGGCGGCACTGCCCTCGGACCTCAGAAAACCCAGTGGACCAACACCACCAGATGGCACCTCAATTATTCTCTGACTGTGGAAACTTTACACTGAACCTCAAGCAATGTGGATTATGTGCTTTTCCTCGTTTCCTCCAGACTCAGAGAACATAACTTTGGACCACTCGGCAACAGTCCAGTCCTTTTTGTGCTCAGCCCAGGTTGTGGCACCTTTTTTGTACAAGAGTGGCTGGACACAAGGAATGCAACAGCTGAAAACCATGCATTGCATACATCTGTGTGTGGTGGCCCTTCAAGCACTGACTCCAGATGCAGTCCGGTCTTTGTAAATCTCCCCTATACTTTTTTGTTTCACAATCCTCTTCAGAGTGCGGTTATCCCTATTGCTTATAAACGTTTTACTACATCTTTTCCCTTGCGGTGACTTTTTGCTAATATATTTGAACACAGTGCCCTGTGAACGGCCAGCTTTTTTAGCAATGAACTATTGTGTCTTGCCCTTCTTGTGCAAGGTGTCAATGATTGTCTTTTGGGCAACTGTCAAATCAGCAGTCTTCCTCGTGATTGTATAGCCTGCAAGACTAGACTAGCCTTTACAGGTGTTTTGAGTTAGTTAGCTGATTAGAATGGGGCACTAGGTGTCTTCAATTTTCAACATTTTCACAATACTCACATTTTCTGAAATACCGAATTTGGGGTTTCCATTAGCTGTCAGTTATAATCATCAAAATTAAACACTTAATTTCAACAGAATTACTGAAATACATCAACTTTTTCATGATATTCTACTTTATTGAGCATACTTTATTGTCTTTTTCATACATTTTTCAAGAAAATGTAATACTGTCATAATCTGGTGAATCAGACTTTAAGAAAATACGGTGCATTTTTCATTTATTTTGGGAGTTCATTTGTGTTCATTTGCTCCCTTAGTTGTTTTTGTACCCTGTTTTTTGTGTAAAACTTGTATAAAACTTCAGAGTACGCTTTTTTTTAAGACATTGTTTTTTGTCATCTTTGCTTTGGGCTCCAGCAAATTGCTATTCACCAATTTTAACAAAACAATCTGGCCAAACATGGATTCCGCAGAGGCGGAGCACTTTTGCTTATCACACCAAGGCCAATTAGTTGCCAATTAGTATCGCTGTAAGAGATTATGGAAGCCCTAAATACTTTGATGGCGAATGTGAGAGCGCTTGACCGACGACTGGAGCAGGCGTGTGCTCATCTCAGCCTGTACTCCTCACCCCAACGTGGTCGCCAGTAGCACTCCTCAGCTTCAGCCGCCCATCGGTAGCCGAGCATTTGTCACGTATAGCATTTTTCCAGTGTGTCAGATTCCTGTGATCTGATTATCCACCAATGCTTGCTATTGGGGATGCACAGATTCATCCACTTCATCAAAGTATCAATTTATATTCCTATGATCAAATTACCATCTCCGCTCACCAAATTGCCATTCCAGACAACCTACATCGATCTAACATTGTTTGAAATGTAATCAATTGATTTAATTGATACCACAAAATAAATCATTGTGTTTAAGCATGGCAGGCCTTCTATAGATGATACTGGGTATGATAAACTTGCCCTACATGGCATATTCTCTAAGGGGCTTAAATGATGACTTGGCCGTACAGAATCATACTTAGCCATAAGACTGGACGTTAGACCACTGGAGTCATGGTGGGGAGGATTGGCACCCCCCTGCTGCTTCGCCCACTCAGGTGGTGTTGATGCTTGCAGCTATGAACGTGGTCAGCATCCCTCTGGATACAACGTCTGCTAACCACCTGGCTGAACCTGCAGAGATGCCGATGCAGCTTGGAGGATGATGCCTCTTCGGCGCGATCATGACTGTATTGTGGAGATCCGAAGCACCAGATCTGCAAGTGCCTGGCTAGACCATCCACACTCTCCAAATCCTCACTCAGCTCCAGTGACGGTGTCCAGGCTGAGTTGACTCTGGGTCAGTCCCCGGACAAGGGCTTTTCTGCTCTCTTTTTGATGAGCCACAAGTTTCGCCATCCCTCAAGGTGCACTTGGTTTTTCCGGGTATCCCATCTCAATCCGGCGACCACAATCTTGCCTTGCCTGCTTACTGTGCCTCCTACTCAGTAATACTGTACATTTTGTTTAAGCTGTTTACAAAATATCAAAACAGAATGTGCAAATATCAAAGTGGCTTTGAGTATGCAGCCCTCAGTAGAAAAAATGTAGACATCCCTGGACTAGACCTTCATGACTCTGGTGATTCCCAACAACTCACAAGTCTCTTCACAGTACAGAAGAACCACATGTGACCCCTTCGCCCTGTATAGAATTCCCAGTGAAAGGTTAAATATCTCCAACTCCCCACCAAGTCTGTCACAACTGATGAAGCCCCCATTGGATCAGAGGTCTTGAAGAATCCAGAGGTCAGATGCTCTTTAGTCAATCTTCTGGGCAGACCATGAGCTGTGAAGTTTTTATAGGTTGTCTGAATTTTTGGGTCGGTTAGAATCGGTGTCGAGTCAACAGCCCGTTTACCGGCGGCCGACGGATCGTTGCAAAGGATGCACGTAGAAGTAAACTAACACGCAAACTTGGCCTGCATGAGAACATTACAAAGGCATCGGCACCGAATTGAGAAGTGAGCAAAGAGACAGCACTTCCAACACATTTCCTTTACATATTTGACACGTTTGTATCGTTTTTGTTGTCATTTTAACACTGCTATGTGTACCATTCACTCAAATGAACCGGATGGCAACAGGGTCCACTTGCGACGGGTTTATTTTAGGATGAACTGAGCTTCATTCCTTCTAGGAACGCATGAAAAGAGGTGAGTGAGGTCTTCTTTTCTTCTAGTTCGCATTCGCTGATTGTGGAGTCCACACATCTTCAGTCACCCACTTGATGGTGATCCATGGCCTGACTCTTGACTCGTGTATACGTCTGTGACGACGGATGACTCAGCTCACTGCTCTGCTTTGAGATCCTCTCCAAACCAATAGTGTGCTTCTTTTGCACTAATATGGTAGACGGACAGCTCAATCTGCGAGACAACGACATGAGCAGAACCCAGGCGTTTCTTCATAACACAAGATGACTCACAGGCCACGGCCTCACATCACACACATGCACATCACCACACAACTGCATCCACTGCACACACCCGGACGCGCTTCCAGGCTTCCCCGTCCATATTCATGTCTTTTGTGTGTTTCAGAGCATATGTCAACACTCCTTTCTGCTTTTACAATCCGCTGTCGTTTTTGGATGCTTCTGAGGCGGCGCAGTCCTTCAGAGTGAGTCCGCAAATGAGGGAGAAATTCCGTGCCGGTGATTTAAAAAAGCGAGTCAGGTTTTCCGGGAAAGTGAATATTGTGTTACTGGATGGTGCACTGCCATGCGCTCCTCCTCCCCCCACAGCCTCTGAGACTGAAGAGTGGAAAAGCATATGTTTTGTATAGAGGTCAACCCATAGAGTATGTAAACCAACGGTGGTTTTTTCCATGGGAACATCTCAAAAGGTGGGAGGCACTTTGAAAGTCTTTACGTTCACTTTATTAAATACGCTACAACCAGTCCAATGTAGGTCGACATGTGCTTTGCGCGGATGTGTATAAAGAAAACCATGCACGCTTTGCCATAAGGGATTTCTTGCATTCACCTTCTTTATTAAAATGCTGGCATTTGCAACTTTCTTTGGCTCCACCGCAGTCTACTTTGCAGCCGTGATCAAGAAGAATCAAGAGTCAAGACGTTTGGGGGCAGTGACTTCTGGTTTCGGTGTCCATGCTATCGCGATACTTGCAGGGACGTTTTGTTGTAAAAATACAATCCAAACACAGCTGCACATATGCAATGCATTAATAACGCAACAAATCACACGTCATATTTTAAGGCAGCGCTTCCCAAACTTTTTCGCCGTGCCCCCCTTTTGGAGAGGGACCCCTTTTGTAGACACCACCGGGGACGTGTCCAGCTCTCCGAGAAAGATCTGAGAGGAAAGAAGGGATGATGTGAAGGGTGCATTGAACAACGTACTCCCAGTGAGCGCTGATACACACGGAAACTTTACGCAAGGAAACTTAATAAGAGGGTTGTTGGAACACCGGCGCTACGTCGGTAGAGAATTTGAACACACCCAAAGTGGCAAAAAGAAATCCATAAACAAGCCGCTTCGTGTTGTTTCTAAGGGGGAGAAGAAAGTAGCAGCTTGTAGCCCCTCCTGTCATAAAGCCGCACCCCTTAGGGGCTGGGGGAACCCCAGGGGCCCGCCAGGGGTCCCCCGGCTTTTTAGAATACGCCAGCGACCGATGACTCCTGTAGATGTTGTTGCGAATGTCAAGATGCGGTTTGTTACAGCATTACGACATTTTGAGAAAAGTATGCCTGTCTTGTAATGAACATGCATTCATGGAACGAGGAGCACAACTACAGTCGTTACTTGGTTGTTGCAGTTAATTTCCTCAAAGTAGAATTAAATATTAATAAAGTTGATATAATAGTGTAATATCTTAACTAATGCGGTATATAATAAAAGCTCAAGCAAAGAAATCCTGTTTATGGCCATAGAACATTTTTTTACGTTATTAGAGGCCTGTAGTGACTTTTATACTTATTGTATTACCTAATATAGTAGACGAAACAAGCAATAATGAGACATAATAACCCACGTTAGCATTGGGAAAGTTTACTGTTGTATAGCAAATACAATGTGGGTCGATCGCACTTCAGTCTATCGTCCATTCTCTGTGGCCTGTGACTATCTTTGTTTATACCACATTACTCAACTCAAGAGACGGCAACTGCTGTAAGCTTAAGCAAGCTACCAATCTACCTAGTTGGCCTCTCATTTGTCTATTCCAACCTTAAGAACTGGTTTGAAACTTGAGTTGGGAAGAAGGACAAAATAAGATGGCAAAAAGGTACCACTTCCACACAGAATAGGAGAACTTTTCCGCTACGTCATGTCGGACTCTGCATCCCCGGCTGCAAGTTAAGGTAACGTCACGTAAGCGTAAGCCTTGTGACCAGAACACTACATATGACTTGTCTTTCAGTCATTTTTGACTAATAATAGACCATAGTTAACCACAACGTAATGACAATTTATTGATTAATAAATTTTTGAAGGGGCGACTGTGTGTGGTTGAATCCATGCAAAACGTTATTGTTTTTGGTGTTCTTTGGAGGATTGGCTGATAGAAATGTTATGAAAAAGCAAGACATATTAGCACGTACTTGTCACGCCCACACTGCTGTGGCATCACACACTGCTGTGGGATGGCACACACCAAACTCCTCAAACAGCACGCCAGCCAGCGTGGTTTTGTTGGTGACTCTCACTTGCCCAAACCCAGCATAACCGAGCTGATCCCACAAGTGTGGTTTGGATTCAGAAGGAGAACTTCAGGGGAACACCTGCCTCCAGCAATAAAAGTCCGCCATTTTTGTTGTCGTTGTTGTCAAAGCTGTGAACTCGCTTGTTGAAAAGAAGAATCGGTGGCTTACGACCGGCAGTGTCACGTGGCAAAGTCTGACCGCCGCGGCTTAAACCAAAGAATCCACATTGGGCACCGTGTCTATGTAGTTGCTGGAAAAGTCAGATGTGAAGACCAACAAAGGAAAGTCCTGTTATGTGTCTTTGCCTGCATTTTGTCACCCACAGCTCCTCTGTGGTCATAGCGGATCTTGCATGGGTTTCTGTCGGGCCCGTTGGCTAAATTAGTTTCAGCAGCGGCAGGGATCAGAGTAGCGGACCCCTAACCTCTCCTTGGATTACAGAACCCTAACCCCTCGCTCTGTCGAGGCCCCCCCCCCAGGCCTTTGAAGTGGCTCATGGCTTTTCCTTCCTCACGCCACTCGACTGCCAATGAGTGATGGACCCATACTCCACCCCTTCTCCTCCTTCCACCTTTTCCATGTCTCTTGCCTCCAGGGTGATGGTGAGCGCCCCCAATCCCCTCCTCCCTACCCTTTACTGTTGCAACCCCCTCTTCCACTCCACCCCTCAACTTCCTCCCACACTTCTGGGCAGCATCCATCTCCTTTTGGGTTTCAAGTCAAATTCTGGTATTCTGATTCTTCTTCATACACACAAAAACGAGTGCTGACAAATAATAATCACTAAATTCCGCTGCAAAGCGCATGCCAGGCCAGGAGTCGGTGATAAAGCAAGCACTGCAGAGCATCCATTAACCCTTTCTCCACCAACGCCAAATCGATACAGTTTGCCAGCAAGCACGATGCTGTCGGTGCACTTCCATTTTCTGATGTGGTGGCCAACAGTAATTTCTTCTGTCCTGGTTTTTTGTCTTTCAAAATACTCCAGGGGCTTTTCTTTTCATCCGCAGTGCTTGGTCTCCTAGCAGTTTTGAAGGCTTCATTGCCTCGTTAGAGAGCCTCGTTCTCCGCATATTCTGCAGAGCAGGCTTGGCATGCGGGTATCACCTCCGTGTTAAATCCATATTTCAAGTAGGACTCCTGGTATTGTCTGTTAAAAGCTTTCTCTTTTTGGAAGACACATTTAGTTGATACATAAACAGAAGTAGTTAATTATTTCCTATCAAGGGGTCTGCGGACCGGTAGAATACAGCGAACATTCACACAGGAGCTGCTGCCATCCAAAACTCACATCAGTCACTGGCACTTTCAAAACTGCTAAATATAAAACACTCGACAACTCTACAGTATCTAACGCATCACTACCCTGGCCCCGCCTCTTAAAGATGCGCAGAACGTCACAGTTATTACACTACCTATCCCATTTTCTAAATGCCCTATATTTCTATTTTTTATTCTTTTAGCCAGCTATACGATTGATTTTTCATTTGGGCCAAGAATATGTAGAATTTGCATATGATTTGACTAATAATAGGCAGTATTCCACCACGAAACATTCATTCATTTATTTATTGTCCATGCCGCTTATCCTTATTAGGGTGGCGGGGATGCTGGAGCCTATCCCAGCAGACTTTGGGCGAGAGGCGGGGTACACCCTGGACTGGTCGCCAGTCAATGGCAGGGCACATATAGACAAACCAACACATTCATACCGATGGACAATTCAGAGTCGCCAATGAGCCTGACATGCACGTTTTCAACCACGAAACGGTGATCGTCCAATCGAGCGAGGACGGGATGTTGGACTCGCCATGCAGCGGTGGACGATTATGATTCCGGTCGTTTGCTTTGTCAGCTACAACACAAAGCTAAGAGGTGGATGTTTTGTTGAGGTAGCTTCGCAAACAGTCTACCGGCCTACACTGGATGGGTTTCAGCATCTTTATGCACACAAAGCCACCAAAATGGGCCAGCGTCCTTTCTGCTTGTGGCCCACGTTGGAAAAAGTGCTAAACTACGAGAACCACTACATTACCAGTGGCCTAGTGATTATCAGTTAGTATAATCAGTATTATCATATCAAGATTTTGTCGTCCTCCTCACCGGACGTGTCCCACGAGCTCACGTTTCCTCCCTCACATCATTCTGTGCTTCACCTTCTCTACCCACTCATGTTCCATTTTCCTCCCCTTCTTCAGGACTTTGTCCCCAGGGTTGTTCTGCATGCCTCACACATTCCTCAGCGCTGACTGGATGTGTTTACGTTTGACATCCTCCTATTCGCTGTGCGGAGAACAGTGCCGCCAAAACCCCAAGAGCGCATAGACACAAGCCAAGTTCATGAAAGCCTTCTTGCCTCCATGACACTCAATCATTGAAATCAGGTGAGTAAAATAAGTGTGTAAAATATTTGTGTGAGTAATGCTCGCAAAGGTTGTGGTGTCGACAGCTACTATGTAAAAATACTTACCATAAAATGCTTGAATAGTGTATTCTCCAGATCGTAAAAGTGCATAAATGTGTACACGGGCATGTACATTTTTTCACGCTCATTAAGTTTTTTGTAAAGGAAGCTTGGAAAACACATAATTGTCATTTTTTAACCAAAATAGACACTTTGCCTATTTTTTGTGTGATTCAAACTTTTTTAATTTTACTGTTTTTATATTTTATTGTTATTAAAGTCAAGTACATCATGTTATAGGTGACAAAGCCAAAAGTTTTAGGGTAATTTGTAACACTTTATTACTCATTCTTATATATATATATATCTTATATTCTCAATATTATAGCCATGTTGTTCAGTTTGGCCTTCTTTTAATGCTATAATTAGGGATGTCCGAGGATACTGGCGTAAAAATGTAATATTGGTAGATGGGGTTTTTCTCCATAAATTGATTTAAAAAATATGCTTTATACAGGCCGGTGGGCTCCCATATTTTCTGGCGCACAAATGATGACCTCACCAAACCCTGCTGGTTAATGCAAACCGTGTTGGTTATGGAAGTATCATCAATACTTCCAATTCCCATGGCGAAAGCCATCAAATGGAGAATGATGGCGTGTATCGCACCGGATAACCGGACTTCTTCTATCGCCCAAGATGCTGAATTCACCGAACTTGTGGAGTCCCTCGAGCCACGCTTTGCCATGCCCAATCGCAAGTACTCGCAGATGTTTTACAATGTTCTTTACAGCCACGTAAAGAAGCTAACTGCTGACGTTGTATCCACAATACCATCACAACAGATACGTGTTAATTCCAAGACAGGGGATATGTGATGTTACACATATCGGTATCAGTTGATATTGCAATAGGGAATTGAAAGTTGGACAATATTGGCGTATTGGAAAAAAATATGGGACATCCCTATTTATAAAGTTTTATTTTCGGATACGCCGTGGGCTAGGAAACAATGAGTTGTGGTCCGCAAATGCTCTCGGGTCGGTTAGTTTACAGCATAATACTACCAATGTACACACATTTTAACAAGGGTAAACCATGAAACTGATGTGTGACAACCTATTGTACTTGTACAAGTACCATAACGTAGGGTAGCCTAAACAGGACATCAACAGAACCAACTAAATGCCCTGTTTGTGTGTGTGTTGGCAGAAAGCCTGCAAGACCAGACTTCCATCCCCCACCGAGGGCCAAGTCACTTGCTGTATTATAAGGTCATCTCCTTCCAATGCGCAAAGGACACATTCAAACACCCCCGTCAACCTCTGTGGTGTGTAACCTCCCCCTGTGCAAACCGCACACACACACACACGTGCACACACACGTGCACACACGCGGTCCTGTGTCCTGCAGCATGCCGAGTGATTGCACGTGTCTGCAGGGCCCCTTTTCCAGGGGTCTTTTCCAGGTACAATGTTGTGCAATGTAAAACGCTCCCTTAGTCGCACGTTTCAATACTTTTGAGGGCTTAGAAAAAAAAGTGGCTTCTTCAGTAGCTTTCTTTTCAGTAACCACTGTGCGTGCATTTCTTTTTTCCATCATTGCACCTGAAAGCTTCCCACAGCCCAGTGGTTAGGAGCCCCCGATCAGACGTTAGTAATGCATGATATTTCTGCCTCTTGTGCTGGGATTATGCATTTACTTAGATGTTGTCAACGTTGTACACAGATTGTATCCCCTCCTTTTTCTCATCCAATTAACGTACCTCATGTTTTTCGTGGGGTTTTGGCATTTTTCTTGCCAAAAAAAAATATATATATATATGCACCCCGACCTCCAGTAAAGATAGCCATGACAGCGTGCACGCCTCTTCCCAGAGCTTCCTCGAAAGCCAACAAGTCACTCCTGAACGTTCCAGGAAGGAGCTACAAACACATGTGCTTTTTTTTCCTGTACGCACACACACGACAAAATAACCTGTGGATGATGAGTACGCGGAATCAAATTATGGAGCCAATTTAGCAAGGCACTCCAACAATGTCATTGAGTCAGCGCCGCTGCTTCCTGCTCCGTTTTCAGACATGTCGATTTGTGGGTGTGAACATGGGATGCGCTGCAGTGTAACTTTGGTAAGCATGTTCAGAATCCACTAAACCATCCCAGGGTCTGTGCTTCATACAAGAAAAGAGAGGGAGGGTGTAAAGCAGACCACAAGAAAGCAGTTTTGAAGGAGAGCGGGAGCGTCTGGCGACAGAGGTGGTGAGCTCAGGACTGAGGAATCAGGAACTGCTGTTTGCTCCTCGCCTCGCGACGCCCACGGTGCCGCCACCGCACAAAAACCCCCACGCACCTCCACCCATGCAGGCTCCACACCGCTTCGGCCTTCTGCTGCCTCTCACGGTTCTACCTGGAACGCTGACTTCCCAACCCCCACCCCCCATCTTATTTTGTCTTACGTACAAGGGAAGCAGCATGTTAGTTAAAAATAAAAAAGTTTGGAATCCACCAACTTCCTCCGTAGTGCACTTGTGAGGAAGCGTGCCACCGTCAGAGTAAAAATATCTCTCCGAGGAGCAGCAGTGAAGGAAGTCTGATTCCACCCGAGGTTCTAATAACAAGACAGAGCAGCCGGGAATAGTCGCACTCTGTCCCAGCTGGGGACAACTTGTGCTTTTTGTCAATGGAAAAGAACACCTTTATGTCTGAAAGGAACAGAAAGGTGTTGGGAAACAGCGATGGGACGAAAGTATCGGTGCACATTGGGACGCTCGTTACGCCATTATTGGCCGTGACTATGGAAGAAAACCCGCAGGCTTTCAGTACTTGCCCTATAACTTCTTAGCACATCTGCGTGGGTTGGTTTACCCGGTTTAAGTACGTACACACGGTATATATAAACCCTTTGCTTTTGTTTTTTTCAACGTTATGGATATGTGCAGAAGATCCCCATGACCACCACACATGGTGAAAAAACCACAAGTAATTGATGCGCCCATAAAAATGGCTATTTTGGACGCTTGGCTCGCACCTCCCCTGCCAAATAGCAAGACATTGACATTCTTCTACGATTTGGGATCGACATTTGCAATAAAAGGGACTGTTTGCACAGTTGGATCTCAAGGAGGTTCTAAGCGGCGCTTCAAAATGCAAAAAACAAGAAATGGGAGCGAGACCAAAAAATGTGAGGAGGCAATTATTGCAAACAAAAATAGGCTTCTCGTCATCTGAGCAAAAGGCTTTGAACTCGCGCACAAATCTGGATTCAATGTCAGGTTTGTCCGGTATGTCACAATCTCTTGAAGGCAAAGGCAAAAATGCTTTCCCTCTTTGAACGCTGTCAAGACAGCCATTTGACACCTAACCGACCCTGGAGGCTGTGGAACAAAAACCTCATGCGGAAGACCCCCAAAAAGTTTCACTGGCCCTGAGGATCCCCGAGGGACCATCTCCGGTCCGATTGAAGGTTGTTACTGGTGTGAAGTGCGACCCAATCACCATCCGACGGGATCTACAAGAAAAGGGTTAAGGAACTAAAAGCAAAGGCTTTGTCTCCTTCCCCTTCTTGATCACAGCTGCAAAATAACCCACAGTGGGGCCAAACACGAGGCTTCTCTGTATATGTATGTCTGAATGAAGGTGCGTCGTGGTAGTGTTTCTTGATAAACGGCCGCTAAAGCTTGTTGTCATGTCTTATGGCACAAGCACAAATAGTTACTGTGCTGTAGGTAGATAGCAGCTCTGCGCGAGGGGGCGGGCAGCAACCGCCACATCCATCTTCCATTCGGGGTGGGCTCGGCATTCTGCTTACCTGTGCACCGTTGGGCCGGCAAGAGGCAGCGAGGACATTCGTCACGGAGTAAATAGTGAGGAAACAAGCTGCCATCTGGGCCCATTGATTTTCACGTGAAAAGGCAAATAGGCCATTTCTGCCTGCCTTCCTCTTCCCGTCTGTTTGGCCGTCGTGGTGCTTTGATGGCCTCGCACACATAGCGGGGTGCGGCTGAGGTGGCCCGAGGAACTGACATGCCTACTGGACTGGCGACCAGCGAGCTGGGAAACAAGCTGAGTTAAAGGCATGCCTTCCAAAATCAGTCACTGCTCTGTATTGGCTGTAAAATCTGAAAGCAGGTAGGACGGCGCCGTCTGGCAGTGGCTGGGCGAGCGACAGACGCCGAGCGTCGGCCTTCATGTCTGGTGTCACCGCCACCTGCATCCTCTTGTGAAGTCTTCATGCTCCACCCACACTTTCCAGGGCTGCTCTGTGGCATTGAGCACACGTTTCATTGGAGCAGCCAATCTAATCCCAAATGTAAAGACCTCCAGCGTGTAAATGTTGGGCGTAAAAAGGCGAGGGGTATTCAGTGATGAGCATGGGATGGCGTAATGGCTTTTGATGAGGTGTGACTAAGGGTAGTGGGAGGATAAGCCAACGAAGGGGCTTCTGGGTGCTCCTCTGTGCATCACCCTCCCGCTTCGTCATTTGGCCACAGACACTTTGCAGCAAAACGCAAGCAAGACGTCGCCCCCTTTTTTTCCCATCACTTGAGAGGCCACGCCCTTTTCAGTTACAAGAGAAAACAGGCTAAGCTTCCACCCACAAAGACGCCGCTTTACGACGTGGAGTTTGGAGTTCGGTCCTCATAAAGGCAGAAAGAAAATAAAACGAGCTCCGCCGGCTTTGTAATGTCACGTGACGCAAGGGCGCATGAGCCACAGGCACAGTTGTTGGGTGGCATCGAGTCAGACGCGGTCACACCTTCGTCATCAGATAAGGAGGCGCCTACCGTGGCTTCGTCGTCACACCCGCTGTGTGTTGTGACGGAATAGGCCGTGTTTGTGTCGTAGGTACCGTGCGTTGCATGACGTGTGAATGCGAACGACAGGCAGACGTCTACGCTACGCGAATGCAGTTGTCATGTGGATGGCGGGATAGAGGTTTCAATTCTGCCTGTAAGTGAATGGACGAGCAGATTCAGTTCTGAATTGTTTGCATCATTTATCTCCGGACGGACAGTTATTTGCATAATGTGTGTATTTGAAAGGACAGGCAGGTTTACAATTATCCGGGTTCGGGTCACGGGGGCAGCAGTCCAAGTAGGGAAGTCCGGTCTTCCCGGTCTGGACCTCTTCCAGCTCCACCTAGAGGACACCAAGGCGTTCCCAGGCCAGCTGCGAGACATAGTCCCTTCAGTGTGTCCTAGGTCTTTTCCCCAAGGCCATGTCCTGGCCTGGCATGCCCGAAACGCCTCACCAGGGAGGCGCCCAGTAGGCATCCGGACTAGATGGTTCCTCTCGATGTGAAGGAGCAGCGACTCTACTCTGAGCTCCTCCCGGATGGCCGAGCTCCTCACCCTCTAAGGGTGAGGAGAGTAAGAGTGATTCAGATGACCCTAATGAAGAATACCAAGAGGAGTGACCGCACCTCACCCAGACGTGGGACACTGGGGCCTCACGCTGGAGCCAGGCCTGGGAGAGGGGCTCGCAGGCGAGTGCCTGGTGGCCTTGCCTTTACCCGTGGGGCCTGGCCGGGCCTAGCCCGAATCAGGAACACGGGAACTCTACCCCCCCCTCCAGACCCACCAACTGCAGGGGCAAGCATAAGGGTCCGGGGCAATGCGATTTGGGCAGCGGTCGAGGGCGGGTGTCCGGGCGACCCGGGCTTGGGCGGCCAAATCTGGTTTACAATATGTGTGTGTGAATGGATGTTGCGTTGTCCATATGCGAATGGACAAACGAGTGTATACGTCCATATTCTAGCACGCGTATGTCCCAGGACAGAAGGAAATGCACTTCTGCACGTTCTGTGTGTATGTGAATGCACACACAGCGGCAATCTCCAGCCCGTATTTTCCCCATCTCTGCCTCAAACAGACCCTCGGCCCTCACCGCCTTGCGTTCCCCTCTCTTTCTGCATTCCTGGGTGAGTGGGTGGAAAGTTCAACGGGGATGTGGGAAACCCTGAAGGGTGGAGTAGTGGGTGGCGGCGTCCTCTTACTAGAACACAGTTTGTGTGAGGTTCAGCGACCGCTCATCATGCCGTGGTTCCTTGGAGAGCTGCATCAAAATGTGAGCAAACTATGACTAATATGGCAGTCAAAGGGCTCCTCTGTTCCTTTCTGTAAATACTCCCCACTTCAATGGGGGCAGCATGTGCAAACATTGGTGGGAGAGGGTCCTCTGCTGGTTACATCCTGCGACGGCATGCAAGTCCTCGTGCAAGAGATCTGCAAAACAAGCTCATTCACCTTCTCATGCGCGACACTTACCCCCACTAGGGCCGCAGGAGTAATGCTGGAGCCTATCCCGGCTGGCTTTGGGTACACCCTGGACCGGTCCGTAGTCAAAGGGAAATCATTCACGTAAATGGAAAATTGGAGTCACCAATTAACTTAACATGCGTGTTTTTGGAATGTGGGAGGAAACCTGTGGAGAAGACGCAAGCTCCACGCTTGGTAATGGGCCGACCAAGATTCAAACCCAAATCTTCCAGCTGTCCAGACTTTGTGGCCAACATGCAACCCATTACTATCAATGATCATCATTCTGCAAGTTAAAAAATATTTTCAAAGTACAGTTATAAATATAAAAGATGTCCTAACTATACTATTATTCCGTGACATGTGTGCCCTCAACTGCTATTTATTTATCATATAAACATAGTATTGATATTAGTATTAGTAGTATCCATTTTCTATGCCACGTATCCTCATAAGGGTCGTGGGGGTGTGCTGGATCAGTAGTATTAGTAGTAAATTAGTACATAATTATGGCGGAATGAAAACAAACAGGAATGTTCAGCGTAGTTTTCCTTTGCGTCTGTGTCACAAGGTGCTCCAGCTTGAGCTTCCATTGTTGTTGTTTTATTGCAGCCTCACAGCCGCACACTTGGCAGTACAAAAGGAACAGGTAGTGTCGCGTGAGCAGCTTGCAACTTGGCTACGTGGGCTACGATTGTCGGGGAGACGCGCAGGAAGTGGTGGGCGACCGGTAAACCGTATTTCCCCTTCCTGTCTGTGTCTTCCTCCGTGCCCCTTTGGCTTTTTGCGCTCAAAGCTACCCACCGCTGGAACTGGAATTGCACAGCACGACCACAAATCATGTCTTTGTCCATTTTCACCAAACACCAGTAATAAGCAATTTATAAACACCGGTCTGTGCCTTTTTAGCATGCAAGCTGCACGTTTAAGTGTGCACTATATGAAGTGTATCGCTATTGGCAGTGGACGATGTGTTACTCATTCTGTTCTGCTGCCAGTGCTGATTCGCACGACTTGAGTCAGCACGTTAAGGAATATCGGGTCGCTGACGTTCAAATGCCACATGCAACACTTTGTGCCAGTAGAACCATGTGACTTGTTCTAGCCAGTCAGACACTCTGAGTTTGCTAAAGTAAAAAAAGGCCTTGAAGGAAGCTACTGTGTGTGAATGGACAGACAGACGTTCGCATTACATGAAGTAGCGCGGGAATACCTTGCGAGGTCTACGAACGGACAGACTGCGTGTCCATGCAAGTGAGCAGACACGCTTTTATGTTATATGTAAATAGAAATAGACATAAAGCATATTGCATTACATGTGTATGCGAAAGGCCAGGTAGCTGTTGATATTTTGTGCGTATGCGAGTGGACATACGGAGGTACCTGTAATAAAAGTTCATAATTAACCAAATACAAACCATAATAAAGAATAAAATGGAAGAAAAGTCTATTATACACGCACTATACTTCCTCACTGGGATCGCAGGGGTATGCTGGAGCCTATCCCAGCCGACTCTCCCCCAAAGCCAGCTGGGATAGGCTCCAGCATACCCGCGACCCTAATGAGGATAAGCGGTGTGTTTCATTCACAACTGGACTATTTTTAGCAACAGGAAGAATAAGTAAGAACAAGGATGAACATGATACACTAAAACGGCAATGAGGTTGTTTTTCTTCCGGGTCAGTGGTCTCCAAGCTACGGCCCGCGGGCCAGACACAGCCCGCCGGCCCCCTGAACAAAACCAGAAAACAAACAAAACCACGTGGCCATAGTTCTGGCAAAAAGGAGTTCTCTGCGTTTTGCCCTGTCATCCACACGTCGCCGGGTTTTTTCTCCTGAAAAATGAAGACATGGAAAAGTTCGGGGTGGTTACGAGATAGCGCTCACTTTGTCACGTTCCATGTGATGTGTTGGCTTTTCTATGTCTACAGCTTTTCCTGTCCAAGACTCTTATTTTGTATTTCTTTTTCCTGTTTGGTCACCTTACTGTATTTGTGTCTGCGGCGAGCGTACCTGGTGCTTATCGGTTCTCACCCACTATTTATTTTCGCTTCTTCTGCTTGTCCGTTCATTGAATTACTTTTTTAGCCTGGACTTGTGGCTTTGCTGCTTACTTCCTGTTGCATGGACTGGTCTTTTAAAAAATCCACCTTACTGGGTGGAGTTTGTGTTCATAGCGTGCCCCCCACGTTGACCTGCTAGATAGCATGTTTGTGTCACGCTGCTGCTTGTGAGCTCCTTTTGCTGAAATAAAGGACATTTTTGACAGGGTGTGTAACTGTATAGGTAGGCTCCCTACCCTGGTACTTGGTCTACTAGCAGGGGTCACCACCACGGGCACCAGGTAGCCCTCCACGGCCGCATGAGGTGCCCGCAAGCCTGGCTTTTCACTGGAAAGAAATGCGTTCTGTAAAACAAAAATGTGAGTTGTGGATACCAGCGTTTTGCTCTGGTAAAATCAGCATAATCGGGTTTTTTGGGACTCAGCACCTCCAAATCCGAGGCCATGGTTCTCAGTCGGAAACGGGTGGACTGTACCCTCCGGGTTGGGAGTGAGGTCTTGCCTCAAGTGGAGGAGTTCAAGTATCTCGGGTTCTTGTTCACGAGTGAGGGAAGGTTGGAGCGTGAGATCGACAGACGGATCGGTGCAGCATCTGCAGTAATGCGGTCGCTGTACCGGACCGTCGTGGTGAAGAGAGAGCTGAGCCGGAAGGCAAAGCTCTCTGTTTACCGATCGATCTACGTTCCCACCCTCACCTATGGTCATGAGTTATGGGTCATGACCGAAAGAATGAGATCGCGGATACAAGCGGCGGAAATGAGTTTCCTTCGTAGGGTGGCTGGACTCACCCTAAGAGATAGGGTGAGGAGCTCGGCCATCCGGGAGGAGCTCAGAGTAGAGCCGCTGCTCCTTCACATCGAGAGGAGCCAGTTGAGGTGGCTCGGGCATCTAGTCCGGATGCCTCCCGGGCGCCTCCCTGGTGAGGTGTTTCGGGCATGCCCAGTCGGGAGAAGGCCCCCGGGAAGACCTAGGACACGCTGGAGGGACTATGTCTCACAGCTGGCCTGGGAACGCCTTGGTGTCCTCCCGGTGGAGCTGGAAGAGGTCGCTGGGGACCGGGAAGTCTGGACTTCCCTACTGAAGCTGCTGCCCCCGCGACCCGGACCCGGATAAGCGGAGGAAAATGGATGGATGGGTTTTTGGGTTGAAATCAACTTTGAAAATATATGTTACAAAAATGAGCAGCCATTTTCATTTTGACCCCCGAGCTACAGATTCAGTCCTGGTTCGGCATCTTTGTCTCCCAAAATTCCGTCTTTATCATGTCTTATTATTATTTGAACAGTTTTTAAAATGAAGCAGGAAAATGCAATTGCAATCTCCTGGCAGGGAATTCTCCGCCAACGCTTTGTGAAAACGAAAGTAATATCTGTGAACATATTTAATTAGAACACAGAACAAGTCGAGTGGCGCACTTTGGACTCCCCGGGTTTGCAGCGTTTCCTCTTAGGAAGGTGCAAGTCCAGCACTAAGAGGTTGACAAGGATAATGATTATAATTTTATTTCGCTAAGTTCCTGAAGTGTAACGATTGATGCTGCAGCGTGCAGGACCCCTCTCATCTAGTCCTGTATGTCCATGAGCCCGTATATATCTATGTATATATATAAACCTCCATGTAAAGTGCGCGCTCGTGCACACACACACACACACACCCCTGAAACACTTCACTTGGCTGTGATATTTTTCCCCCTTCCTCCTCCTTGTGGGGGCCTGCTGATATCGCTCAACGTGAGCTGATAAATGTGGCACTTCATGAGTCAATACTCGCATTGCTTCCTCTCTTTGTCCAATGTCCCACTTCCACGTGCAGCAAAGCCTGCACACACATGACCATGATCCGTGTTCCTGTTCCTGTGCTTGTCCCCTACCCCCCCATTTGGTCAGGAGGACAGACGGAACACACATTGGCATGAATCACAGTGACTCACAAGGGCCCGAATAGCCCCCAACGAGAGGCGTTGCAGTCTATTTATAAGGCCCTGAGTGTGCACCTTCTCGTTATAGGCCACAGAGGAGGCTGACAATGGACGGGGAGTAATGGCTCCTTTTAAATGTCGCCAGCAATGTATCCTCTCATCAGCGTTAGGCATTAGGGAGGGGGGCTTAGCTCCACAGCGAGTGACGGGGAGGCTGTCACTCTAGCATCCCCCTCCACGGGGATGCCGGAGCCTATCCCAGCTGGCTTTGGGCGAGAGGCGCTGGACTGGTCGCCGGTCAATCGCAGGGCACATATAGACAAACAACCAGTCACACTCTAATGGACAATTTAGAGTGGCCAATGAAGCTAACATGCATGTTTTTGGAAAGTTTTCCTATTTAAAAAAATGACATTTGCACATTTCCCCATCAAATACGGGGCAGAGACTGCCCCGTGCCTTTTCTCCCAGCTTTTAGTGAGCTGAGGCTGCTCCGCGAGTTCACGTGCCCGTTTTGGGCAACCCGTGTTCACATAAACAACAAAAAACCTTGGAGCAAAGCGCCTCACAAAAGATCACTGCTCCGGACTTTGGCCCGCATATCCTACCGTGTACCTCCAGGCCTTTTGAAGATACACCTACTCTGTCTCAAGAGATCCGGTACAAGAACTGTGTCTACAATCCCGAGATATGACAATGATTGACGGCTGCGTAGGATGCATGGGAAAGAGAGATTTATGTGCAGGTAAAGAAGGACGAAGGGACGAGTGGGTGTTCAGATAGGTGTGATGAAAAAGTGTTGGTTAGGTGGATGGATGGAAAGTGGGTTTATTGCACTGGTATGATGGAGAGCAGACGGGTGGGTGACTATCTTCACGTTTAGCTGAGTTGGGCCTTTCATGGCGTCAATCCCCACCACTCGTGTGTGTGAGTCCTTCACTGCATTCAGTGCACCTTCGCCGCTGGAAATGCAATTCAGTCGTTCCAATTAGCCTCCTGCATAACGAGTGCGGCGGTTCTTCCTGCGGCGGATTTGTTCGATGCCACCGGGCTTCCCAGCAGTGACAAAAGGGGATGCATCGTTTGTCTTTCAGCTCTGTCATGTGAGCCACTAGGGGTGGCAGCTGCAGTCTTCCCATAACGCCGCGAATGATTGGGCCCTTAATGGGCGGCTTAGCAGCCTTCGGCCCGCATCCCGCAGCACAACATTCCCAGAGAACACGGCCGCCGAAAAGCATCAATCTCAGACTTCCCGAGTCGGCCTTAAACACGCGAGATGCAGAGGATGTTGTGCTGTATGTGCTCTCTCTCTCTCTTTTCGATCCGTACCGGCCCGTGGAGACTCATAGGAGGAGACTCCTACACACACACACACACACACACACACTGCACCCCCACAACCACTATCTGTCCACCTCCACAGTCAGCTCGTGGACAAACCCAGAATAACAATGTAATGCTCCTAAAGGCACCGCTTTGCTCACCCGATCTTGGCGCCAGAACGCACGCACACGCCTTCTACGGCTTGTAGTTACCAAACATTCGGATAACAGTTGGCCGCTACGTGACGTACCCTCTCATAAATATACAGCAGGTTGTACTGTACTCATGCTTCCCGCGGTGAAATATTCCCATTTGCATATTCACTTTGCACAATAGCATGTACAACTCAGCATAACACGCGATTTTTAAAAAGCTCAATATTAAAAACACACGCTAATGAGGAGGCGTCATGCGTGANGTCTCAAGAGATCCGGTACAAGAACTGTGTCTACAATCCCGAGATATGACAATGATTGACGGCTGCGTAGGATGCATGGGAAAGAGAGATTTATGTGCAGGTAAAGAAGGACGAAGGGACGAGTGGGTGTTCAGATAGGTGTGATGATAAAGTGTTGGTTAGGTGGATGGATGGAAAGTGGGTTTATTGCACTGGTATGATGGAGAGCAGACGGGTGGGTGACTATCTTCACGTTTAGCTGAGTTGGGCCTTTCATGGCGTCAATCCCCACCACTCGTGTGTGTGAGTCCTTCACTGCATTCAGTGCACCTTCGCCGCTGGAAATGCAATTCAGTCGTTCCAATTAGCCTCCTGCATAACGAGTGCGGCGGTTCTTCCTGCGGCGGATTTGTTCGATGCCACCGGGCTTCCCAGCAGTGACAAAAGGGGATGCATCGTTTGTCTTTCAGCTCTGTCATGTGAGCCACTAGGGGTGGCAGCTGCAGTCTTCCCATAACGCCGCGAATGATTGGGCCCTTAATGGGCGGCTTAGTAGCCTTCGGCCCGCATCCCGCAGCACAACATTCCCAGAGAACACGGCCGCCAAAAAGCATCAATCTCAGACTTCCCGAGTCGGCCTTAAACACGCGAGATGCAGAGGATGTTGTACTGTATGTGCTCTCTCTCTCTCTTTTCGATCCGTACTGGCCCGTGGAGACTCATAGGAGGAGACTCCTACACACACACTGCACCCCCACAACCACTATCTGTCCACCTCCACAGTCAGCTCGTGGACAAACCCAGAATAACAATGTAATGCTCCTAAAGGCACCGCTTTGCTCACCCGATCTTGGCGCCAGAACGCACGCACACGCCTTCTACGGCTTGTAGTTACCAAACATTCGGATAACAGTTGGCCGCTACGTGACGTACCCTCTCATAAATATACAGCAGGTTGTACTGTACTCATGCTTCCCGCGGTGAAATATTCCCATTTGCATATTCACTTTGCACAATAGCATGTACAACTCAGCATAACACGCGATTTTTAAAAAGCTCAATATTAAAAACACACGCTAATGAGGAGGCGTCATGCGTGACACATTATGCAACAAAGACATGCCAATATACTGGAAATATGTCAAATATTTATCATTAGGAATTATATGTTGAAATGTGAATATTTAAATATATGATGATATAAGGTTTAGAATGTATTTAATGTATTTTCATTGCTGCTCTTAATATTAATAACATCTTCAAGTAACCATTTTTTCAGGAAAAATGTCTCAAAAATAGAGTATTTTAATATGAGCATATACAATTAAACTAGGAAGTGTGGTTTGGGGAGAAATACTGTATATGCTTGACGGACGGAGTACTCTGTCATCCTGAAGTCGAATCAGGATGTAGATGAAGTACATCAATTTGTGGCGCGATTTAGAATATATTACTTTTTTTCTTTCATAAACTTTCTTCAAAGCAATAGTAATTTTATTGCCAGTCTTTAGTAACAACCAGAGGTTAGACCAGCGCTTCCCGTGTGAGCTCCAGTCCAGGCACAGGGAGGGGACTGTTCCGCTGTAGCTACAGTGCTGAATATCCAGCCTCCAACTTGATACTTGTGTCTGTACGGTGGTGTTGCGTTTTCTTCTTTGAGTCTCATCTACCGCACCTACCGGGTTGGAGTGTGCCCCACTTGAAATACTTATATATTTATGTCTGGAAGACACACACAAGTGATACTATGTTTTTGTCTAAACTAAGGGGATGTTAGGGTTCCTTTTTTCATTTAATGCAGCCCGGGATTCTGGGTCCCATTAAAAAATAAGTAGTCCCCACTCCTTTTTTTTTTTTTTAATCAAATACTCTTTTTATTAGTGATTGCCTATTTTTTGTGCCCTTGGCAGTCAAGGAACCTTGGAATTGTCCTGACTTTTTCCGTTTACGTGGCACCCCTGGCCATAGCACTCCTTATAAATAGATTGAAAATGTAAAATTCATCTTTGTGATCAGTATGGTCCGATTTTAGTCCTGGGTGATCGGTATCGGAAGCAGCAGCAGAAAACCCTGATCGGAGCATCCCTAGTATGTGCAGTGGACATACATAATTCTGACCAATGAGGTGCATGACAACAAGAAGGCCAATCTTGCATCTGCAAAGGTGCGACGGCAGAATAACAAGCAGCACACAGAGCATGAAGGGCAGGATGCACTCAGTCTCACACAATCCCAGGCCTGCAGTCAAAGGATCTGACTGAGGAACCCCACCTTGCAGGGGACATGCTGTTGCTTTGCGCAGGGCGCCCCCTTGTGGTGCATTATCGTCATTTCATTTTTGAAATCTTTTTGCCAGGGCCCTCCAGAAGAACTGGAAACATTATGAACAGGTATTTTGGCTGCAGATGCATGTCAGAAGATAGCATCTTGTGGTTGATCCCACCTCATTTTTCATGTGAGAAAAAGTACTGGCAGTGTGTCCTATTGCCTTAGTACTTGGACTGTGTGATGGAGCAATGTCCTGCATGAAAGTCATGTTTTTCTTGAAGAATGCAGACTTCTTCCTGCACCACTGCTCGAAGAAGGTGACTTCCAGAAACTGGCAGTAGGACTGGGAGTTGAGCTTGACTCCATCCTCAACCCGGAGAGGCCCCACAAGCTCATCTTTGCAGATACCAGCCCAAACCGGGACCCCCTCAGGTTTTGACTGTGTGGACTGTATTTGAAGGCCAAAACAACCTGGAAATCAGACAGTCTGTGGGTGAAAAAACAAGCAATCGTGAATCTGAGAGAAGATTACAAATCAATCCCAACCAAGAGTTTACAGCTTCCACAATGTCTGCCATCACCTGCGGATGGTTCACGTCTGTTATTTAGTACACCCGTGGATTCTTTCTCGCATTCCAAATGCTTGTACTGGCCGTGATCCATGTTCACGCAATGCTTCCATCTTTCCCATCTCCTCTCAGATTCCCAACTGCTCGTCCACAGAAAGCCCTCAGCCCTTGCGTGTTGTCTTCATCTCTAAGTGCAGTCAGTTCGGTAAGGCAGGTAAGTTCATATCTACCATGTCTGGATCCACTTTCTTGGAGGCAAGGAGAGAAAAAGCTGACTGCCCAAAACTCGTCTTTCTCGGAAACTTCGATGTTTCCGCTGGAGGCCTGCTCGTACGCTGGAGCTGGAAAGGTCAAAGTTGAAGCATGAGGTGTGTGCTTGTACATAGCAGAGAAGGGAATACTGGGCTTATCTGTGTGAAGATGGTGACTTAGATGCAAGTTCCATTCTTTATTTATTTACTGTGTGTTTCGTCATGAGTCGTGCCGATCGTGCAGGTTCTCACCTGCTCGCAGGCCCCGGTTAACCGCCATGGAAAAGTGCGGTGTTGCTCAGGAAGTCGTGAGGCGTGTGGGAGGTGCTGATGTCTAGAAACAAGGCCAGCTGAGACATGCGAGCACTTTGAGTCCATCTTCTGTTTTTAACCCCGAGCCTTCTGGCTTTTATCTTGCTCAATCTTTGTCACCTTCGACAGACGAATCTCACCTGCCGATCACCTGAAGTAATACACTGCATGCGATGTGGCACGTGGGGAAAATGCAGCGTAGGAAAGTGTCAGACGGCTTGCACTAAACAGCAAAGGCCCCCCTTACACCACTGGGAGTTCACCAAGGGCTGCACAGCCTGGCACAGTGGAGTCGCTCGACTGCCTTAAGCAGACTGACACCCAGAGCCTCATCGAGGAGCTCTAAATACCAGTTTTGTTTGCACGCCCATGCGTGGCTGCAAAGTCCACCCCAAGTATAAAAAAGTTCAGCATGTCGTTGGCCAATCATTGATGCAAAGCCAATCACGACTCTCCAAACACCTGAACCGCACCACCGGTGTGCCCCTGAACTTAGCCAAAGGTTTTACCAATGTATGACTGATTATTGATCTATTGTTAACAACAAACAGTTTGTATGATGTCCACTAGATGGTAATGTTGCATTGGTGGCCACCAACAAGCTTGAGTGGGAAGTTTATTTCTTGGAAATAAATGCAACATTGGTATTGTTCCCTGGTATGTGTAATGGTTCCTTTTGTATCTGATTTAAAGAAAGCGATAATATAAATTTGTATTAAATCAACGCGAGGATTGGAAATTATTTCACTTGCAATCACACTTGGATTAAATAAGATCGTATAAATAAATCATGCCGATGCAACTCAATGTGTTTGTGTAGCACAAAGCGCCACAACAGGGATCTCTCCGTCACTGGCAGAGAAGCGACGGAAACCCCGCAGAAGCAAGCAGTTGGCGGCGGAGGCAAGGAAAAACTCCATCTGAGGGAAAAACCAACACCCTGAAGTCCTAGACCAAGTTAGAACATTAGAAGTTGTTTTACCAACAGCTGAATACCAAACAAAGAAGAATAAAAGCAGCCATAAAAATATTTCAAAAAGGGGTATTTTTTTAGACATCCAGAGAGGAAAATGATTACGGCCGCTTTTGGTCGCCACCCACAGCTCATGACCACAGGTGAGGTCAGGGCGGGTAACTTGAGAGCTTTGCCTTTGGGCTCAGCTCCCTCTTTGGCACGGCGGACCCATGCAGGGTTTATACGGTACAAATGGGGGCGTGAATGTAAGTAGGCCGCACGTGCACGTGCATGTGTGTCTTGCGCCCGGCGGGCACCCCCCACACACAAATGGTGTGGCCCACGCGCTTTCTGATGTCTTGTACGTCCTCCACGTGACTCCTTCAAGGTCACCACAACTACGCTCTGCAAAATGCCCCAAATTTCGCGTCCAAAAAATCCTCGGCTGAGCCGCGCACATCAAGTGTTTGAACCCAAAGATTTAATTTTTCATACTGAATGATATTGAATATGTCGCAGGCCGAGAGATGTTATTTCCCAAGACTAACACATCGTGCATAATATCCGTTTTCTATGCCGCTTATCCTCATTAGGGTTGCGGCTATGCTGGAGCCTATCCCAGCTGGCTTTGGGCGAGAGGCGGGGCAGTCGCAGGGCACGTATCGCGTCGCCAATGAAGCTAACACGCGTGTTTTGGAATGTGAGAGGAAACCGGACTACCCGGAGAAAGCACAGGATGGACATGCAAACCCTCACACAGAGACGCCCAATGAAGATTCGAATCCGAAACCTCCAGACTGTGAGGCCAACGTGCTAGCCACTCCTCCACCGTGCGGCCTCGGAGTAACATACTGTACACATAAAATATGTCGGTGCGGTTTTACTGCATTTTTGGGAAAGTGCTTACTCCTATAAAAGAAGGAATTTTGATGCACACAGCATCTGCATGTCCTCCAAAGCTTTGGAAGAAGACTCCATTCATAGGCCCTGCAGCCAATTAAAATGATGCGATGCTTGGTACTGCGAGCCCCAAAGGATTAGTCATTCGAGGGGAATCGCTTGGTCGGCTTCATGCTGCAGGTAGATGATAAGATGAAGGGGACGCAGCAGGATGCAGGGAATGCGGGTACCCCATAACAAAAGCGTTACCCTAACATTACTCTACTCTGCATGGCGTTACTCAGCTAAAGGGCTTCTGGGTTTGCAGTCCCGTACGTGTGCTGTGCTGCCTGCTCGCCTCACGTCTTCAGTCTGGAAACATTCCTCTTGACGTCCTGACGTCTTAGCATCCCAGACACTGGACTACGGTCTTGGAATCCAGACTTGTGTGAAAAGGAGGTGCTTCTCTTTGGCAAATCGCACAACACCGGCCCAGTCCTTCAGGAGCCTTTTTGGATGAAGAGAGAGGAGCATTAGAAAATATATGCTAGAAATGTACTCAGTGTTGTCTTATATGGTCGTCATGAAAGAAGAAACATAAATAAATAAATGACAAAGTACAAAATGATTGACAGCAAGCGCTTGCGTCGCTGGCGGCGAGATCATTTAGTGTTTTAGTTTTTGGTTTCCTGGGCGGAGGGCTAGTTTTTCTGGTCAGCATCGTCTTATATTCGGGTCAGTGCAGGAACACGAACAAAGCTATCGGTCTTGAAAATCCCTAAATAGTGATCTTACTAAAAGGTAACATAACCAATACGTGACTGCACAAATCAAAAGCCACGGAAATCAATACCCTGTTTTTGGAAGACATTGATTAGAATCCACGGAATTCTTCATGCAATTCACGTTTCCAATCTGGTGATCGGGTTGTTCATATTTTCATCGTTAATTCAATCGGATTTGCTTCCTCTCAGCTGCCTGTCTGCTTGGTTTTATCCCTGGAAGGATATGCTCTCCCTTCCCGTCCTGCCCTGCGATTCCCATTAGGGCCCTGCACTCCCGAAGCGCACCTCCCCTGCAAACATGTTCATTTTCCCCCTCATACAACAGCCCCTTTCTTCCTCCTTCCCCCTCTGCTTCCCGCAAAGACTGACGTTTGTAGGATGCAAGCCGCTGGCTGAAACAAAGCGTCGGATGATCGTGACAATCCTAATCGACAATAAGGAGAGAAATGCACCGTTCTAATCTTTCAAATGGTATCCCAGTTCATTGCACGTGTTTCCATTTACGACGGGACTTGTCACAGTCCAGTGCGTTGTAAAAAAAAAAAAAAAAAAAAAAGCAATCTAAAATGCTGCGTTTTAATTTCGCTCTTTGCAACTTGGAAGACACGCTTGTCAACTCTTCAGTAAGAAAAGCAGCTATTGGCTGCCCTAGAAGCCGCTCGATGATCTCATTGGCTAATTGGCATATTATCTGCACGAGCTGTTGTAAGAAATGCTGTGGGGGGAAAAAAGTGAGTAAAACCACCTTCATAATTTTTGCAACTACAAAATAAACTTCCTTCTTAGTTTGATCGTTTCAAATGATCACTCCTTAAAAATAAACTCATTGTTAGGGATGTCCGATATCGCCATTATCCACAAATGGCAAAAACATGGAACAGTGGTGAACCTTCCCAGGAGTGGCCGCCCGCCCAAAATTACCCCAAGAGCGCAGAGACAACTCATCGGAGAGGTCACAAAAGATCCCAGGGCAACATCTAAAGAACTGCAGGCCTCACTTACCTCAATTAAGGTCAGTGTTCACGACTCCACCATAAGAAAGAGACTGGGCAAAAACGGCCTGCATGGAAGAGTTCCAAGACGCAAACCACTATTAAGCAAAAAGAACATTAAGGCTCGTCTTGATTTTGCTGAAAAACATCTCGATGACTGCCAAGACCTTTGGGGAAAGATCTTGTGGACTGACGAGACAAAAGTTGAACTTTTTGGAAGGTGCGTGTCCCGTTCCATCTGGCGTAAAAGTAACACAGCATTTCATAGCAACAGTCAAATATGGTGGTGGTAGTGTGATGGTCTGGGCTTGTTTTGCTGCTTCAGGACCTGGAAGGCTTGCTGTGATAGATGGAAGCATGAATTCTACTGTCTAGCAAAAAATCCTGAAGGAGAAGGTCCGGCCATCTGTTGGTCAACTCAAGCAAGTGCGATACACTCCAAGATTTTCCAACTCATGGCTTCGTCCAGGGAAGTGTTTTTCCAGCACTGTAATTGAGACGCCCATAAAAATGTCTATTTTCGACACATTGATTGCTCCCCCTTCAAACCCTCCGGCTAGCTTGACTGATTTTGGATCGACATTTGCAATACTAGTAATATTTGATCAGATTCAACTTCAGAACCCCCCCCCTTCTCTTTTCAGCATGCCACACACCTAATAAACACCTTTGAGATGAAGGAAAGGTATAGGTACCCCTACAGTACAGTACACACCAGTAAACATTGTCATCCCTTCAGGTCATGGTGTTCTCAGGGCATCGGCTCCATCACATCTGAACAGTTCGGGTTGTTTTAGAACAGAAGTTCCCTAACTTTTTTTGCAGCGCCCCCCTTTTGGTGATAAAATGATAAAAATATGGTAATAACATAATAACATAATGCTTGGTTAGCCTGAAGAAAGAAAAGATCAAACTTCTGTAGCTGGCTGTGGGATATTTGGCAGACCGCCCGTCTTTAATTTAAGATGCACAGTGAAGCCTGTTTTTGTTTTTTTTCCCAAGATGTCCTTCATGAAGTGGAGCCACCAGAAAAGAGAAGTTTATTTGTGGCTGTTTGACGTGTGTGGTGAACGGCAGCGTGCCGGCATGAATTACTAACTTGAGGTGGTGCGCCAACAAATATGCACCCTAGCCCTGAATAATGCCATCGGAACTTCCCTTTATGCATTCCCATGTGCATGTCTTTGAGGTGAAAGAAAAATGGTAAAAGTACAATAACAAACAACACACAACATACACACGGACATATGTTATATTTTAATTAAAATAACGGACCGTATTTCCAAAATTGGTATGCATTTACGTAAAATTTGATAGTTGTTTTAGTATTATGTGATTTCTTTTTTTTTTTTTCCTTTTATTTAATTGCACCGAAAAACTTCCCATGGTCCGGACCGGCCCCATGGTGGCTGGGGACCTCTGTAATAGGGGACCTTAAAAAAACAATAGGATTTCAGACAAACATATACAAAGCAGTAATAATCCTGTCAGTGTGTATTAAGCACTTCTTAACAGTTTTGGCCAAAAGCTCCCCCCCCCACACACACCAGCATTCATTCCTACAAGCCATAAAACATTTTCCACATGCGAACCCCACCAAAATGAGTATCTTCATTACCATCTTAATGTTGACAAGGAAAAACCTGGACCTATGTGGGGTTTGCGGTGGCGCTCAAAGTGATGCAATCAGCTATGACAATTTAATTCCTCCGGACAAAACCGGCGCACATCTGCATTTTTCCCTTTTTGCCACACGTGTAGAGCAACAACTGGATCCCTTTTTTCATCGAACCGCTTCATCTCCGAGGTTGCCAAGAATTGAGGCTTTGAGACAAGCCCTGTTTTGTGCTGCTTCTTTTTTTTATGTTGACCGTGACCATCGTTTTCCACAAACATGTCGCTTGAAAAGGCGCCGCGAATACAAAGTAATTGTTCTATTTTTCTTTTTTAAAGGTTGCCCGCGCCGTAATTTCACATCTGGAAAAGTGAAGGCTCTCAAATGGCGCTTGGCTTGGCTGCAGAAATTCTGTATGCACAGTGAAAGGAGAATACATTCTCAGGTGCACCTGTGATTGCAATAAAACATTTGTGGTCCAAGTAAGGCCATAGACCTTAACAGTAAGGCCTTAACACTCATTTAAGCTTGAGTGTTCCGCTGGTCCTCTGCAAACTTTGCATTGTACATATTAGGGAACTGTGCTGCTCGGGACTTATTTAGATGATCAAACGTTTATCCATCAAGTTTGTTTTTCCAACGTAGTTTTTATTGAACACCAACTACAATGCGGGTCCAATGACCCTATTTTTCTCAACATGCATACAATGCTCCTTAATGTTTTGATCCGGGCCATATTTAATCGTTTACAATATGCCATAGGCCATGGCTCACAGAATTGTTTTAAAAAGACTTACAAGAGTGCATAAATATTTTTTTCACTTTGCAATACCCACATTAGTGCTTTAAAAATTCATCATAAATGAGTCATAAAATTATTATCATGTACAGCTATATATTATAATATACTAATGCTGTATAAAGAAGCCACATGGGCAAAACCTTCGTTATTTCCTGATTTAACTAGTGTGCCTCATCTTTTAAATCACTGATGCCACTTCCCACTTTGTTTTATTCTATCTATTCTATTGTTTTGCAGCCGTGAGCAATAAAAAATGCCGAGACTTGGTATGTAACCGTGTTGGTTAGCAAAGAACTACACAGTCAATCACTGGCATAGATGAAATGACTTCCTGTTTTGGTTTTCAGTCAATACCATACTAACAGGTATGTTTTCAAACAGAGAAAAGTTAGGGTCCAAAATGGCTGAATGAACAAGCACGGCCGGGGGTAGTCACTAATAGGATTGAACATGTTGATAAAACTCTCCTACATCGGCAAGATCGACCGCCTCGCCATTGCCACGGCAACCCTGACGGATCTACTTTATTGAGCTATTTTAATCAGTAGACCAGCCAGGACACTTCTTTTATTCAGCGTAGCATACCGTATTACAACTACTATCAAATAGGCATGCTCCGATCAATTGGCCACCGATCAATATGGGCCAATTGTAAAGAACGCACGGTCAGGATATGCCAATAAACGCCCTGCAACGCCGGTCTCAAAAACTGATTGGTGTGGATCAGCAAATCCTGCATGTCTGTTGTGCATTTGTGTCTTGTTGAGAGTGGCAGCAGCTGAATGGCAGTCTACTACCTTTTGGTGCTGAAGGATTGAAGGAAAAGCTGCAGAAAGACCTCACTAAAATATTTATAGGAAATAACAACCGTATAAACGACAACAACCATGGAGATAACCACAATATCGACAGCAACCAGAACAACGACTGGGCAAAGCGGGCAAAAAGACAGGAAAAGGGAGAAAACAAGGACAAACAGAACCTCATAAATGACGACAGCCTGGATGATCCACACACCAGCGGTGGTTCACGTTAATCTGCTGCAGCAGAATGACTGCATCGGAGTGAAGCACAGAGAATGCGGTGATATCAGAGGTGAGCACAGCCAGGAGCCACGGACCTCCTAGGGAGACTCCAGCAGGCACCTCAAAGGGGGGTACCCAACAAGGGAGACCCATCCCCAGAAAGGCCTGAGACACACACACCTCCCACCTCCCAGGTTCGACCACTCACACTCACCCACACGCATGAACACCTCCACCCACACACTAGTACAACCATGTGCCCCCGGATTGTCGCACGGCAGCCGGACACAGCCCCAGCGCCGACCGGAGGCCGGGAGGGCCGCTCCTGCCTCCGGGAACCCCACAGCGGGAGCGGCCACAGCCCGTTGCCCCAAAACCTTTTTGGTGTGTGGTTCTTTAATGAACATAAATGAATAAGTGTGTCCCGCCTTATGAGGGTGATACTATCACAGGGGTCTTATATCTCACCAGCTTATATTGGGTCGCTCACAAAGGCTTATGGAGCATTTGCTTCAACTCTCGGTATATTTTTATCATCTGCTGAAGTCAAACTTTGTATAAAGACAAATTTGCACAAAATAGCATAAAGACGACGGCCACACTGTTTGAGTGGAGTCCTGCTCGGTAAATAAAGTTATTCGTTCATTCATTTTCTATACCGCTTATCCTCATCAGGTTCGCGGGTGTGCTGGAGCCTATCCCAGCTGACTTTGGGCGAGAGGCGGGGCACACCCTGGACTGGTCACCAGTCAATCACCGGGCAGACATACAACCATTCACACTCTCATTCCCACTCTAATAACAGTTTAGAGTCGCCAATTTTAGAGGAAACCGGAGTACCCGGAGAAAACCCACACAGGCACGAGGAGAACATGCAAACTCCACACGGAGAGGCCCAACCGAGATTCGAACCCTGAACCTCGCCACTGTGAGGCCAACATGCTACCCATTCATCCACCGTGCGGCCCGGTAAATAAAATAGTGTACAATTTAAATGTCGCCATAAATAAAAGCACAAATAGCTGACAGTGCTAATAGTGATGAGAGTTGGAGACCTCAGCAGCATGGACACTGAATTTATTGTGTTTTTAGTCGTGCAGGCGGCGGTCGAGTGGTTAGCACGTTGGCCACACAGTCAGGAGATCTGGAAGACCGGAGTACCCACTCAGGTCTGCAGGTACTCCGGTTTCCTCCCACAGTCCGAAAACAGGCATGTTAGCTTTAATTGGAGACTCTAAATTGGTCCGCGACCCGGACCCGGATAAGCGGTGGAAAATGGATGGATGGATGGACTCTAAATTGTCCATCGGTGTGAATGTTTGTTTGTCCGTATGTGCCCTGCGATTGACTGGCGACCAGTCCGGGGTGTACCCCGCCAGCTGGGATAGGCTCCAGCCCATCCGGGAATGAATGAATGAAGTTGTGCAGGACTTATTTCAATTTTTTTTGTTTTTGTTTTGTTACTTTGTTGTTCATTTTGTTCTCCTGAGCTTTAAAAAACAACATTTCCCTTGTATTTGTATTAATTTGTATTAAAATTCCAGTTTGTGTCAAACTGTGCAAAAATTGTTTTGCACAAGTTAAGGCAAAATCTGCCCAAGTATTTAGTTTGAATAATTGCCTATTTGCCAGGGGCCCTTGGAATTGTCCAACGGCGCCCGTGACCCGGAAGCACTCATCATAAATAAACCGAAAAGTTAATCCATCCGATGGGTATCGGCCCGTCTCACTCATGGATGATCCGTATCGCCATCAGCAGCATAAAACCCGGAAACTATTAAGGCAAATATCATCCGTGCCACTTAGCAGTAAGAGTAAACAAACAAATGCCTGTCCACCATAATCGCACGGTGGCGAGGTTTGCTTTTTTCCCAGTACAATCATTTTTTGGTGTGAAATGTGACGCTAGCAACTGCAAAATGCTGGTCTCGGCAATTCGCCCGAATAGAAGCAACGGGACTTTTACGGTGGTGTGCTTCAGGAAGCTATGAGTTCAGACCATCTCACTACCTCAAAATTGATTAAAGATGTCGGAGTTCTAAGGGATCGCTCATCTAATGTGGGAACTGATTGCACTGTGGAACCCCACTAAAGAAACAGGACTTAGGAGGATTTGGCTTGGAACCAGTCAGCTGAAAGGCCAAAGTCAAGGCAAAGCTGGTTTCATTTGGATTTTTCAGTACCTAAAAGTCCGTTAAAACAGTACGCAGTTTCAGGTGGGGTTTATGTGCGGTACATTTGGTGTAAGTTCTGTCCATTCCGGTCGTACCTACACTTCCAACTCTAAAAACCTACACTTTCAAAGTGGGTCAGGGCACCGGCCAGGGTACCCGCTGGGAAATGCCTGCATGTGGGTCGAGGTATACTCAGTGTCAGACTCATTCCCGTCCTACCTTTGAATGCTGAGCATCGGAATCGCAGCTGAACTCTTAACGAGGTGCCGTATGTCTTTCCAGGCTCGGGCCGGAGGGAGAAGAGGGTCCAGCGGTAATTGTCCAGGGAAGTCGGAAAGTTAAGGGGAAGGATGTCCACCGGGTCTGGTGTTCTTGAACATATATCACCTATGAGGAATCCTGAAAGAATGAACGGTAATTAAGTGATGTGATACTCCTGGTTTGGGCACAATAAGAGGTCACACCTCGCACACGTTCCCGTTTTCAGTGTTGGGAGTCGCACTGGTCTGCAGCATTCCGGCCTCTGTCCAGTTTACTGGCACTGTCGGTCGACACTGAACTCTTTGAAATCTTCCGGGTTCCTTTACTGTTTATTACGCAAGGCGCAGTTATCATTCACTAAAGTATTTTTCAACCATTTGAAACAAGTCTCAGAAGGACTGCGATGGTGTGGTGGCCCAAATCTAGCTTTAGATGGTTTCAAAGTGCTTTGATTAGGCCTTACTGTAAGATCTCCAACACGTGCTTTTGTGCACCTTTTTTTCCACACACACACTCTACACTTATATATACACATTATATAAAATATACTACATCCAACAATGTGACACACTAAGGAGCGGAACACGAGGACACAAACATTTATGTGTCCTATTTGTGCTTTATTGCTTTTAAGATGTGTAGCAAAGCCTGTGTTATTAGCAGTGGGCTCATATAGCTTGAGCAGGGTCTCCAAATGCTTTTTGGTACACGCCACAAGACGCTAAAACCAGTCCGATGAAGGTGAAGTTGCGTAAAGCTACCTGAGCAACACATTAGCATCTTCGGTTGAAGGTGTAAATGACACGGCGATATAATGTCAATGTAATATCTAATTATTTATCTCATTAATAATTAATGAATTGGATTTATCGAATGTGCTGAGGGCCTGTAAAATATGAGCCGAGGGCCAAAAATAACCCCAAGCTGCACCCCTGGGCTGGTCAGAGGCGGCATCATGTCCATGCAGACGGAAAGTTTTTGCTTCGCAATGTCTTGAAAACTTGGAACCTCAAAAGTGCCCATTTGAAGGCCTCTTCTCTCAAAGTAGGAAAAACAAACACATGATGGCGGGGATATATTTTTCTCGTGTTTGGTGCTCTCGAGGCACACGTAGTGTTGTTAAAACACAGTGTTGAGGTGGCTCGAGCATCTAGTCCGGATGCCTCCCGGGTGCCTCCCTGGTGAGGTGTTCCAGGCATGCCCAGCCGGGAGAAGGCCCCGGGGAAGACCTAGGACATGATGGAGGGACTATGTCTCAGAGCTGGCCTGGGAACGCCTCGGTGTCCTCCCGGTGGAAGTGGAAGAGGTGGCCGGGGACCGGGAAGTCTGGACTTCCCTACTGAGACTGCTGCCCCTGCAACCTGGACCTGGATAAGCGGAGGACAAAGGAATGGAAAATATTTTTTTGTCTTTAAATGTAGTGGGTGTGGCTTAAATACCTGTGTGCTTTATAGTCCAGGAATTAGGGGAATAATATTTTGCTAAATAGCCTTGTGTCTATGTTGCAGTCAGTGCCATTTCATGTTCTATGGTTATCATCACATGTTTCTCTTTTCCATCACTGGTCTCCCTCCCTGGTGGCATCACAAATAAGACATTGAAAAGGCAAACACCGTCAAATGCTCTTTAGCTGAAGTTTTATTAGATTTGCCAACATTTCACTTAATGATGCTTTGAATTGTTTCCTTCACAATTTCCATTGAAGTCCAAATTGTAACAAAATTCTCCTTCTCCGTCGTCTTCAGGCCGACCGCTCTTATGTAGGTCATGAAAGGCACACTCTGTGTTGGATCTGAATTCTCCTCTTTTTGCACCACCTACCCGTCCAGACTGTCCACCAGATATTTTCCCGCGTGCCAAATCCTAGGAATGCCAGTGTTTTTCCGTCTGCTGCATTGAGCAATAAAGGCTTTTGTGTGTAAATACACCGAGGGAATTGATCAACGGGAAGCTCTGCTCCAATAAAACATCATCCAAGCTCACACGAGGAGACTAACTGCAAAATCAAGGCGGGCGGGCGTCCACAAGGTCTTGTTAGTGGCAGCGTTGGTTGTTTAATCAGGTGAGGTCAGTACTTGTAAAATGTGAGGGTGTCAAAGCAGATGCTATAAATCCACACAGATAGCCAAGAGCTGCTCCATTTGGTTTTTCCAAGAATGTGTGGCTCACTTCTCATAACTACTTATGACTACCAAGACCAATGTACAGTCTTTTTTTTGTAGAGCTCAATAAACTCTACAAAACACTCTAACTTGAGGATGTTCATGGTCATGATTGACTGGCGACCAGTCCAGGGTGTACCCCGCCTCTCGCCCAAAGTCAGCTGGGATAGGCTCCAGCATCCCCGCGACCCTAATGAGGATAAGCGGTATAGAAAATGAATGAATGAATGGTTCAAAACATGGCCACCATCAAGCAAAATGTCTTTTTGGGTGCTAATGAGTATAAAAGATTTATGCAAGTATGTCTTCCAGAGCATTGTGGCCACAAACTATAGAGGGTTCTACTCCGTGTTTATTTGCTTAACAATACAGCAAAACTGCAAAGGTGTTGAAATTTCAGCGCATTTATTTCCATTGAAAAGAATGTATTTGCGGGCCGCACGGTGGATGAATGGGTAGCACGTTGGCCTCACAGTCAGGAGGTTCAGGGTTCCAATCTCTGTTGGGCAACTCTGTGTGGAGTTTGCATGTTCTCCCCCTGCGTGAGTGGGTTTTTTCCGGGTACTTCGGTTTCCTCCCACATTCCAAAAACATGCATGTTAGCTTCATTGGCCGCTCTAAATTGTCCATTAGAGTGTGAATGTTTGTTTGTCTATATGTGCCCTGTGATTGACTGGCGACCAGTCCAGGGTGTAGCCCGCCTCTCGCCCAAAGTCAGCTGGGATAGGCTCCAGCATCCCCGCGACCCTAATGAGGATAAGCGGCATAGAAAATAAATGAATGAATAAATTTGTAATTAATCTGCTCTGTCACCATCAGGAAATCTTTACTAACTGCACAGGCAATATTTTATCATTCTTAACAAGTATAATAGAATAAACTTTAAACCCCATTTTAAATGACAAATGAGGAGGAAAAATTAAAATTTGCTTTCAGAAATACAACTGGTGTGATTATTGTGCTGACAATGTCGATGGACTAAAACCACTAGTGGAGAAGGCATCCTCGTGCTCTTTTGTAGAGGACCTTAGGGATGAGCTCCAGTAGCTAAGGCTTGGTCCCAGGTGGTTCTTGTGTTCACGCGGTGCACACAGACGGTCAGATGGCTGCAAAGTGGTTGGTCCGCCGGTGCCAGGAGGCTAATGAAGCTGCCACATGGCTGCGACATGTGCTGCGTAGATGATGGAGGTGGCGGGTACCGACGAAAAGAACAGAGTGGAAAGGGAAGAGAGGGGCGGTTGCGCTCATTCTTTCCACAATAAGATTTAGAAGGAATGTACATATGTTCGCTCCAGGGCTAGTAAAAGGCTCCTCACAATTCCCACTTGCCGCCAAGCTGACGTTTCAAAACGCCCATCATGCTCTGACTGATCAATCATAATTGCTTCCTCAAACAGCTCTGCTGATTTTAGGAATCTTCTGCAAAAACAATAGTGAAAGATCATCTGTGGTTCTCAACTGGTGGGTCGCAGGGTCTTTGACAAAAATTATTATAACGACCGGATTTCCACAAAGGTGCCTACGCCACCATGAGATGTGTCAATTGGTTTAGCTTGAGTCCGAGACACGGCGGGTGTTCTTTCCAGCTGGTGACTTCAATGATCAACACCACCTTCAGTTTGAGGGGCGTACCTCATCAATTAGGATCACCTGCTGGAGAAACCATTCGTCTGTTTTCTATACCGCTTATCCTCGTTAGGGTCGCGGGTATGCTGGAGCCTATCCCAGCTGACTTTGGGCGAGAGGCGGGGTACGCCCTGGACTGGTCGCCAGTCAATCGCAGGGCACATATAGACAAACAAACATTCACACTCTAATGGACAATTTAGAGTGGCCAATGAAGCTAACATGCATGTTTCTGGAATGTGGGAGGAAACCTGAGTACCCGGAAAAACGTGGAGAACATGCAAACTCCACACAGAGATGTCCAACGGAGATTCGAACCCTGAACCTCCTGACTGTGAGTCCAATGGGGTACCCACTCATCCACCGTGCTTGGAGAGAAAACCCGCAGTGTCTCGGCCCTTCGTGGCACGAGTTTGACACACGTGACATAGAGTGTGCACTTAACATGCCATGCGTCCGACACAAAGTTAGATGTCTGCTGCAGAAGAAAACATTTGGAGGAATTCAGCCCTCATTGCAGACTGCCAGGCACTGCATGATGGGACTAGGAGGCGTTTTGTGACCAATTCGATCCTTTGGTCCAGGCAGAGAGGTGAGGAAACGGTCCTCCTATTATGAGTAAACTTTTCTACTGAGTGTTGAATCAGAGCAACGGGATTAACTTGCTTTTCTTGGAGATGTTTCACCTCTCGTCCAAATGCATGTGCAAATGCTGGGATTCAACTCTCCAGCCACACCAAGCACTGAAATGAAATAATAAATAAATGAACTAAATGCCTTTCCTTTATTAAATAAGTAAGATATGAGACATTTGCGTTCAAAAATGTCCACAATTTAGGGCAACGCTTGTCCTTGGAAGGGTGATGGTGGGTCACGCAGCCAGACCCCTTGAGAACCACTGGCCTATATGACAAGAGCGCTTTGCTGTCTTTAAGGAGCTTCTGCAAAAACACTGGTCTAAACGCCCCTCTAGGACAAGAACACAGTTTTTAAAGACCTACTGCTAGTCAAAGATATTTTACATGACAGGAGTGCTCTGGTATTTTTAAATAGAAAATTGCTGCATAAAAAATGGCTGAAAGTTTCTTTACTTTGAAGAACCCGTAAGCAGCACGCGGTGTACTGTATGAGCGAGTGTCTCGCTGTTGGACCCGATGGAAGCCCACAATAATCCCGACCGAAATGGCGGAAAAACGGGCAGTTGGGTCTGAATATTTGCTTTCCCAGACGGATGGATCCCCTCATCCCCATTAAGTCCCACATTGAGACGTCCTGGCTGGAGGCGCTGCGATGTGGTTGGACGCGACGAGCCAGTGAGGATTTCATCTCCGCTTTCATGGAGTATCAAGTGTTGCTTTATAGACCTGGACTCTCTTAGCCTCCCTTCTTAAATTCAACGGGACAGGCTCAAGCAAAAGACCGGACTATCCAGTCAATGCGCCACATTTCTTTTGGGGGACATGATGGATGATTTCGAGGTGACGTCCTATGGTGACCTTTCTAGAAGCAACATAAACACAAGCTTATAGACTGGCGGGTATCTTGAACCAAATCATGTTTTATTAGCTCTTTCTAATAAAAGCATGCTTAAATGAAATTTGTGTTTACCTTGTCAGAACGCCACCACCCCCCAAAGACCCATCTTGGCCCAGACTGTAATCTTGTCTAATAATATGGCCTTCCTTTGCTTACTGGAGGGCAGGAAGTACACCTGCTCCTTCCAGGAGTGTTGTCTGCGGGACGCGTTATTAGGCTTGAGGTATCCGTGAGAGAGGAAAATTCCATTTACTATAAACCCGGGGGATTTCAAGAGCAAAAATAATCTCAGCCTTTCATTAAAACGAATTGGTGTCTTCACTCTGTGCTCCATTGTCTTTATTTTCCCGAGATAAACTGCACGACGTCGCGCTCTCCTAGTGACAAATTGATTTGGTGCATCACGGGTCTTCAGCGTCACGTTGATTATGAATAATATGTTCACAGTCTGAAGGACTGCCGGAACTCGTTTTGTGAATCTCTGCGTTGGCGACACTGGAAACTTGAACTGCCAAAAAACCAGCCGCCTCAGAATCAGGCGTGTATGCCCAACTGTATGGGTTTAGGTCTGGGTCCCTTTTGTTTCAGTCTTTGAGCGATTGCACTCAGACTTGCACCAGACTGCTTAAGGATCCTAGTTGCAGCTAACTTGAGTCTAGGTCTTAGGTCTGTGTCCAAGAATTCCGCTTTACATTGATTTAGTCTAAATTGAATCCCATTCCAGTAAAGAAGGAATGAGGGGGAAAAAAGGAGCAGGTACTCAGGAAATAGTCCCTTTGTTAGAGTCTAGATCCCAATTACACAATTCCAAGGAGTCAAGTTTTTGGATTCCACTGTTACAAAGAACTACTGTACAAAACAACACTCGTAGTGGAAAAAATATATATTTTATACCCATTTTGTCACATAATTAAGATTGAATTAAGAACATTTCTTTCCAACTACACAAGCGGTGAAAAACCTGCTTTTTCACATGCCAAGGAACAAGATGAACGTATCTGGACACGATCACGAGTGAAGACACCAGGAGAGGAATGCAGCGACTGATGTCTCCTGCAGACACAAAAGTGACATGGAAGTGGACGCATGGTAGATTTTACACGGAGTGCTTCAACGACGCGTGTCAGTGCCCTGGCATTTCTCTCACTCATCATTCAATGTCTTTCCCGCACAAGTTAGTCGGAGGGAAGGCATTTAGAGGTTGCGTGAGAGTCGGATCAGCTGTGTTTTAATGGGAAATACACTTGTGTGGCAAAGGAACCTCCTATACTGCAAAAATGGAGTTTAAATGTATATTCCAGAAGACTGCGGCTTATAAAAACTAGGGGCGTAACAGTACATGTTTTCATGTTCAGATTTTTTCATTCCGTGTGGGACAGAGGAGTACCGAGTTCCCGCAGTGAAACTGCCTCGCCATGCAGTCTCTCGTTTACCGCGTGAGCAAATACTGTGCAGGCCGACCTTTTTCCACTTCCACACTAGTCCAGGTTAGCAATAGTACCAAGCAGATCCCGGACCTTGACAACTCTTTTCCGTCTTTAAAGTCTCTTGTTTGGGAACCCCGGCCGGGCCTTCCCGGCGAAGTACATCGGCAGACGAAGACGAGTGAATACGGAATATCCAAGCAGTGCGCTGGCGTTCTTCACAAGGGATCGGCGACACAAGCCGGAACTGTTCAGCCGGCAAAATGTTCCAAAAGGAGCCGAATCGTGACCCTAAAAGGTGTAGCACATAAGGCTGAAAAGTGGTCGAGACAGACGCATGCTGACATGTTGGTCGGGCGGACTTAACGGAAAGGAAACGTGGACGTGTTTGCCTTTACTCACATTTCCACGCAGTCGCCAACCTTCGTTTCTACCGAGCAGACGGTCATCCTGCAGATATTTTTTCCAAATTTCGTTCCTTACGAAGGAACAAAATCAATCATTGGACTGACAACGAATCGGGACGGCAATTAACGCGCTCACTGTCTTGTTTAGTCCAAAATTCCGGGGTTCGATTTGCAGTGTTGAACGACAATCTCCCATTTCACCAGTTTTTCTTTCTACCCCCAGGCAGCTTTTTGTTCGGGGAAAAAAATTAGGTGTGTGGGGAGGACAATGTTAGTCTGTGTTAGCTGCTGCCAACGCTTTTGTATTACGCCCGTGATGGCGCGAGCAGGCCTTCAAAGCGGATGGAAGTACCCAATGGTCGAAATGAGAAAAAACATGTCCCCCCATGTGATACAGTTTTCAGACATCCGGGCGTGTCTACCCCTGAAAGTTGTCATGGTAAGAGGACATTAACTTCATTTCCCCCAGAAAGAGTATACTTCAAAGACTGTAGGACAACCCATGACTGCAAATGACCAGTAGATCTTTGGGACTTTACTGGTAGATCTCGATAACAATTAGAAAACTGAAGGCTTTTTCTCATCGCTGTACCTTTTAGTTTGCCCTCCCAGAGTGACCAATGAAAAAGTGCAGTATGCGGGTCTTTCGTCACTGTCACCTGTCAATCATGTGACTCGCATGACACGAGAGGCCACCTCTGCTAGGTAACCAAAATGGTTGAATTGGATTTGAACGTGCATGTAAATGACATTGGAGTACAAGACTTAATACAACGGACAGTTCCACGTGTCCAAAAGGAGCAGGAAGAAGCAAAGCTTATTAAATCCCACCCCCGTAGGTCTTCCCCTTTTTCCCTACATTTGTGCACTTCCTGCACTTACTACGTTTGAATGCATGAGTAAGGTCATGTCGGAATGGCATTCATGGTTTTACAACAAAGGAGGACTTTCTCACTCTTTGGCACTTGACTGATAGAACTGATAGAGGTGAGGATTTTTTCAATGACTGCCTTTTCCACAATCATACGGACTTTCCCAACGTGAGTTACCACTACATTTACGGGACTTGTCTTGGACCTAATTCCATAATTTTCACTGAGTTGGGACCAAACGCCGCAGAAATGTGTTAATTTGCTGCCAGAGATAGAGAAGGAGGAACACAAAGCATTCTCCAATGATGCGTGGCTGCTTGATCTGGGATCTTTGACTACTTCATCCACAAGTCACTCAACACAGAACCCAAGGGTGAGAACAGTTCCAAACAAAGTGCAGTCTGTGCATTCAAGGCCAGGCTGTGTGTTTGGACGACACATCTGAAAACAAGGGAGCTAACACTTTTTTCCTAACCTGGAAAAAACATCACAAACCCCTAAAAGACAGGGATGTTTTCCACCCAGAGGAGTACAGTACTGCACGCACCTGGACATCAGAGACCAGCTCAGCCCATTGACGTAGAGCAGGTAGCGGCCACATCCCGACATGAAGTTGTGCTTAAACCGACGTTGACACGGAGATCATTTCTTTGCAAAATGACTTTGAACTGGGCCGCACGGTGGCTGAGTGGTTAGCACATTGGCCACACAGTCAGGAGGACCTGGGTTCAAATCTCCGTTGGGCATCTCTGTGTGGAGTTTGCATGTTCTCCCCGTGCGTGTGTGGGTTTTCTCCGGGTACTCCGCTTTCCTCCCACATTCCAAAAACATGCATGTTAGCTTCATTGGCCGCTCTAAATTGTCCATTAGAGTGTGAATGTCCATTAGAGTGTGAATGTTTGTTTGTCTCTCCTGCGATTGACTGGCGACCAGTCCAGGGTGTACCCCGCCTCTCGCCCAAAGTCTGCTGGGATAGGCTCCAGCATCCCCGTGACCCTAATGAGGATAAGCGGTATAGAAAATGGATGGATGGATGGACTTTGAAGTGAAAGCTAGATTAGAGCACCGTGACACTTGGAAACGTATAAACTGAGAAAAGTTCCCCCTCCTCACAGCATGTGCGCCGAAATTGACTGCCTACTTTGGTTCCACTTAGCTCTGTGAAATGAAATCACAGATGATAAACAATCAACGTATAGGAGCTTCCTGGCTGACACACCTCACAGCCTGCCCCGGGCCGGCTGCCTGCACCCATGAGCCAAATTAAGAAAACGTGCAGCGCACACTCACATCCATCACGTTGACGTGCCCGACCTTAACCGTGGAAGCTTCTCCTTTTGGACTGTAAGAAGTAATACTGCGCAAGATGGGCAGAACTGTGTTGCCAGCCTTTCTGCTGTTTGAAATAAATGTGCCACTTTAGTGATGCAAGCTTTTGCGGGGGTTTTCCATGAGGCCGGTTCCTGACCGCTGTAGTTTAGTGGTGACACTAGAAGTCAAAAAGGTTGGTGACCACTGTTTGTTGGGTTTCCACCATGATGTCAGTATTGCAGTTGCAGTCACTTGCTGTTGGGATGTGATGTTCACTTTTGCATGGTACGGTCCCCCCTGATATGGACTGCAGTCAAAGACCAGACCAGATCCAGCATGTAATACTTGGCTGCGTTTACAAAAATAAACACCTCTGCTGGTTTTCCAGATTGAGCCCTTTTGTGTGAGCTGAGCAATGCATGGATGCCAACCTGCGCCGTGATGCCAAAATATCACCACATGGGTTTCTTTGTCTGCTTTATGTCCTCCGGAAATTGCAATATTTTACGGTGATTTGAGGCGAGTGTAACGGATGCCAGCCTGTGTGGCTGTCCAACATTACGTTGGTGAACCTCATTCCCCGAAGCCTTAATAGTCGTGCTAGACATCGGGTTGACGGCTTGGCCTTTTAGCATGACTTGTGCTCTCGACTCTCAGTCTACAGACTCCGGTTTGAGCCCGGGCGGCTGAACCAGACGGGTTACACTAGTCCAGTGGTTCCCCAACTTTTTTTGCCACGCCCCCCTTTTGAAGATGAAATTATTTTTAGAAACCTACCCCCATGACCATACGGCGCAGATGTAAACGTAGACTACACAAAAAGTTTGTAAAGGTTTTTTTACAAACTTTTGTACATCTCAGCCTGTAGAAATAATGTAGTGAACGCGCCGCGCCCCGAACTCCCGCGCCCCGAACTCCCGTCCTGGGTCGGTGGCCAGGGAGGAAGGCGGGAGAGCCGGTGAAGTACCGACATCTGCATGCTGGTCGTGGGAGCGCACATGCTCTTTCATTCATTTTCCATGCCGCTTATCCTCATTAGGGTCGCGGGCATGCTGGAGCCTATCCCAGCCGACTTTGGGCGGGAGGCGGGGTACACCCTGGACTGGTCGCCAGCCAATCGCAGGGCACCGCACATGCTCGGTTTAAACCAAAACTATGACACGGGCGTTGAACGACATAGTCCGCAAACTTAAGATTGTTGTTGGAATACGTGCGCTAACCAGTAGAGAATTTGAACACACCCAAAGTGGTAAAAAATCCATAAACAAGGCGCTTGTTATTAAAGCGGCAGGAGGTGGAGAAAGAAGTAGCAGCTTGTGGTCCGAAAAATACGTTAATACTGAAAAGTGTGCAAGGTAGCCCCGCGCCCCCCACGGTCATGATGCCCCCCTAGAGGGATGTGCCCACGCACTAGTCAAAGATCCTCTGTATGACAGGAGGGCTGTGTTGTTCGAAAGCAAAAAGACTACCGGTAATCAAAGTAATGAAAGTGGTAATTGACTTACGAAGAACATAACGGATGGTCATTGAAATGTCTCACATGGCTCTTTTATTTTGACAAGCAGCATCTTCCTGAGGTCAGGTTTGATCCCCCGAGGCAGGCATTTTTTGGAAAAAGTGTTTTTTCAGTCAAAGGAAGCGTGACACGTTTGACAGTGAGTTTCACCAGGAGCACCAGCTGAGACACAGAGCTCCTAAACCGCCTATGATGTTAAACTGCACTGTGGAAAGTTAAGTCCTGCCTTCAGCAGAACAATAACAGGCTTTATGTTTGTGAACGCACAAGTACATTTCAACAACCAATGTTTCCTCATTCACATCACTCGGCGGGATCGGGTCCAGTTTGTCTGAGCGGGCCACCGAGAAAGCCTTCAGAGCGTGGCGGTGTCACAGACTGACCTCCACCGAGGAACAGGAAGGGTCTGTCTGGGTTGACGTTGCACCGTGTGCACTTTTGAGCAGCAGCAGCAGCAGGCCCAAACGTTTGGCTTGTGACCAGTGTTTGGCATGCAAGGTCCGCATGCGCGCTTGTTTTGGCCGCCGGTTGCTTTGATTTCTGCACCAGCTGTTTCCCCGCAGCGCAGGAGTGGGTCTATATCTATTTATCATTATCAGGAGCTTATGTCTGGACACTTCTTCTGGAGTCTGGATTTCGGAATATTTATAGTGAAGAAGCACAGTTAACCCGCCATCCGCTGTCCTCAGCGGACATGCACGCACTCTCATCGTGTTTGCTATATTCCGTCTATTACATACGATTTTGTGTTCATTTATTTTATTTTTCTCTACGACGGCGTTTCAGGGCCACATCGAATGAAAAAAGGAATATTACCAGTTGTAATATTGCAACATTAAAAGTCTTTATTGTACAAGGAACAAGTAGAAATATTGCAGGATTTAATTTTAATTTTACGAGAAAAACAGTCATAATGTGACCTTTGACCCAAGCCAAAGGTCACACAAGTCTGTTTTGGGCGACGCCTGTTCCACGGCATCCATTTATGACAATAACGTTGTATGTTTACGAGAAAAAGAGCGTCATATTATGAGAGTAAGGTCGTAACTTTACGAGAAAAAAAGTTTGTAGGCATCGCCTGAGACCGCTCGGGGAGCCGTATGTGGAGGGGGCGGGGTCTAGAGTGTAGCGGTGAGATGATGCTAACCTGTTTGTGTCCAACTGTTCTGTTTTGCTGTCTCGTCATGAAGAGATTAGTTTTGAGATTAATTAGAGCTCTAGTTTCCCTCGTATGACACGTAAAATGACTTGTAATATTGTAATATTATGACTTTTTTGCTTATAAAATTACGACTTTTAGGGGCCGCACGGTGGCTGAGTGGTTAGCACTTTGGCCACACATTCAGGAGATCTGGAAGACCTGGGTTTGAATCTCCGTTGGGCATTTCTGTGTGGAGTTTGCATGTTCTCCTCGTGCGTGTGTGGGTTTTCTCCGGGTATTCCGCTTTCCTCCCACATTCCAAAAACATGCATGTTAGCTTCATTGGCCGCTCTAAATTGTCCATTAGAGTGTGAGTGTTTGTTTGTCTATATGTGCCCTGCGATTGGCTGGCGACCCCGCCTCTCGCCCAAAGTCTGCTGGGATAGGCTCCAGCATCCCCGTGACCCTAATGAGGATAAGCGGCATAGAAAATGGATGGATGGATGGAATTACGACTTTTAATCTCGTAATTTTAGGACTTTTTTCTCGTAAAATTAGGAGAAAAAAGTCATAATTTTACGCCTCATTGTGTCGTTCATGTCAGAGGGAAAATAGTTCTTCAGGAGGGAGGGAAACTTCCCTCTGGCTTCAGACAAGCTTTTATTCATAACGGGGCAGCAAAACGGAGCAGTCGGCTACAAACAGGTTAGCTTCATCTCACCGCTACCCTCTAGTACCCCGGCCCCTCCTCCTGCGGCTCCCTGTTTCAAAGCGGTCTCGGGCAACGCCTGCAAACCGAAGTTACGACTTTTTTCTCGTAAGGTCACGACTTTACTCTTGTAATATGATGCTCTTTTTCTCATAAATATAACGTTACTGTTGTAAATGTACAACTTTATTTTTGAAATCCTTTAGCGGGCATTGCCCGAGACAGCTATAAACACAGGGGAGTTGTGTGACCTACGGCCTGGGTCCAAAGAAATACTACGACTTCTTTCTTGTAAAATTACAACTTTTAATCTCGAAATTGTAACTTTTTTTTTTTTTTTTGAATCTGGCCCTAATACGCTGTCGTACATCTCAGGGCCAAACGGAATTATGAGAAATTGTAAGGTTCCCCGAGGTTCACAGACGATGCGTTTATAACTTGTCTTACCCAAGGACCCGCATTTTCCCATGGTCATAAATCATGACCTACCTAAATAGAAGCAAAAATGATTATAGGTAAATATTCAATTAGGTTAATTTCATAAATAAATGTGTGGCCATTTTTGGTGATGTCACTTCCTATTTTGCCTCCTTTCTTGCCCATGTTTACTGACAACCACGTGTTTGTGTAACATCTAGCATGAAAAACTACCGGAATTGAACCCAAAAAAAACCCACACACACACAAAAAAGACAAGTTACGTCTCGGGCTGACAATCGCTAAAGTCTGATCTTCAAAGGTGTTGGTTACCAGGTGATGACACAAAGAAGGAATACTCTATAAACAGCAAAGTAGATGAACAGTGCAAAGTGCGTCACTTTGTAAACAAATGGATGGGTGGGAAGGAAAAGTGGATGCTGTAAAGAAGCACAGCCCCAGGTTCTGGCAGGAATTACAAAAGCACATCCGTCATCATCAAAGGTTGAAAACAGGAAAACAAGGTAGCGTTGCTGAGGCAGGGAAGTAAGCTGGGAAAAAAAGTCAGGATCAATGAGCATCTGACAAAACGCAATGCTGACATCGCCAGGAAGGCTCTGGAGGAAGCAGGCGAAAGTTCAAGGCACTTGGAACCAGAAATGAGGACCGAGTCCGCGCACGGAGACTTCAGACTGGACTTGGACTCGTGATCAGTCATTGTTTGCTTTTTTTCCTTTGCTGTGTTTGAAGTTGGGGAAACGGAAACGTCTAAATGTCACTCTCTTCCTTTGGTAACCATGGTAACCATGTCACACATCAGCCGCACAGGTTTTCATTCGTGTAGGTGTGTGGATGACGTCCTCCTTTTCAATTTCATACGGGATTTATGAGGGTTGGATCAGGAGCTTTGAATGTTAAGGCCTTTCCAACTCATGGATGGGAGCTTCAGGGCAAAATAAAAGGTATGTGGGATATGAATTCTCCCTGAGATGAAATTTCATTCGGAGAAATATGATTTTTTTGCCCGGAATTTCTGTGTACATGCAATTTGAAGTGTGGGGTGGAAAGAAATGTTGAGGCCTACATGAAGATGAGAACATCTCCTTTTATTACCTGGACGTTTTTGTGATTTAAAAAAAATGCAAATGGCCCCGCTGTTGGCTTTTAATACAAATGTCACAGCCTGAGTTATTGTACAGTATACGGTATTTTGTAGTAGGGCTGTACTTGCCAAGGTCCGAGGCTCGATCGCAGCTTCTGTCTCGACTCTGTTAAAGCCATGGCAACCAAAAGCTTCTTTAATCCTTGGGGTGTATGATAAAACACCAGCAGGAGTAGCAGGCAGACCTAATGGTAATTAGAGATATTGGTTGCACTTTATTTTGAAACTAATATTGTAATATCCCTAGGTAAACGTGCTGTTGAAATGTCGGTTGCTATGTTTATTGCTGGTATTTATTGAAAATGTACCGAATATTGAAAATGCAGAGAAGGGTTACGTTCTGTTCATTCAACCGGAAGTGTTGGCTGCGATTTATTCAAATTAAAAGTGAATGCAATTGTTTTTTGTTTACTTGTGTATTTCCACAATGAATGCATACCTGATTCCCTTACAAGGTCAAGCTAGGAAACTTCACCTGCGCTTTCCGGTGTCCGGGTGTTGGTTTCGCACTCAGACTGCTTGAATTTTGGGCCAAAAAGTTGCTGAATGGGTTCGGATCCTACCGTTCTAAATGAACCACGAATTGTGATACAAACGGAATCGTTATTAACACACGCCTAATAAATAATGCACAGAGAAAATATTTCCCCGCCTCGGTAATGAGCATTGCTCAACATTTACGCTTCATTTTTCAGTTTGAAAAGAGTGCATGGGAATGGACCGCAACTAGGATGGTACTTGGTTCAGCGCCGACCTCTGCCAAGGCCAGCAGTCCTAGATCAGCACTAAACTGTCAGTTTCCACTCCTTTGTACCACTCCTCTAAAAAATACTCACAACTGTGTCGTTGAAAGATTGATGTTTTATCGTTATTAATTTGCCCTGCGATTGACTGGCGACCAGTCCAGGGTGTACCCCGCCTCTCGCCCAAAGCCAGCTGGGATAGGCTCCAGCATCCCCGCGACCCCAATGAGGATAAGCGGTATAGAAAATGGATGGATGGATGAATTGTTATTAATTTGTAATTAGAAAAAATCAACAAAACGTAACTTTTTGTACCATTGTGGTGTCATTTTAATTGCTTCTCTAAAAAAAAATGCATTTATATTTTATATTTTTGAATTAAATTCTATTTTGGGTCATCATCATACTCATTTGCATTGCATGTACCCCCCCCCCCAAAAAAAATGGAAGACTGACATTTTTGTAATCAAATCTTTACTAGATTGTCAATTCATATATGTATATATGCAAATCTTTTTTTTCCTTGCAGTAAGGCGCAGGAGACGAGCACGAGCACTATGCGCGCTCGTGTGCGCGGGGAGTCCTGTCACGTGACACCCGGTCTCGCGAAAGCTAAACCAAAAAAATCGGCGCAATCTAGCAGCAAATTGCCGGCGGTGGACTGCGAGCCTGAAAGGCCGCTCCAGGATGGCTTCATCCTGGGGAGAGGGAGAGGGCGGCGCCGCATGGAGACGCATCGGCGCAGCTTCGGAGCTCTCCGGGAAGAGGTGCCGCCTGGTGTACTCCTCGCTCGGCCGTCAGTCGGATGTGTGCCTCGTCTTCGCGAAGGGGGAGTTCTTCGCCTTGGACGCCCGCTGCGCGCACTCCGGTAAGGCCCGCCGCCCTTCCCGGCAGCAGCTACCGCTCGGAGTACCTCGGGCTTGATTTGCGGTGCGTGTTTATAGCCAGCATTACGGTAAAGCCTCCTGCCAGTGTGGATTTCAAAATTTAAATGTGACATCTTCCTAGACCTTGTCATTCCTTCTGCATACTGCACATTGAAAGTCAAATGTATATTTTACACCACACCGTGACATCCAGCCCATGCTGAGTTGGCATTTCAAAGGAAAAGCCTTTTGGACAACAAGCAGCCTTGCATCCCGACCCGGCCCATGTTCTATGCTGCCTGTCCTCCTAGTGTGGTGGTGGCATACTGGAGCGAATACCCAGGACTGGTCGCCAGCCAATGGCGGGGCACATATTACAATGCATTTAACATTTGATTAATTACCCTTTTCTATTTTTGGAATGTGGGAGGAAACCGGAGTACCACTCATGCACGCTCCACGGTGATGCCCGAATGGACATTGGAAACCCAACAATGAAATGTGACATTTCAGGAGGTCCTCTATGTGAGGGTGACATTGAGGATGCTGACGGGATCCTGCGGGTCTTCTGTCCATGGCACGACTACAGCTTTGACCTCAGGACTGGGCTGTCAGGAACATCACTGAGGGTTAGTTCCATTTGACTTATCCACGTGTGAGATGGACGCACATGAGTGCCTTTTACCATGTAGAACAGCGAGGAATCTCATCATCTCCCTGACCTGTTTGCTCCACGTCTGAGAGAAGAGGCACTAAAAGCGGTCACTTTTCAAGTTCAGGCGCCCACCAAAACAAAACAGCAGGCTTTTCCAGAAATTTGAATGTACTGTAAGGCATGGTTGTTGCTACTAAAATGTGACTAATGTCAGCAGCTATTTTTGTGTCCGTTTTTCCTGCCCCCGTGCAAACTTTTCCCAAAAAGGGCGGCCTACAGAAAGCGGGAAGGATGGGGCGGGGCGCCACATTTTCCGCTTTAGAGAGGCTGAAACCCATCCACCGTTGGTAGCATAGGCACGGTCCAATCCCCACACCGCGTGCTCGTGGGATGTACTGGACTAGGATCAAACAGAAACAGAGCGATTATGTGTCCATCAGTGCTCGTGGGAAATTGTATCAAAATTTGACGGCGTGAAATACCTTTTTTTTTTTAATCAACTTTGGTAAATAGTACATTCAGAATGAAAAAAAAAGGTTTGAATGCTTTCCATATGCTGAAGTCTGTACGTTTTTCAAGTGTAATTGAGAGTACATTATTTTTGCCAAGTAGGTTTCCTTATTTATAAATGGAATATTTTCATAGTTAGAACATGGAAATGCTATTTACGCCCTTCTAATTATGGTTTTTAACATTATGAGAGCCCTCAAGACATGAAATAACACTAATGCGGTGACCTTCACACTCATAATACTCAATATAATAAACATAATAATAGAAAATAAGATACACTCCCACTTGCCAGCGTTATTTTTTACTTGAGGGCCAGTGTAGTGTAGCCTTCTCATGGAGTCGCATGGAGTCTGATGCTCTTTCATAGTTTTATTGCCCACCTTAACGCTACTAAGAGTGCTCAGTTCCAGCACACAACACTCTTTCCCCTCCGACAACACTTCCTCCTGCTTATTGTCCTCCTCCTTGTCCACACTGACCGCGAGGTGCGTTCAAGGACATGAGAATTTGCAACATTTTAACACCCACAGGTCCCTACAGGGATGAGGTACCCCGTAGTGCTTCTTGTAGCCGCACTTTGTCTGAGTCAAGCGAGGACAAACACAGCACGGGGTTATTGAATGAAATGCTGGTTAATGAAACGCCAAAACCTTTACGTTCGTGGCTCCAATCCATCAATGGACAATTTAGCCCCGTAACTCTACCTGCATGTCATCCGCCATGTTTCCCATGCTGCTAATCTCTGATGTTTCTCTTGGTCCAGCAACAAGTGCATGAGGTCAGACTGGAGGACGGTGACGTGTACGTGAAGCACGCGAGCTGTCTCTCCTTGCAGCCATTTCCTGTCCGTCACCAGAGCTGAGCTTCATCACCTTCATCCAACTCAAGTCTCTTGATGACCGGAACGTCCAGTCGGGAGCGAGCCCGTTCAGCTTATTTATAAGACTTTTTTTGGTTTGTTTTACAAATCCCAGCCATCTGGAGGCATTCCTGGCGCATTATCTGTCCGTTTGATCCGACTTTGTACTTTGATGGCAAAGGACCTCAGACAGTGAGGGGATCAGACAGTTGTCTCAACGAGACGTTGATCGTATAGACAAACGAGCTACTCACTTTTCACTCAGCGCACAAAACTGGAACTCTGAATGCGCCATTTCCAGTTTTCCCATTACCTCCAAAACCATTGTGCAGAATTGTGTCTTTACCTCGTATTTTGGCTGTAACTGCATCGGCTACTGGATTCACAGCAAGGGTGGTGTGGGTGAATCCAAATGTATCCCAGCGCAAGCTACAACCTGGCCCATAATTCAAGTTATAGCCCATAGTTAGTGTTGATGTACTGTATTTTATACTATGCTTAGTGTTAGGGTATGTTCTGGGCTATACCCATAACTCATACAGTTGGATTTTTGCCAGAACCATTTTGTTCAAGAACTTAAGGGGTTTTAGTTATTGTCACAGAAACCACGGGAATGGCTCAGTATCAGTTCTTATGAGCTATTTTTGTTTTTGTTCAAGCAAATGTACCTTTAGTAGTTCCAGGCATTAAAGCGAAGAACCAAGAGTGGTCTGTTATTTTGTTCCATGACTGTGTTCCGGGCAAGTCGCCCCAAGTTTACACCTCAAAGTTAGGGTGTGGGTGTTTTATCGATTGGTCAAGTTTGTAGCCTGACATTCCCATTCTGGGCATGTCCCGTTTATATAGTGCCTAACCTATGGGTGCTGTCCGGTACCTGAGACTGGACTGCAAATGTGTCATTACGATTTTCTTCATTCTTCAATGGCCACATCGCGATTTGAATTGTGCGATTAAAATGTTGCTGTTTTGTGGTTGAATAGGGCCTATTAGAACAAAACAAATTGGACATTTAAGCACATTTTATTTAGTTATTTGCCTAAAGTAAGCATTTCAAGCATAACAATTGATAAATATATGAAAATACAAATACAGTGGAACCTCAAGATACCAAATGAATTCATTCCGGTGGGGTTTTCGTGTTTTGGAATTTTGTTTTTATGGGATTTACCATATAAATGGCGGTATTTGTTCCAGCAAATCTTAAAATGCAAATCTTGTAGCCACCCGAAAGTGAATGACAACATAATCATTTACATGTGCATGAATGTTAAAAAAAACAATGAGAAAAGAATACAAATCAAAGAAAAATAATAAATGTTGTTTGGAAAAATGAGACTTTATCTTCCGGGTCGAGCGAGTTGTGCTTGATGGCGGAGGACATTCATTGGTATTACATTCATCGGTACATCCATATTCTACATACGTTGGTCACTAATTGTTCGATGATTCAGGCTTTTATTGCAGGTTTACGCTATCTCACTACAGGCACAATAATGATAACAAAATAATCATAACATGGTAATAATCATAATTCTCCACCCCCAATGTCAATACTTGTCCACACGTCCGGAACACGTTTACTTCGACACATACAAGCTGGAATTTTAGTAATAAAGGGTCCCTGTCGTACTGCGAAAGTGGCTCAAGACCTAAGTTCCCCGACCAAAGTTAACCGGGACCGTGGTTATCAACTTACATGACATCATATTCTACTTCCACTCAAAAGCGAAGCGATCCCAGCTTCGTACATATTGTACATATTTTACGCAAGACGAGCAGGTAATAATTATGGAGGGGTATCCGGAGTGGAACCAGGAGTATTATTGCCAAAAGCAATTGTTATCCTAGTATAGTTGTCCTTTTCGTTAGAACAAAGATGTGTTATCCATCCATCCATTTTTTATACCGCTTATCTTCATTTGGGTCACGGGTAGTCCGGATGCCTCCCGGGCACCTCCCTGGTGAGGTGTTTCGGGCATGCCCGGTCGGGAGAAGGCCCCCGGGAAGACCTAGGACACGCTGGAGGGACTATGTCTCACAGCTGGCCTGGGAACGCCTCGGTGTCCTCCCGGTGGAGCTGGAAGAGGTCGCGGGGGCCGGGAAGTCTGGACTTCCCTACTGAAGCTGCTGCCCCCGCGACCCGGACCCGGATAAGCGGTGGAAAATGGATGGATGGATTGATGGATGGATGGGTATGCTGGAGCCTATCCCAAGATGTGCAAAAAATGCAATATAATAAAACTAACAGGCTGAGTGACGTATACGTCTGCTAATGTTGGACCGGTTCATATTTCATATTGCATTTTGTTCTAGACGCATGATCCTCAAAAAGTGCACATATGGAGCGTTTTCCCTGGACTGGAAATCTGAGAATTTCATCGAGGAATGCTAGAAGATCAGTGTGACCTGAAAGTAGCTAGAAAGTTTTTCTTGCTCGATAAATCACCTCCAAGTTACACAGCAAAACAGCAGCACTTTCATGGCGGACTTTAAGCTGAAAGTCTGGACCGGGTTAGGAGTTTAGTTACCATGGTGATATAGCAGCTTCACACTAAACTCGAGGGATTCATCAACTTTGCTTAAAAATGTTATATATTGTTGGTAATTATGATACATTGTTCAAGCAAATGGACAAAAATTACATTTAAAGTTCATGGCCAACTAGCTCGGCTGGATTCCGAGAGGTGATGTCATCGGGGTGAGAGAGCCACAGGAGGTTTGCAGGGATGCTGCGGAGATTTGGGCCATGTGTCAATAGATTTCCAGGAGGAAATAGAGAACATGGACTTAAACCTTAAGACATGGAGATGGGTCGCCTTCAAAACACAGAGCGGTAAGTGTAAATGACTCTTACTCCTTATGAGCGTAACAATGTTTTTACCATCATATGTGGCCTCGCGTTGCCGACGGATGTTGGCCGCCACCCGCCAAACAGATTGCTGTCAAACGATGTTTATATAGCATGTCAAATGTTTTGCAGCCTTGTTGATCTCGTGGAATAGTGTTGACATGACAAGACATGACGTTCTCTCTTTTACCAACTTTGGCGTGATGGGTCTTCTCCGTCGTCTTGTTTTTTCCCGTGTACCAGCGAAATGGCATCCTTTTTCAAAATGAATTTGTACCCTACTTGCAAGCCAAATGCTTCTTGTAAAGCAGTCATCAGTGAAATGATCACCGCGAAAAACAGAACTTGAGGTGTGTGGCCATCTGTCTCTCTTTCTCTGCACTTTCTTCATCCGTTGCTGTCTTAAACCATCATCTTTTGGAAAAGAAAACAAACTGTGAGACTGTGAACATCCAGCAGCAACACAACATTTTGGCATGACTACTGTTTAGGAAAATAAATAAATACTGAACCAAGTTGGGCCGCAGGGTGGTTAAGTGGGTAGCATGGGTAGGAGATCAGGGTTCAAATCTCCGTTGGGAATCTCCGGTTTCCTCCCACATTCCAAAAACATGCATGTTAGGTTAATTGGCGACTCTAAATTGTCCATTAGAGTATGAATGTTTGTGTGTCTGCCCTGCGACTGACTGGCAACCAGGCCAGGGTGTACCCCGCCTCCCGCCCAAAGTCAGCTGGGATAGGCTCCAGCATCGCCGCGGCCCTAATGAGGATAAGCGGCGTAGAAAATGGATGAATGACCCAAGTCGAGAATCTTTTGTTTACTTTCTTGCTGTAAAAAAGACACACCTGCACGGGGGTCACTTTATGACAGTAAAAGGATGCCTCCGTCTGCCCTTTTTCTACCCGTCTGCTGAAACTGGGAATCAAGGCTGGTTATAAAGGCGCCACAGGAAAGTAATGTTCTCTAACACAAATGAACCACTCACTGAAGAACTTGAGCTGTGTGTTTAATCGCCAGCGGTCAGCATTCGCTGTGTTTTCTGTCAGCTCCAGTTCCTGGCAGAGCGGCCAGTCACGAAGGTGTTCCCTGATGGGAAGTTTTATTACACACATCACTTCTCCACTTAAAACTCACTTGAGGGCACGTCATGATTGTAGATGTTCAGCTTATCTTTGTAAATGGAAAGTGCCAACAGAAATGCAAGACCATTGGTTGTTTGTCTTTTTTTTTTGCAACTAGGGGTGTACCGGTACGCCATAGTTACCAGTTTGGTATCTCTCTCGGTTTTAAGGTCACGGTTTGCTTCCTTTTCCGCACAGTAAGGGAACAAAATTGCTGCAAAAGTTGTGCAGCATTGTTGCAGTTCTTGTAGCGCCGTTACTCAGCAATGATGGCGCACGGCTTTTGTCTTATCCACGTGTCTTTGCACATTTCTTCTTGCTTCAGGAAGGCAAAGTATTCCCAAATGACAGAAGGCTTTCAGTCTTTGGCTTCTCCTTGGCGCTATAATTAAGCATGACTCCTTCTGGCCGTGTACAGCACGTACAGTATCTGCTTACAGCGGTGAGTTATGCATCCAGCGCCTCACTCAATGCGCATTCCGTGTGAGAATTACCGTATTAAAGTTCCGTATGGGAAAATCTGATTTATCAATACATGTACCCAATGCACAAAACAAAATATTCACTTCCGCGTAGGCACCTTTTGTTTCTGTAGTCTACCATGACAAAGTGAGAGAGCAAGCATCTCCATCAAAAATCATTTATTTACAGCCTCTTAAACATACAAAGTTCATACAACACAGCATTTACACACAAAGACATCATTCCAAACAATAAGAAAACAACAACCAAGGGACTGCTGTCCCCATGCGAGCTTTAATGCTATAATAAGAAAGCTGTTTTCTGCAGCGTTGTACCAGACAGGAACTCGTTGACTGCATATTTCAGGGTGACTTCCTGTCGCACCGTGGCACTAAAATAAGTTTTTATTAAATGATAAGCTTTTTGCATCGTGCGTGAAACCATTCCAGCTACTTCGAGCATATCGGATATCGGATCGTATTGTGCAGTGAAGATGATTTGGGAACATAGCAACGTAAATCCAAAATGAATGACACGTTGGGCACCTTTCAATATATATATATATATATATTATATATTTGTATTATTATTTGTTTGCGTATAACTTTTTGGTGTTTTCCGTGTGGCTGTTTTGTAAAAACGGCATTCTGTGTAAACATCCGGGCTTTGCAGAGCCGCCTGTGTGGAAGCTTATTCCCACAATCCGGATGGAAAGCCGGGAGCATAACACAATGCTGACTGGCGGTACTTCCATACCAGTGCTGCTATGGCAACCGAGTCTCACCGTGCTCGGGTGTGTGTAAAAGTCAGCAGATTAAACACCGGATCTCTTGTTATGGCACCGATTTTGCGGGGCGTTTGTGTGAAAGGGGACGGGCTCGTTCAAAAACGGCACGGTGCGTGTGTCCAGCACTTGGTTTAAACTATTCCGAAGGTTGCCAGACAACGAGCCGCGATTCATCCTTCAGCCTAACATTTTTACGACGCCGCGCAAAAGTGAAATCGCTATTTCCAAGAATGCCCTTCCCCGCCGAGATAAATATTTTCCTTCCACACAGAATAAATCTTGTTTTTGTTCGCGTCGTCTGCCTAAACTTGCATCATTTCATCCCCAAAACGCTGCAAATGTTTTGCCTCTTAAGTTTCCTTTGAAGTTCTGCAGCAGGCCGAGTTTCCCACGTGAGGCCTTGGAAGGGCTATTATTGTTACCTTGTCGTTCAAACTCCCCCCCCTGGTAAATTCTTCTCACGAATAAGCCGTCGCTGCTGTCAAAGCATTCTCTGGCGCAAGCCTTCCGGCTTCCATGTGCAACCACTTGTGAAACCCCTGGTGATGGACTGCGAAGACCCCAATTACTTCACTTTTCCCCCCGCCTTCACCAAACAGTGTTTCATCTATCACTAGGTCATCTTCTCTCCAACATTTCCTCCAGTTGCTAGGCAGATGTTAACGCCAAATGACCTGACAGACCTCACAATTGCTTTTGTGTGTGTGCGTGTGTGTGTGTACACACCTGGGTGCAATTATTGTCTCTCTTTTGCAGGTTGGATGCAACATCTGCTGCAGCTTTCTTTCATCCACCCGTCAAACTTGACTATGTTTATGATCAGAGAGGCGAGGGTAGGGTTATACTACAATGACACGGTTGTTATTTTAAAAGATCCCCTATGGCGCCATATGTAGGAAAGTAAATTCCTTCAAAATCAATAGGGAAGGGCAATTAGTCTAACATAAATATAGATAGTATAGAAGTATTGTCCTTCGTGCAGGGTGGAGCTTTGCCAGAATGGGTAGCTCACTAGTTTGTGACTGGCAAGGAAGGTAGGATGTACTGGTTTGACAGTCATGCTGTACATCGGATAGCATTTTTATTCCAAATCAATAGGGTACTTGGTGTGATACTATTTAAAATCAATAGGATTCTACATTGGAAGTTGGAAGGTCAGACATTTTGTTCCCGCATGCCGATCGACCTCTTATTCGTTCAGATTTTACATCTATCTCATTCCATTGCTGTGGAAGCTTTTAAATGTTATTTCTTTCATTTAATGACAACGCAGTAGCTATTAATAGAAAGTCCTCAGGTTTCTTTGTTTGACAGAATAGTAATTCCCTAGTATTGTAATGATTAAAACTGAAGTAGCTGTCATAATAACATGTATGAGATGTAGCCGTGTTCGGAGCAGTCACTTTTGGGGTACTCTCCGGTCGCACTGCCCACGCCGCCCCCTCTACTGCAGTAGCAATGTGCTTGCCTTTAAATATTGGAAATTGTTTTACGTTAAGAAGCTAAAATAAACAAGACTCGTTTGTATAATGTCACACTCCAGAAACTCAAATATGTGTATACAAGCAACTAAAGGAAACATTTCTATAATGTGTCACCTTTACACGTGTGTAACGTCCATAAGTGTTAAACACGGAGCAAAAAGGAAAACCAAACACTCAGTGATGACACAGGTTCCACTCAAATTGACGTTGTTGTCCTCCTTGCACATTGACAGTCGTGGGTATACCTTTGGTAGCATAAGGTTATTATTATTGTACTGTGTAGTTGTTTGCATTGTTTAAAACAAAAATGCATCACTTTTGACCCTATTGAGCGTCTGTGCAGGGGAACTGCTTGTGAATGCATGAAAGTCATTGATTATTGTCTTGCACGCTAAGAAGTGCTTGTTTGTTCCGGTGTGTGGCTGAATCACCGACGGCAGAGTGTCATGTTGAGAAAAATAGTTGGAAACATTCTCAGTTACCTGGAGAACACGGCACGATCGCTCCTCATTGAACGCGTCCCTGGAGTCTGTGAATGAAGGGCTCAGTGTTTGCAACTTCTTCTTTCAGCAAAGGCCAATTTTTGTAATGGCTCCACCATTAACAACTTCTAGTCAACCTGTCTTTCATCCGTAAAACGTCACCAGAGTCATTAGATACACGCCAGCTTTTCATATAAGCACAAGATGCACAGTACGTCTTTCAGGAGGGACAGAAATAAAAACAGATTATAGCAAACCCTTCAAGTCCGTATACGGTTATTGTATATCTCCAGCCAGGCTCAACGCATGAGTTTCCACAGCAGAGAAGAAGCAAGCACCTTCCCGTCAACAGAATGTCAGGTTTTAGTTCCCGAGCACGAGTGGCCTTGAGTGAAGATCTAGAAACCACAAAGAAAGGGGTCAGCTTCTCCGGTAGGACTTCAGATGGGAATACACTCTCCAAAAGTGAGTTTACCGCTTGCATTTCAGCAAACATTTTTACAAGCATATATCTTCTCAAAGGAAAATTCCATACAAATGATGATAAATGTAGTCAGTGTACAGCTTGGATAGCAGTATGTGTTTATATCCAAGGAAAATGACTCAACACACAGCCATTTTCAGAGGACTGCTATAAAAGCTGTACACTGACTACTCTAAAGGATATCCGTTTCTATAGTAGTGTTCCTTGATGAGATGCTGCATAATGATTGCTGAATTGCTGAATAGATCATGTCAACCCACCTCCTGACTCTGTTACTGGCGTTGTTGCGTGCGCACAGCCGCCCTGGTCCTGCTTGAAGTGCCAACCCTACGACTCTGGGTCCTGCCCTGTTGCTCGGAGGGATAGGCCACCACTCGAGTGGATGCCCTCCGCACTTGCATGCCTTCCATCTCCCTCATGTCCCTTGCCATCTGTGACAGCGTCTGACCCGGGTTGGTTTGCAGACGCTGGAAGAGGCTTTCCCGGTTGATTTTCCTCTCAGGACAGCTGAACGTCAACGCCACACCGGAGTCTGACTTCATCTCTCTGGAGAAACCATCCGAGGTGCCGTCGAAGCAGCGGCCAATAGCAATTTCTTTGGCAACCCTGGGATTCTGGTCCGTGACGGTGTATATGCCGTAATTGTGCCCCAAAGGATCCACGGGGGCTAACATGGTAAAGGCATAGGAGTCGTTGTTTTGTGCCACCGGAGGGTGTTTGAGGAGGTACTCTTGCAGGAGGTTGTTTGTGGCGATCCTGCGACAGTTTCCCTGTGGAATGATAGATATGAGGGATCTATCCACGTCGGCTTGATCGAACAGCATGCCACTGCATTTGAACTCCACGCAAGCTGCCGACGTATTGGCCTCTCGCATGTCCCGGGTGCTGCGTATATCCCGGATTCCATAAAGTTTTTCTTTGGTCTCTGGGTGTGTTCCTCCTAGGTTCTTAGACCTGACCATCACTTCCTTTTGTCCCTGGACCTTAACCTTAATGAAGCATGCTCTGAACTCCTGAGGGTTAGGCCACCAGGAGAGGTAGTCCCCTGTCCAGGTTGTCAGATCATTTTCCTCAAAGGGCACAACATTATATTCATACTTGTCCTTTTCCACCCTGAAGAATCGGAAATGGTTTGCATCAACCGGCGCATTTTCACAGGCTATTAGATTCTGATATGGATATATGGGTCCATTGGTCTCATCGAGGTTATTTTGGTTGGGCTTTGCTAGATTAATTTTGAACGCTGTTTTCTTCAGAGCTGGATCTTCATGGTCAGAGCGCTGGTAGTCAATTTTGTCCAGATATGGCTGGGACACTCCAATGATATTTGGATTCATCTTTGGCGAAGAGGGGGCTGCCTCCAGTTCCTCGCCTCCCATCATGGCTGTTACATAAGCGGTATAGGCATCAGGCCTTTGGGCATCACAGAAGGCAGGTAAACAAGCCCCGTTAGGGCCGGTGATGACGCTGTCAAACCGCCCCCAGGCTCTAGGGTTGGAGGAGTAACCGGGTTTGGGTTCCAAGTTTATCAAGCTGATCACAACGCCTTCTAGCTGTTCAACGGGGAGGAACTTGTCGCTCATGTAGGCACGAACTTTGACATAGCAACGTCTGTTTTCAGGCACGTCCAAGTTAAAGAGCCTACGCTCTCTGATCTCCATGTTGCCAATGAGGAAGGTACGCTCCTCTCGTTTGCTCCTCCCGTGTCCACCAGTAGTTGTGGTGCTGGAGAAGTCACCTTCCTCCTCCCACACTCCAGTGTCGGGGTTTAAAGACCACAGTTTCATTTTGGGGATATGCTCTTGCATTTTGACGTGCTGTGTGTCGAGAAGGACTTGAACCGCTCCAGCGCCGAGTACCTGCTTGTTGCTCTCGTCCCGGAAGTCAACGGAGAACATGCCATACGTCCTCAAAGGGAGCATGTCACCCTCGTTGTCCACAAAGTTAAGGTCGCCAGGTGTAGCAGAAGCTGTAGTGATATTTCTCGGGTCTATGAAAGTGACACTGGCTTTTACAGTTCCCTCGTAAACATCTCCATTGTCTTTGTGGAAGGAATTGGCTGGAATGACCAACTGCCCAATGGGGTCTTCCCCTTTTATCTCTCCCAGGTTAATAGCATTGGTCTCTCCTGCATTGATGTCAATGGGAGCCTGCTTCCTCATCACCTTCACATCATGGTAGATGGATCCACCCTTCTTGTCCAAGATGAAGACCTTCGGAGTGTCTAGAAACTTCTCAGTGGGGTCAACAAAATTCACCACCAATCTCTGTGTGTCAGGAGTAACTTGCAAGGTGAAACCTCCTTGGTATCCAGTGGTGCCCACCCTCTCTTTACCAATGTAGATATGGCCAAATCTCAGTGGATCCCCATTCTCAGCTGTGACCACTCTGCCACGCACCAGCACTGTTGGTTGCACACACTTCTGACAGCTGCACTGGGATACAGTCCTGATTGGGAGGTTGTAGCTCCCACAGTCGACGGTCTGACTTTCCATTGCTTGGACGCCGCAGCAAAAGCCGTCTCCGTCTCTGCAGCGCATATCATAGTCAAGCGAGCCAGCGCATTTGTTATGAGGGCAGCGGCCAGCGTTGTAAAACTTGGAGTCCGTCCCAGGCTGAACGCAGTCCAGCGGCAGTCTAATCAGATGCACCTCGGGGGTGGAATTGCACGCTGGGGTTCCTTTTGCTGTGAATTAAAAGGAAAAAAACTGTGAGTTTTGTTGACATGACACATAAAAAAGATAAACGGGCAGTTTGACGCACATTAAACATTAAAGACTTTGTAAAAAGGGAACTGTAATGAACTACTTTTTTTGCATCAAAAAATACACAAAAGTCACTGCGTGGCTGTGATAGCCTATCAAATTTTCCTCGTTTATAGCGGTCAATTGGCTCCAGGTCTGACTGTGATAGGTGAAAAATAGGTTTCAATATTAATGAATGGAATATTTTTGTAATTAGAGCATAAAAACTTGTCTATAACTTTTTAAATATGACCCTTCCGGGGGTCGGCCGCAACAGTGAGCCAGGTAAGGCCGGTGAGACCCCTCCGTGGGTCGGCCGGGAAGGTGAGTCAGGTGACGCCGGCGAGACCCCTCTGGAGGTGTCCCGCCGCCGGGATGGTGAGTCCGACAAAGCCAGCAAGACCCTTGTGGCGCAACGGGAACGGCTGCAGTGGACGAAGCCCTTGGAGGCGGAACTGGAGTAGCTGCAGCGGAGGAAGCCTTTGGAGGCGCAACTAAAGCGGCTGCGGACGCCGCTCTAGGAAGCGCAACTGGAAGGGGTACGGCCAGCGGGAACCGCCGTGGACGAGCGGCCGGAAACCAGGGAAGGGTGGAGGGAGGCTTGGGGGAGGGCACCAAGCTCACCGTGTCGGCGTTCCCTGCCCGGAACCGCCGGGTACCTCCGTCAATGTCGGGCTGGCGTGTGCGCCAAAGGTCCCGGCCAAACTCATGCCATTGAGAAAAACGTGTAATAACATAACATAAAGTAAATACACTGACATGCAAACTAAAACCCGGAGCGTGACAGAGTGAGGGAAAAAGGGCAACGTAAGAAGCCCAAAACGTACCGCTTCCACACAAAATGGGAGGATAGGTTTTTTTTCACTATATTCTTTCAGACATGCTCTACTATGGTTGACTCTATGCAGTGGTAATGTAATGTGATGCGTCTCATCAGGGTCAAATATCTGACACCTTGTGACCAGATTAGTGCCTGTGACTCATCGTTCAGTATTTTTTTACTTCTAACAGGTCACAGTCAACCACGAAACAACGATCATTTATTAATTTTTTACATTTTTGAAAAAACGCATTGGAGCGATATTTGAACCACGACGTATACCACGAAGTATAACAGGAAGCTAAACAGCTAAACTTAGCCACATCACTATCATTAGCTGAAACCAAACATAACAACAACCATAATGTTCTGCCATATGTGTCCGGCTCTGGCTGCAATTTCATCTGGTATACTTGAGAAATAGCTTGCTAACGGGCCCCGTGGCGGACCTCCACAAACTGCTTATGATGATTAGTGCACTTGAAGCGTCTGCCACAGCTGCAAACCTTTCCGGGTTACACATCTTGCATGTTGTGATGTTTTTGTTTTGATATGAAATACTGTAACTTTCGCCCAGATGTGGAGAGAATGACGAAGAGGGGGTTGATCGACAATCATTTTATCGAAGCGGACGACCGCTCCCAAACGACCCCTGTTCCTGGCCCATCCAATCAGGTGTCAGGACACATTCATCAGAAAGTCGACATTGCAAGCAGGAAGGAACGGACACGGACATTTCGCCCCCTCCAATGTAAAAAGAATGTCCTTCCTCGTGGGTCAAGCTGCTTTTTGTTTGAATGTCTGTCCAAATACAATTCATTGACTTGCTGTTATGTACATTTTGTTCCAGGCAGTTTCTCAAAATCTGACATACTAGAAGCTATTTTTTGAGCGTGGATTATTGGGAATTAAGACCCCTTGTGCACCCCCTTTTTTTAAAATGTACTCAAAGTAGGCGGAGATGGGACATGAAGCTATAGCAGTACTTTCAAGGGTTGGCACCTTCTTGGCAGCTGGAGAACTTCACAACATGCAGTCGCTTGAAGTCTCTTGTGGATTACTGAAGCTTGCGTCACGCATGATGTTGTTGGCTGATATTTCAGCATGTTTTTCTACCATTTTTGTAGGTTCCGCTGCACAGCCCATGCATAGTCAGATGAGCGTTACGTATAGTCAAGTTTTGTCACATAATATCCTTATAGTAAAGGACATGGTACAGTATAGCTCATGGTGCATTATGCACACTCATTGAACCTCCAGCCATAATAACTTCTGGGGTGCAGGGATGCTTCTTTGTTAATTCTCATGTTAGCTAACAAGCACCTGGAGGATATTTGTAGCCATTTGGATGCATAATCTCATAGCTTTTATTGCTCCATGTAAGCCGCTCTGGAGGTATTGCCTTTCAATATATGGGGTATTTTCAGTATCAAGCATTCAAGTTTTGCATGAATATAATGAAGGGGTGCTTGAGCCATTGCCAGATCATTTTTTCCTCCAATGAAGTAATGCACAATGTTTGCCTTCTTAATGCATGGGCACGGCTCAGAGATGAGGTCTTGCTTTGAGGTCACTTCCACTTCAAATGCAATATTCAGCATCTCAGCTGTTGCTCCCCAAAGACTACGAGGATGTAAACTCAGTCTTGGCGGATTGTCAAGTTTATTGTACCACTTTTGAGTCAAAGAGTGGATTTTTATCAGTGGGACGCTGGTTTTGGTTGGGTTTTAAGTGTTGGAAAAGAAAAAAAACACATGCAGTAGCTGATGGATATTCAAGACTTACCAATGACAGTGAGGGACGCTGGCGAGGATTTAATGCTGCCTGCTGGACTGCTGGTTTTGCAATAATACTGACCAGACTGCTCTGGCTTCAGATCCTTCAATACAAGGTCTTCTTGATACTTGTACACCTTTCTGTCCAGCAGAGTCCCGTTGTGGTACCTCGACGACACAATTGTAATGGTAAGAAAAAGTCAGTGCAAACGGTTTTAGCTTCGTGTTACCGTGGCAAAGCTGTAAATACTGCGTCTAACAATACAGCTTGTCATTTTGTTTTTAGCATATGCTGAGGGCCAATAAAATAAATCAGCTGCCGGCCGAAAATGGGCCTCGCGCCACCCTTTGGACACCCCTGACCTACGGTATGTTATTTATTTATTATGTTCTTTTATTTTCCAGATAATTGAGTGTCACTTAGTTTGGCTGGTCCTGCAAGGTGTAGTCAGGTTTAGGGCTGTCACAGCAACACATTCTGCTGGATGATTATTGTCCTACAACTGTATATTTAACATTGTAATTGCAATGTCAAGAGCTTTTAACTACAATATATCAAACAAATAACATCATACATTAAACAAAATAAGGAGGAAAATAAATTAAAAGGAAAATTGCACTTGAATAAATATCACATCCATCCATCCATTTTCTATACCGCTTATCCTCATTAGGGTCGCGGGGATGCTGGAGCCTATCCCAGCTGACTTTGGGCGGGAGGTGGGTACACCCTGGACTGGTCGCCAGTCAATCGCAGGGCACATATAGACAAAGAAACATTCACACTCAGCAACAGTGACAACATTGGCCCCTGCCAAGGTTGCCTTTTGTCACCAATTCTGTTCTAACTTTCATGGGCAGAATGTGTAGGCGCAGTCAAGGGGTCAAGGGAGTTGAGTTTGGGGGCCTTATCGGATCTCATCTCTGCTATTTGCAGACGATGTGGTCCTGATGGCCTCATTGGGCAGCGACCCGGAGCGTTTCCTGGGGCTGAGTGTGAAGCTTCTGGGAATGAGACTCGGCACCTCCAAATCCAAGGCCATGGTTCTCAGTCGGGAGAGGGTGGTTTGCACCTTCTGAGTTGGGAGTGAGGTCCTGCCCCAGGTGGAGGAGTTCAGGTATCTCAGTGCATTGTTAACGTGTGAGGGAAGGTAGGAGCGTGAGGTCTACAGGCGGATCAGCACAACGTCTGCAGTAATGCGGTCGCTGTACCGGACCATTGCGGTGATAGGGTGAAAACCTCAGCCAACCGGGAGGAGCCCAGAGTAGAACTGCTCCTTCACATCGAGAGGAGCCAGTTGAGGTGGCTCGAGCATCTATTCCGGATGCCTCCCGAGAAGGCCCGTGGCGGAACTAGGAACCACTGAAGGGTCCCACAGCCGGAGTGGTGGCTGGAGATCAGGAAGTCTGGACTTCCCTACAGAGACAACCCGGATAAGCAGAGGAAAATGGGTGGATGAACAGTGACGAAAGAAAGAGAGAGACGACGAAGGAATTATGAGGCTGTTCAATTCTGAAGCTTCAGTGGTTTTAGTTTTGTTAGAGGATGAGGTTGGTGATGGAAGCCTTTACTGCTAAGCTACTGTTAAACCAGCCGTGTTACATACACTGTTTGGAAAAAGCGTGTATGTAACGCTTAAAAAATATTTCTGTGTACTAAATATCCCATGTTACAACGTGGACTCCTGCACAGGTGCAGCCTACATATGCACAAACCTTGTTTTCTCTTTGACTGCAGCTTATATTCTGGTGCCGTCAAAAGCCGGTAAACTATGGTATGTGCTGTATGTTATGTTAGTTTGGCCTATTCAGCCTCCCAGGTATGTTCGGTAACATACGTAGTACTCACTACTACATGCTACACCTATTCAGCCTGTTCGTAAGGTTCATTCATTCATTCATTTTCTATGCCACTTATCCTCATTAGGGTCGCGGGGATGCAGGAGCCTATCCCAGCTGGCTTTGGGCGAAAGGGCGGAGTACACCCTGGACTGGTCGCCAGTCAATCCCAGTTCGTAAGGTTCTGTAATTTATTCTGTAGTTGAATAACTTTACATTAAAAGTCTGTTCATGGTCTTCAACTCTCTCTCTCTTCAACATGCGCTTCAACTCTCCGAAGTGGAGGACTTCTCTATGAAGAGAGGCTTTAATTTGTTCAAATGGAGGAGGAATTGAGGCAGAGGAGGTGGCTGTACGGGGGAAAACTCTTAGCGTGTGCCCGTGCTCATCTCACCAGTAGTATTTGTCCGGTGTCGGCAGTCCCGTGGCCTTGCAGCACAGCATCGCTCGCCCGCCCTCGTATCGCACCTTGTCCTCGGGGTGCTTCACAATGTAGGGCTTCTCTGTAGAGAGTGGAACAGTTTGTTGAGAGGCCCGAACCTTCGTTTCCACACGATTCACGTGTAATTCACACAGCAGGCCAGTGTGCTGTTGTCCTTGACGTGCACCTGCTGTTCTCATTTCCGGGCCTTTGTTTTGAGTTCTGGACTGCTGTAGGGCAGCTACACCCGATAACCCGCACAGAACGCTTTCTAGATCTTCCAGACTGGGTCATTTCCTGCAGTGGTTTCCTGCCTCCCTTCCAAACGGTATATGTGTTTTACCCCCTCCTACTCGCCGCTGTGATTGGTCACACTCCCAATTGCCCCCGGGGACTTCCAGACGGCTGCCGAACCCCACTTCCTAAGTGGTACAGGTAAAATTGTGTTTTTCCAAGATACATTTTCTTCTTCATTTATCTCATTTTAGGTAATTATCCAATGGATTTCAGTACATGTTACTTAAGATACAGTAATGTATAAATATATGTTTATTATGTATTTTTTACCTTGAGAGATTTCATTTTGCTTTGATTTTTCTATCAATTTTCTTTTCCAATGGCAGTGTACAGAACACAAAAGGATACGATCCATTTCATTTCCCTGCTAACGTCACACTTGTTGCTTGGCAGAAAGTAAGATAACATTTGCACATGCCACTTTTCCTTGGCATCTTAATTGAGGCTTTGCTGCCCCACACAGAAGAGGGTGGACAGGGAGAGATGGCAGGAAAATAATAGGGTAGACACACAATAAAATAAATTGATCTATTAGGATTCTACGTATTATTTTTCACTACAGCGCCATCTGCCTGATCATGTGGCCTACATGCGGCCTACCTTCATGAATTTGCATGCGGAAACTTCTGCCACTTACCAGCTGATCTGAGGACAGCCGACACCCAGGACAAGCCCGTGCTGTTGCTCCTGGAGGAGACAGTGATGGGGGAAAACTTGTCCTTCCTGATGATGAGCGAGGTGATGTCTGACGAGCAAATTCCTTTCAGCCTGAATCGACCTTTGCCGTCCGTTCGGGCACGGATGACCTTGGGGTGGCTGGGGAACGCCACCCAGGCCCCTGCTACAGGGACCCCGGTCACACTGTGGACCTCGCCGTGCAGAATGTGGCCGTCACACACGCAGCGTATGCAGTCTTCATCAGGTCGGCCCTCAGTGCACACACGCTGACATTTAACTGCAGCGACGACAACAGGAAGTCAAAGTGATGTGATGGCGGAAGATACCATCCTGTGTTGGGCCGTACCTGGACATGGACTCTTCCCACATTTTTGTGTTTCAACAGGCCGCCCAGTGCACTGCACTGTCGTCGAGGTCCTCACGCAAGTCCTCCTCCTGATTCTCCGGCCTCCACCGCATGTCACAGTGCAGGAGCCCCAGCGACCCCAAGGACCCCACTTGGCTGAGCACACACAGACAAGTAAATTAGACACTTACAGTCCTGCCTGAATTTAATTTTGCCTTTCGACATGTAAAGTGAAGAAATGGTGAGCTTTTGTTTTTTGGGTTATCATTTTTTTTGTACGATTTGCTGATTTTTTTCACTACTGGTCCTGGAGGTTCTGGCATTTGAAGCCGTAATTCATTTAGTGTAAAAGTGAAAGTGAAAGTCTTGGAGACAAAATTTTGAAAAATACATTCTGCAATGGGCAGCACGATGGATGAGTGGGTAGCATTTTGGCCTCACAGTCAGGAGGTTCTGGGTTCAAATCTCCGTTGGGCATCTCTGTGTGGAGTTTACATGTTTTCCCCGTGTGTGTGTGGGTTTTCTCCGGGTACTCCGGTTTCCTCCCACATTCCAAAAACATGCATGTTGGGTTAATTGGCGACTCTAAATTGTCCATCGGTATGAATGTGGGTGTAAATGTTTGTGTGTGTTTGTTTGTCTATATGTGCCCTGTGATTGACTGGCAACCAGTCCACAGCGTACCCCGCCTCTCGCCCAAAGTCAGCTGGGATAGGCTCCAGCATACCCGCGACCCTAACGAGGATAAGCGGCATGGAAAATGAATGGATGGAGGGACATTCTGCAACTTTTAACTTATTTTAACTCAAATGAAATTGCTTACTCTATGAAGTACAATTGATGAGAGTGCCCTGCATCGTAGTGTGTAGTAGTCCATGTTTAATAGTATGACCAGATATTTGAGCCATCAGGCTTCATGCAGTTGTGCATGGTGTGCAAAAATATTTTGCGGGAATTAGGCCCAATAAAAGCAGGAATGCAAAGATATCACTATATCAGGGCTGACAATCACCGCATACGACAACCACGCCTCCTGCTCAACACCCTCATGTCGTGTGGAAGTGCCGTGCACAAGTCAGCCAAGAAGGCCAGAGGCAAGAGAGCGAGATAATGACAAGTAATCTGACACAGCGCTGAGAGGACATCACGCAATTTAGATGAATTCACACGCTTTGAGTTTATTTTCTGAGCATACGGCAAATTGTACTTCTGCATTTAGAGTTACAAAGTGAGAGAGATGAGAATTCCCGCTTATTGTTTACCTTTGTCTTTTTGTTTTAGGCCACACATATCCGCATAACAAAGCGTTGACGTCAGAGTGTCCCTGAATGCATCTCGCGGTAGCAGCAATGAGGAAGTAGCAATCTATTCCATTCTGCGGCTGAACGGGCTAGAGACTGGGTCATTACGCTATGTGTGCCGAAGCGGGGTCGGTTCTACGCCTGTGCAGAACGCAGAACCCATTTTTCGGCACTCGGGAGTTGAGTAACCGGATTTGTACTACAATGCATGTGAAATTTACGTAACTAATCCCGCTTCCGGTACACATTGCGTAATGACAGAAGTGTTTGTAAGATGGACACATATATTGTGTTGGAATTGCGCTGCTGTTGATGTGTTCAGGTCAGAATAAAGTTATTAAAGACTCCGAGCCGTGGCTTGCCATGATGCATATGTATTAATTACACTAAAAATTCAAAATAATTAATGAAATAAATTAGTTCAGTCCAGGGTGTACCCCGCCTCTCGCCCAAAGTCTGCTGGGATAGGCTCCAGCATCCCCGTGACCCTAATGAGGATAAGCGGTATAGAAAATGAATGAATGGATGAATTAGTTAACGCGCTACTTTTGACAGCCCTATCCAAAACATTTAACTAAATAGTATAAATCAGCTTTTAGCGGGTAAGTTTGCCCACAGGTGGCCCTTCCGGTTTCCCTTCAGAACCACCAGGCTGTGATTACCTGTACACGGTGGGGTGGAGCACTCCCTCCTTTCCGAATGGTGTCCCTGGCACGCGGGGACCAACAGTAACGGCATCGGCTGCATGCTCATGCATCTCCTCTGGCGCACTTGAATGCCGACATCGTTGCAAACGGTGGTCGTGCACGAACCCCACTCGCCCCATTTTGTCCAGAAACTCTGGTCTTCACACACACCCACAAAGAAGAGCGATGTGGTTATGCTTGCAAGGCAGACGTAGACGTTTTTTCAAAGACTTAACCCAGACTATACCTGGGGGGCACTGAAAGCGGACGTGGTAGTTGGAGCAGATGCGTCCAACCGGTTGCTCTTTGTTGATGCACCAGAAGCCCTTCTCCAGACTGGAGTGGACCACTTCCCCAGTGTCTGCTGCCGCCACCCAGTCGGTGGTGCGGGCCTCCATTGCTGTGGGTCTTGCGCAGACTCTCTCCCGATAGTAAAAACGAATGGCCTCCAGGCGCTCGTAGTCACCATTTCCCCCAGGGTGGTCAATATTAAACCATGATGTCCACTCTGTCACATCTGCAGGCAAAAGAAAGCTGAGGTTTCAATGTTGGGTATAAGAAGGAAGGCTTGGAATAGACAGAGAATCCAGTCGTGACAACTATTAGAGAGCTCCTATTCTCAGGACAGATGGAGATGCACAGAAAAATGAGGGGAATCGACAATCAAAAAATGCATTGGAAACCTACTGATGGGCAATAATGTACACATCAAGCCCATATGACACCTCCGTCCTCTATATAAAAGTCTTATACTGTAGTATTTGTATTGTTGCCTATTTGTTCATGAATGTGTCAATCCAACTCAGTTATCTCGATTGTTATTTGTTGTCACATAGGATATGTGAAATGTGACTGGTGGGAGCAAATACGTCTCACCCAGTCAATGCCATTTCTGCAAATGTTGAATTGAAACAAGTCGACTCTTCTTGGTTATTGAAGATGTTTTAAAAGTTTCCCTATTCTTTGGTGGGTACGTTTCCATGAGTTGTTTTTGAGGTAGTCGCCTAATATTTCACACTACAAAAGAAGTCACAAAAGTATCCTGCTTTTCTAGTATTCCACACTACAAAACAAATAAAAGTGTGTGTTGACATTGGATCCATATTTCTATCAGCCATTATACTTTATCGGTATCGGATTGGAAGTGAATTGGAAGTGAAAAAGTGGCATAGGGAACGCCGCTAATGATTAGTGGCAATTTTGTTATGCAAGCAATTCAACCATAAAATACATTGAGATTAATTGACTCCCGATTGCTGGTACAATCACCAGGTAGTTAAGTTCCAGTATGCAAACACAACTTCATCTTCATTGTTTTAACTTCATTTTAACGCACAACAGCAAGCGTGGCTTTCGTGTGCAGCATTCATTTGGACCAGGCAGCCAGATTAAATGTCAAGGCCTGTAAAAGAAATACAAAGGACGCTATGTGCAGTATGCGTGCGTGTATGTTAGGACGCCCAGTCACGGAGGTCAGCAGTTGCTTGAGGCTTTCATTGCTTCCCTTCAAGCCTTTCTTATGATGCCAGCAGCACATTTCTTTGTGATGGTGACGACAACAAAAGGCAGCAACCGACAAAACCTAGATTCCGCTGTGGCTGCGAACCAAAACAACAAACCCTCACAAAAAAGGTAAATCACAGGTCATTAGCTACGTAAACAAGGGATTAACATGCTATTTGCTGATGTCGGCGGAAAAAAAAAAACCCAAAACCTTTGTTTTTACTTTAATAATAATCTGGAGTGGAGTGCAGAAAATGTGGATATTGTGCAACACAGCAGCATCAGAACCAATGTTATAGTAGCTCTAAAAAGCAAACTGCTAGAGTGCAGGAAATGTGGATATTGTGCAACACAGCAGCATCAGAACCAATGTTATAGTAGCTCTAAAAAGCAAACTGCTAGAGTGCAGGAAATGTGGATATTGTGCAACACAGCAGCATCAGAACCAATGTTATAGTAGCTCTGAAAAGCAAACTGTTCAGCCGGCATTAACCCAGCTGATGGGTTCATTGTAAACAACAGCACAGCACGTGAAACACGAGTCTTAAGAAGGGCAGCCAACATTTTAAAGTGCATAAAGAGATAGATAAACCTGCTGCATAATGACCACTCCTAGTAATTCAAATGCCACTACAGACATCTTGTGGAGACAAATTCAACACTTGCTCACAGACCAGGTCTTAATCAGACCCCGCCGTTCTATCACCTTTTTTCTCTTTAGCTTTTAACCAAGTGTGAGCTGTTTTTGACTTTTGCTGATGTTATTGTACTATATCATTGTTATGTGTTTTTTTTGCTTACCTCAACTGTCCGCAGTACCTTGTTGACCTCGTTGTTATTTTAAAGTGCTTTATAAATAAAATGGCTTGACTTGACTTGACTTGACCTGACTTGCCTTGATAAGTGAATTTCCATGAAGTAACGAAATAAAAAAAATTGAATATTTTTGCAGTTACAGCATAGAAAACCCATTTACGGCAACACAATATGTTTTTTTAACACTATTAGACCTGTCTAGACATGAGATAACACCCTTATATTCACCTTTTTTCTCCTATTACCAATACAGTAGACAGAATATTAATATGGGCTGCGCTGCATTGCAGGCATGCCCATAATAATAGACACAATATACAGTAGACTCACACGTGTTAGCATTGGGAGAGTACTGACATCTAGTGAACAGTTCCTACACGTAGAAATCATATATATACAGTAGAGAATGTGTCTGTATATACTGTACATACATATGAATCTGGCATTTTTGGAATGTATTATACTGGAATTGTATTTTCATTTATTTAGTCGTTTTAATGCTTGAAAATACTAAATTTAGGCCCAAAATATGTAAAGTTTGCCTAAACATAAAATTTTTGGACTATTAATATGCCGTAGTCAATCACAAAAAAGTTATGATATGTTGGCAAAGGGGCCACACGGGGCCTGATGGTTCATATATTGGCCAGTCTGTAGATCTTCAATTGCTGGGTTCTAATGGAGCCTATCCCAGCAGACTTTGGGCGAGAGGCGTGGTACACCCTGGCCAGTCAATCACAGGGCAGACAAACAAACATTCACACTCACATTCATACCTATGGACAATTTAGAGTCGCCAATGAAGCTAACATGCATGTTTTTGGAATGTGGGAGGAAACCGGAGCACCCGGAGAAAACCCACGCACGCACGGGGAGAACATGCAAACTCCGCACAGAGATGCCGCACGGAGTTTCGAACCCTGAACCTCCTGACTGTGAGGCCAATGTGCTACCCACTCATCCACCGTGCGGCTGTTCGGGGATTAATTCTGCTAATTTTGCTTTTTTTTTGTTTGTTTACTTTTTTGCTACTTTTTAAAGAGACTCAACATTCAAAGCAGTTAAATCCCAGTGTCGCCTCTTGTTGTTTTTACGTATAAATATTTACAGTGGTTCAAATATTTTTAAACTTGGAAGGCCGTTAGAAATGTGTTGCATTGCACGGACTGTATTGGACCGACTACCATATAATGTCAATCAAAATCAAGCATTATGTTGCCGTCCAAACATGTTGCTAATTTCCTGGCCCGTTGGGGAAATTAGCTGATTGGCCACTTCATTTCATCCAGTGTTGCATTCATTTTTCACCAAGAGTCTGACCGCTGTGCAAAGTCTTCTCCAGCACATCCCAAAGATTCTCACCGGGGTCAAGGTCTGGACTCCATGTGTGAAAATGAACACTCTTTCACAATTTGAGCCCAATGAATCCTGGCATCTTGGAATATGCCCGTGCCATCGGGGAAGAAAAAAAGCACTGATGGAGTTACCTGCTCATTCAGTATATTCATGTAGTCAGCTGACCTCACTTGTGGAGCACATAGTGTTGCTGAACCTAGACCTGACCGACTGCAGCAACCTCGTACCAATTTGCTTAGTTAAATCCGGGTGGCGACTTTTTTTGGCCGGGCAGTGTATTTATTTTTTATTTTTTGCTTTTCTGTCACATCAGGTATGGTTGTGCCAGATGTATGGAAGGCTGTAGCCTTTTCATGATATTCCAGAAGCAGACTTCAACCCTGAAGTACCCCTTCCCCATGTTACATAACCATGCAGGATTAGGTGAAGACTGCCAAGACTGGAAGGTCATATTTGGTTCAGAATGGCTGGCTATATCTTCATGCTGCAGTGTGAGGGCGCTGTGGCAGAAGTGTATGTATGGGGTGATCTCCTTGCCATGTCATATGGAAGCCGTTTGCACGGTTGGCCGGCTTCTTCTCCAAGGTGTGCATGGTCGCAACAGAGTCGGCTCTTTTCATTTTCCTTTCGCTCAAACCTACAAACTTTGGATTCCTCGGGCATCTGTGCCTCATTAAGATGAGCAATTTCACTCCTGACATTAAACAATGATGCACATCCGCTGCACGATTTTAAGGATTTTGTGTTTTTTCAGTGGAATCAATGCATAGCTTCCATTCTTGATTTTGTCCAACCATACAATAAGCTATCGAACTGTCCGAATGTCCCTGCTTGAACCACAGCCAAACAACGCCCACAGCACGAGAAAAAAACGTATTATCACGCCTGTCCTTGCATGTTTGTACACATAAGTAATGCGTAATAACATCCCATATATTTCCTTCCATATTAGCAGCACTACGACTGCTTATATAGCTGAGGAAGAAATGCAATATGATTAAAAACACAGTTAGGGCCGCACGGTGGCTGAGTGGTTAGCACATTGGCCACACAGTCAGGAGATCTGGAAGACCTGGGTTCAAATCTCCGTTGGGCATCTCTGTGTGGAGTTTGCATGTTCTCCCCGTGCGTGTGTGGGTTTTCCCCGGGTGCTCCGCTTTCCTCCCACATTCCAAAAACATGCATGTTAGCTTCATTGGCCGCTCTAAATTGTCCATAGGTATGAATGTGAGTGTGAATGTTTGTCTATATGTGCCCTGCGATTGACTGGCGACCAGTCCAGGGTGTACCCCGCCTCTCGCCCAAAGCCAGCTGGGATAGGTTCCAGCATCCCCGTGACCCTAATGAGGATAAGCGGTATAGAAAATGGATGGATGGAAATACAGTTAGTTGCTCATCAATAAACCTAATTAAGACAGTGATTAATACTGACATGCAAAAATCGGGTACAGTCGAAATCTCCCTGGACACTGTACACTAACTTTTCCATCCTGTAATGCTGAAAGCAGTTGTTTGCTGTCGGACAAGCACGGTAATTTAAACGTCACACCAGACACCAAACAATCAAATGCAGAACACCAAGATGCATTTGTATTCACGGCCTCTGCAACTACCTGGCCGTGGAGACGTACCTGCAACTGGTGACGAGCCTCCCCCGACCGCACGTTGTCCAAGCATCATTTTGTGAACTTGTTCCTCAAGCCGTCCTCGGCCTATCTGGCTTTTAGCCGGCGACTCGCTTTTTTTGTTTTTATTCCCCGCCTCTAAAGTTGATATTCACACTGTAGATTTTCATTGAGTGTAGCAGATAGTGGTACACAAGCCAAGCGGGACCTCTCAGTGGGTTTTTATTTTTGGAGGCATTTGTGCTCAGTCATTCTCAGTCGCATTTTTCAGAGGAACGGGACGTGTAGAAAAAAACCTGCATAACTAGCATCGGTGTACGAGCCACGGGACCAGCTAAACAAAACTGGACTTTCACACACATACAGAGTTAATCCTCCGACGCCCGCCGAGTCGAAGTCTTGTAAAATTGGGGACATTACGCACAACAGCTGTTCAAATTCCCGAGTTCTTGCATATTTGGAGCGCTCGTTTTTCCTGGAAATGTTTCTTATACTTACCAAACATTTTAACCTCCTTGTTCCGTTTTTGGAATTATTCCCTTGACGGCCTTTGGAAGCTGGCCTTTGGTTACTGATAGTATTTCACAGTAGAACAATTTTCTATCCGTACAGAGGAGGTATACTTTCAATGAATTGAAATTACGTAGCATCTGAGTACATTTGAGACACATGTCCATGGGAGTGGAAGTGACACTTTCAAAGTAAAACAAGCAAAACAAGAGCGCAAACATGGAGAACTCTTAATTCTCTGTGGCGGTCAAAATTATTTAACGGCGAGTCGTCGCAAATAATTGAATGTATGGGACCCAATGCAATCACATTTTGGGGGGGTTCTGCCGGTGTTATTTTGCGGGCCACAGAGAGTTAAGGATTGATGTGTTTTCTTATGGCTTAAGTCGGAGTGCCTTCTCTAATGACCCCCCTCTTATTCCGTTCTAAGCCATTAATGTGATCCGGAGTTCACGCTGCTTACCATCTGGACCAGTAAACCTCCCCTGTGCAACTCTCAGTGGTCCTCCAGCTGGACGTCACCCTCCATGCACTGCCTCATCTAATGGAGCACTGATTAGGGCTAAGAGCTCTCTCTGGCGAGAGTGTTGAAAAGGCCTCAAAGCAAAGCAAAGGTAGCAATACCACAGGAGCGCTCCTCTTTTAGCTGCGCGGCCCAAGCAGCCGCTCGCCAAAAAGCAAAACAACTTGCAAACCTTGACGTTTAAAGGACTTCAGGTGGGGCAAAAAGCTGGATGAGGATCAATGAGGAAAGAGTAACCTGTTCAAATCTCTATTCCATTTGCTCATGGAGCCCAACTCCAAGCCAGCAGGTGGCAAAATGAGCCACTTTAGTTTATGGTTATTGTTCCCAAGGTGACTGGACTAATATAGAAGGCAGCTACTGGCACTGCACTGAGAGGGGGAACTGAGGACAAATGAAAGAAACTTCATTTCCTGGATTCCTGCCCAAGGTGGATTTCCTGCCCAAGGTGCCAACGCAATTTTAAGTTTGGAAGTCGGCCCGCTCAGCATCACCATTTAGAGACTAACTTCTTCCACTGTTGTCGTTTTCTTGACATCCATTAACGGCCGCTGCAAGATGTTTACTGAGGTCTTCCAGTCCAGTTATGGAAATAACTGACATTCATAGATATTGTTTTTGTTTTCCCGCAACGCTATGCTACGTTACAACAGTACAGACAACACAAATCGGTGGAGTAGAATAGTTTCAGCAAAAATGTCATTTCAGCTGCCTACAACTGGGGCGTCCAACTTGTTTGCAGTTGCATTGCAGGCCGCATTTGGGTTTTCCTTACCCTAAAAGGCCTGGTTGTCAACATGAAACAATGTAAATGTGTGAACTATTCATCATGATATATCAAATGGTATGCTTATTTGAATTTCCAGTGGCCACACCCACTAAATTTAGAGAGAAAAAAAGACGTCATAAAATGGCTCACACTAGACAGTGAAAAAGAGGTTGCTTTTTATTTGGCAGGAACCCATCATGAGCTAGAAGGGAACTCATAATGAGCTTGCCAATCCATCAGAAATTATTCCACATAACAGCGTGACACACGGTGTCACAAAAGAAAAAGTTACAGTCATCACACAGCGACTTAACATGCAACAGCTAGGTTCAAATAGACAAGACAACTACCAATACGAGTGGAGAACTGATAACTAACAACTATCTTAACTGCTTCTCATCATCCTTTGCTCTGCTTGACATAGATTGTAGAAATGTAATCATATTTTCAAATATTTTTTGGTACGAATGGTGACGTTTGCTAATAAATCGTTCCCTGCCAATATTTTTGTGAGCTGCTGTCTCCCAGTTGCTTTTACTTTGAAAAAACAAACTGTCATGTTCTGCGCTCTCTTGCGGTGTATTTCTGGTCCTGCCGGGGCAGAGCACAGCAGACTTCCCTCCTCCCAGCAAAGCAAAGCAAAGCATGATGGGAAGCAGTTACCATAGTACGCTCACTCGTATCGGTGGTTGTCTTGTATATTTGCTACCAACCGGTTACGTGTTAAGTCGCTGTGTGATGATTTTAGCGTTTTCTTTTATGACATGATATGATTGAGTAACGACCTTCGGCAATATCTGATGGGTTGAAGAGCTCATTATGAGTTCCCTTGGAGCTTACGATTGGTTCCTGCCACCTCAGCAGCTGTCGGTTTCTCACTGCCCTGGCGGCGGCACAATATTCGAACGATCCGTATTTATTCCGAAGTATACTGTACAAGGCGTCACCCCGTATTAGCCGCACCGCTTTTTAAGATGCAGGGGTCAGCGTTTGAATAAATAAATGAAGGTATTTCTGCCAAATTTCAAGTAACTCATGCATTTAGAAAGACAGCTAAATAAATGAGTCCATTACACATTTGGGCTTTTGCCAGGGGCTACGTGACTGTGAAAACCCAAACAAAGGATATAAAATATACTGAAAACTTTCATTTTTTATATCCCTTATCCTCTTTAGGGTCGCGGGTGTGCTGGAGCCTATCCCAGCTGGCTTTGGGCGGGAGGCGGGGTACACCCTGGACTGGTCGCCAGCCAATCAGAGGGCGGACACACAAACATTCCCACTCTAATGGACAATTTAGAGTGGCCAATTAACATGCATGTTTTTGGAATGTGGGAGGAAACCGGAGTACCCGGAGAAAACCCACACACGCACGGGGAGAACATGCAAACTCCACACAGAGATGCCCAACGGAGATTCGAACCCTGAACCTCCTGACTGTGAGGCCAACGTGCTACCCACTCGTCCACCGTGCGGCCTACTCGCAACTTAATAACACTAAATAAAACTTCAATAACAATTTTAATGAGAGATTAGTCATACACGTTAAGTTCACATACATAAATACTTGTACTAAATATATATAAAACAATACATTTTAAAGTAAAGATAATTTCAAACAGACCCATCCAGTCGGGCACCTCTTTCCACATCATACTAAACAAAAATGATATTATACTGGTATTTTATTATCAATGATGAAGTTACTATAATAATGTAGTGAGTGAAGTGCAAACAATATTTCTGAAGTTTACCTTTAAAATGTAAAAAGTTTTACCTATTTTTCCACAACTACTTTCATGATGATGATGCTCATCGTGTTTCCCTCCAGGCTGCTGGTAACCACAACCACGGAGGACCCCAAGGAGCCCTCCTCTGCCATCAGCACGTGTTGTCATTCGTGGATAATACTGTAGCGCACGAGCCACGGCGGTGGTCCGTTAAGTACCACGCTCGCACACGCGCTCTTTACGCTATGAGCTCACCACTAAACATTTCTCAAGAACACCACCACCCCCTCCAAGTTAGGGAAATTCCATCATCTATTCACGCCTTCTCTGTGAGATTACATGGAGGTCACATACCTTGACCCAGAGCCACAGAAGCCAGGTAAGAGAGCAGGAAGGTCACTGCTTTTAATCCCGTCATGGTGCCTCTCCGCCACTCGCCGATTGTTGTGCTCTGGGAGCCCCCGGTGGAGGCTTCGGCGCAGTGAACTGGTCCCCCCACCTCGGCAGGTGCCTGAGAGAGACGTTGAACGGTGTTGTTGCCGCTCAGGCAGAAGTTGTTTGGTCAGAGGCAGGAGGCCGGTGGTTTTTAAAAAGATGGAGCAATGTGGGCGCACGCCAGTCCGGCCCCTTCCTGCTCACCATTGGTCAGTCAGGAGCAACATCTGGGAGGCCTGATCATCTTCCCCAAAAAGGTAAGGAGGAGGAGCGGGGGGACTAAGAGACACTCACAATAAAGACTAAGAGCAGTGGAAGTGGTAAATATGAATAAATAATAAAATAATGCTGAAACATTTGATTGCTTTTTGCGTTTTTACACTTTATTTTTTTTTAGACTTTGCCTATTTTTATTATCATTATTATATTTACTTTATTTTACTAGGCACTGGCAGCAAAGTTTCATTCTGCTCTGCCACGGTGAAGGTCGTACCGGACCAAACCAATTCGTGTAGCGGGGTGTGTATGGAGTCTGGTCAGTCAATATGGGAGCTTACATTTATTCAGCGTGGATATTTAAATGTTACTACCAAGTACAAGAGATCGTTTCCATCGTTTTCTTACTATATTGAAAAAAAATCACAACTAAAAAAAATATTCTACCTATTTATTGGGGCCCTTGGTATTGTCCTAACCCGGGTTCGATTCATGTTGGTGTGTTTTGGCCACTGTTAGGATTACCAACAAATATTTGTGTAAAATGTGAACTCAAAGCATCTGGGAAGTGACGGGCATGCTGACAAACAAACAACATGGCCCGCATGTGAGCGTGTTTATTAAAGGGTCTGCAATCCGTGGTCTTGTCCTGCCCCATTTGTGGCAATTTCGAGGATTTTGTGCAACTTTTTCTTCACCAAATGACTCCAAGCCTTTTGGCTGCAGCTGTTTGTGGGGAACTTGCCGCCATGTCTGTTCAGATATGCCAGGAATGGTGGAACCTTGACGGGAACTGCTTCACAGAAAGCGATTTTTTAAATCATTTTTGGAAGTCCCAACATTTGCACGGTAAACACGCTTTTCGCAAATTCGGGCTGGTCAGCGATGCCAATTCAAAACGTAGCGTAGATTATTTCAAATCATAGCATCAGCAATACAAGACATCAGAGTCATTTACTGATTGATTTTAAGGCCAGCTGTGAGACATAGTCCCTCCAGCGTGTCCTAGGTCTTCCCGGGGGCCTTCTCCCGACCGGGCATGCCCGAAACTCCTCACCAGGGAGGCGCCCGGGAGGCATCCGGACTAGATGCCCGAGCCGTATCCGCGATCTCGTTCTTACGGTCATGACCCATAAGTCATGACCATAGGTGAGGGTGGGAACGTAGATCCATCGGTAAACAGAGAGCTTTGCTGAGCTTCCGGCTCAGCTCTCTCTTCACCACGACGGTCCGGTACAGCGCCCGCATTACTGCGGACTAAATGGGAATGTAGTTTGTATTATTGCAAAAATGAAATGCATTTATTTGTGTAAGTCTGATCTGCGGATGAACAACACCTTATTGTAAATAAATAACAGATCGTGTGTTACCATTTAGCTTAGTGGCAAAACAACAAGGTCAAAAGGTCTGGTGTTCTGACTTAGAAACAAATGGTGCCGATAAACAAATCATACATTAACAATAAATATTAGATAGCCACCGTACTCATTTTTTACATGACGCCAACATACCAAAGTCCAGCTGTGTAAGCAGCCCAAAGCTGTGACGAGGCCCTTTGACCATCCCCAACCAGAATTTTGTAAACAAAAACCGCTCATCCCAGTGCCTCCTATCTATCTGAATGGGAGATCATGTTTTGAGGTCATGTTTACACTGGTCACCATTTACAGTTAATGTTCTGGCAATTGGGCCTCCTTGCGACAACCGACAGCTCAATCCTACAATTAGATGTTGGAAGTGTTTCAAGTTCCTTATAATACACCCAAGTTGGCATCGGGAAAGTATTCTGCAGCTGTCAACCAAAGCTTGTTACTCAAGTTTTCTTCTGCAAAAACACGTAAATGTGTCTTGTTTCGTGACAAGCAGTAGAAGCAGCACTGCAGGGTGTTCGGATGCAATTCCCCCAAAACGCTTGCCAGCTGACAGTTTGATGCCACAGAGTCATGGAAATATGACATTCCTACTTTTTTTTAACACCCCGCGTTGTTAGCATTCAAATTAGGCTCCTGGACATAAACACCAGTGAGCTCACTCATTAAGGAGTTTCATTCAGTTATTGAAAGCAGCAGCTATGAGCTCCCCAAGGACAGGCCTTCCTTTGTGTGCAGCTGCTTCTCTTATGCCAGTTCATTACCAATCAAGCCCAGTTAGAGATCAATAATAGGAACAACTGGTCAGCGATGGGATTCACACTGCAGGGTTCATTCCCAATTTCAGTTCAATAGAACTATTTTCTATTTTGTTTTTACGTTTAGCGTCGAGCAACGCATATGCCATCACTCTTGCTGGACGCGTAAAACGGGGGTGTCCAAACTTTTTCTCTGCGGCATAAAATTATTATGAAAATCAAAGAATGCAGGGGGCCACTTTGATATTTTATGTATTTGAAAATGTTGTAAGGAAGGCAAAAAAATGCAAGTATTTTTAAAGACAAAGCTTTGTATTATATATATATATTTTTTTATCACATATATATTTTATATATTTTTATTTATATATATTATATTATATATATATTTCAGCTTCTTCACTTTGCATTCTGCTTTTTCTTCTGTTGTTCCCATCTCTACCGGCTTTAGCTTTATTTCTACAATGTGCCACAGGCCAGTAAAAAATAAGCTGCGGGCCACAATTGGCCGCTGGGTTGCACGTTGGACACCCATGCAATAAAACAACCTCCGTGCGACCAAAGCCCCGGTAAACAGCTACATGCTAGAACAGAAACAACAAAATACAACAACAAAAGACAGGTCCTCGGTTTACAAAGAAGAAGAACCTTGCTTATTGTCAAAGAACAGGAAAGCCATCACTATAGAATTGGAAATGATCATAAAAAGCTCAGAGGAGACAAGAGCATCAATCCCAACCACTCAAATATGGCAACCACATGGTGTTATTGCATAATATCCCACGCATTGGATTATTATATCTTTACCAACAAATTGATGGATAACTTGCTTTGAAATGAGAAGTGAAGTGAGAATGTCAAGGTGCCAAGCAGACATTGAAGTATTTATTTTTGATTTATTTAAAATGCTTGGGATATCTTGTTTCATGATCAGATCATATTCAAATTTATCCACACAGAGATGCCCAACGGAGATTCGAATGCAGATTTTCCAGATCTCCTGTCCATGCAGCCCTCTTTTTATTATTGTTGTTGTTGTTTTTACAGTATTTGGTATGTCCTTCATGTGGTGTGTGTACAGTGTGAGTGGGTTAGTTAGGGGTTAATACATGTAGGTAGAGAATTTAGGTGTCCTGTAATTTAGCCGTAAATTCTAAGTAATTTGAGGTATAAATTCTGGCTTACACCAACACTTGACTTACAGTCTAGGAACTCAACATGCAGGCCGTATTGATATACCGTATTGACATGACTATGCATCAGGACGCCCTGTATATACAAAAGCCTTTTTTTATTCAAGGACCATTGACAGTATAAACAGTACATAAACAGTACAGGCCAGAAGTTTGGCCACACCTTCTCATTCAATGCATTTTCTTTATTTTCTAAGGCTGTTTACATTGTAGATTCTCAAAACTAAACTAAAATGAACACCTGAAATTATGTACTTAACAAAAAACAAAAAAAAAGCATAAAACAACCCAAAATATGTCTTATGTATTTTTTGATAGCGCTGCAGAACTGAAATGGATTTCACTGCACAGGTGAACACTGTCAGGGTTATTTAGTGTATTTTCTGGTCTTATTAATGAGGTTGAGACCATCACTTTTGTTGTGTGTGTACAAACTTTCGGCCTGTACTGTATGTATACTTTAAGACGAAATCAAGGATAAAAAAAAACACAGGAATTTTGATGTCAAAGAAATAACAACTGGTACGTTGAAATAAGAAACAAAAGGATATCAGTCATGATGCTGCCTTTCTCCTTGGCAATAGCAGAAGAGATACTGGTGAAAAAATTGAAAGGGTGAATGAACATATATTCTTTAGGCGCCATAATTGATGACAGAACGAGTTGGAAACCCCACATCAAAAACATAAAACATAAAGGAGCAAGAAATACTTAAATACTGAAAAAAAACAAATTTGTCTTGGATCAAAAATCACTCCATACTTTCTATTGTTCTCTGGTGTTACCATATCTTACTTATTGTGGGGAGATATGGGGAAAAACCAATACAAAAGTACACTTCACTGCAAAAAAGATCAATTAAGATAATCCATAACACACAAATCCACTGTTTCAAAAATCACAATGATTAAAATTTGCTGATCGGGTAAACCTTCAAAGCGCTAAAATGTTGCATAAAGCAAACAACAACCGGTTACCAAAGAATGTTATACAATTTCTCTCAACAAGACAGGAGAAATATGATCTCAGGAATAAACTAAACTTAAAGCACAAATATGCAAGAACAACACTAAAAACTTTTAGTACTTTGGTATGTGGAATCAAACTATGGGACAGATTAAAGAAGTAAAACAATGCTCTACCATGAGTGACTTCAAGAAACAAACAGTTGATGTTTACAAGGAAGAAGAGTCGTGAAATATTGTGTACATCCAAGGCCATATTACTTCATTCCTTGGAGAGTACTTTTTCAATGCTGTGTTTGTTACTATCACCTTATACTTGTACTAGCAACTTTTCATCCTATTGAGAACATTGTCTGTACAACAACAATTTTTTATACACCACTCATCACTACTATTACTGTATTATTTATTATGATTATCATTGATCAGGACGGCAATATAATTTATTTACCATGACAAGGACTGCTATCTAACACACTGTCACATGACCTTACTTTTGCATTCAAACTTAGTAACTGCAGGAAGTGCACAAATGTATTGAAATAGGGGAGGACCTATGGGGGTGGGATTTAATAAGCTTTGCTTCTTCCTCCTCCTTTTGGACACGTGGAACTGTCCGTTGTACTATGTGACGAATTCCAATGTCATTTACATGCATGTTCAAATCAAAGTAAACCATATCCCCTTGTTACTGGTGTGTGTGTAATCCATGGTAGGGATGGATTAGGTACCACTGGTATCAGGTCGGTCCAATTGAAAGTCCAGCAGGATTTCTTTGAGTGCAATTTGCACTGAGGCAGATGGATTACATGGCTGCACCACACACCACCCCTAATCCACCACTGGTAGGGAGAAAAGCTCTGACTCTTATGGGAAAAGGTTTTTTAGACCCCAATATATAGATGACTTATAGTTCTCAGACTTTTTTAGGGCAAAAACATGTTTTATATCTGGTCAGAAACAGTATTTAAAAAATCATTGACAAAACTGGAACTTTGCCAACCTTTAAGTTGATATTTTATTATTAGACATCCAGATTTTTTCATAATTGTAATAGCAAAAGAAGAGAAAAAAGAAGGAACAATGCAAACTGATCAAGATATTTAAAAAAAAATAAACAATAGCATACTTCAGTATCAAACAATCCAAATCCAAAATGTATAATGCTACACTTCTTGACACAGAAACACCTCCCTAAAAAGATATCAGGTCACAGGTTCTACTGTAAATCCCGCTCCTGTCTCTGAGGCGGCTAAATCCCCAAACACACAAATGAAACATTTTCATCTGTAAAGATGCAAAACAATGAGAATGGACTAACTGGCTCTCAAATTGTTCCCCAATTCGTTACAGTTCAATGAGAGAGTCTGTGCCCGGGTATTCCGGGAGGTTGAGGTCGTACTTTTTCTGGATATCATAAGGAAGGAAGCGTCCGGCCAAGAAATGCTTCCCCGAGAAACGCATAGCGCACCTCTTTGGTGCTGTCAGCGAGATGAGCACTTCTGGGCTTATCCCGTCCTGACTTGCCTCCTCCACATCCCAACCTGGGTAACAAGAGGAGGGAAGAAAGACAAGAGGATGAGGACATTTACCCGCCAGACTTTTCCAGCATGGGTGCACCACCAGTAAAGCATACACCAATGAAAAAAGTCAGAACCTCCCCAAAGGCTGTACAATACTACCCCCAGAGTCGTTCATTGAGTCACTGAGGAACTATCCAAAGTGAAGCAAAATCAGCTGTGATGATTTGACTGAATGATGGACCAAGTTCTAAGAATAATTGCCAGGTCAACTTGATTTCCCCTTAGATTGATCAGAAGGTCACTGAAACGTGTGTTTGTGCAGCTTATCTGGAACACTCACCCGATGGCATGTCCACACTAGCTATGGGGATCTTCACCTGCTTGAGGGTGACCAGAATCCCGGAGTAGGGCTCCTTAATGTCAACAGAGTCATCCTGGGGGCCCAGCATGGCATCAATCACCAAGTTGTAGGCGTCGTTTATAAGCTGGACCTGTAAAATCATTTTCAAATATGACAAGGTGGCCGGGGGATGATAGAATCACATAGGTCCAACTGACGATCAGTGAAAGGTGTGGTCCACTTCTGTCCTAGGTAAAATGAGGGGCTCCAGATCTTTGCAAACGTGGGCAGGATAAGTCGGATGGAAGTTGTATGTGGATTTTTAGGAAAGTAAATCCTGTTCGAATCGGCGCTCACCTCTGTCGGGAGGTAGGAGAGGAAAGGGATGTCCATCTTCTCGCATTGAACTGTGAAATCCTGGTGCAGACTGTGAGAGGATCGCTTTGGGTGGTAGATGGTGGGCTCATATTCCTGAATGTCACGACAAAATGAAAGGCAGGTACAGATTATGGAGTGATCAAGTCAAATTTGATTTTTTTGACAAATGACGCGTAATACATTTGATCAGTAGCGGGCGTCACGTGCGTCCACCAACGTTCGGCAAGTTGCGGTTTTCCGCTGTCTGCTTTCTGAATAAATGGCTGCCTTCTAGACGAGAGAGGGAGAGTAGAAATCCAGACGCCCGTGAAACTAACGTTCTGTGATGTTCAGCAGGAAACACCTGTGATCTTTGACCTTCACACAAATCTTTAAACAAACATGTTGTCTGTCAGTAAGATGACCGTTGAAATGTTTTTTCAGTAGTTTTGATCAAATCGTCCTCGACTTGGTGAGTACAGTTCACCTTATCTTCTTATACATTATAGTCAACATACTAGCATTGTTTGGGGTTGTTCGTGTTTGAAAACTGCCATGCTCTGCTTTGGAATGTCACAGTAGAGCTTGGAATTCATGTTTACTTCAATGAACCACAGCTCCCCAGTGCCAACGGCACTCATGCGCTCATGCATGGATTATAGGCCAAACACTAATAATCTTGCTACTCATTTGTGTCGCCAACTATTTTGGCATTTTGAATCATTTTCAGTGGATAATAAATCCACACTGCTTTACAAGCTGTACCCTGACTACTCTAAAGTAGGGATGTCCCGATCCGATCTTCAGGATCGATATCTGATGCCAATCAGCTGTATTTTGAAGATTGGAGAAGATAGGCGTCCGCCACGAGATCGGGACGATCTGGTTGCCGTGATTCTGGGCCACACTCCACCATGGTAGGCGTGGTACATGCGCCTGGTTGCCACTCTACTCCCGCCACCCGGATGAAGAAGAAAACGTGCCACCCCCTTGCAGACTTGTCCGTAACTCGGTTAAGTTAGTTTCCCTTACTGTGCCCGGATTCCTCTGTCATGGTTCTGGGAGATCTCAAGGGTAGTGACGCTCTAACCGCTGGTTGTTATATTCTAAATCACACCACAGATGTCAACCTTCCAACCCTAAAAGTATTGTAATGGTGGCTGAGTAATTCCACGTCAGGATGGCTGTAATTCAGTTTGCCATTTATTTGTATGTCATCACAGGACACTCACTCCTTCGACGAGACGTTCCACGCGCTAATTTCCTACTCTACGCACTTGACTCTTGCCAAACACTAAACAGCAGCCTGGATCAAAAGAATGATCCCACCGCTACAGTATTTTGCACGTCCATTTTTTTTTTTCCAATTTATCTTTTATTGGATGGACTTTCGTTTTCATTAGGGACCTGACTCACAGAGGTTTGCTACAAAAGCTACAAATATTGTCGGTCATGCCGTGTAATAAAAAAGTCAATTCAGCAATGCTTTGGTTGGATTATTTGTAATGTTTTGAAGAGATATTTAATAACCATATACAATTCCACAAATCCATGTCTGTTACAAAGGTTATTTATGAATTGTAAAAAAAGGATCGTATCGGATCAGATGCCAATAAATGGGAATCGGGACATCACAGCACTAAAGTATATCCAAGTTTCATTTCTATGATATTGTCCCTTGAGAAGATCATTAAAATAAAATGGGTGCTGAAACTTTTGCAAGATACTGACGCACTGTTCTACACCACACTAGGTTCTATTCTGTATGGTTTTCATCACACTTTTCCTCAAAATCCTCCGGTTTTAAACATCCAACGAGGTACACAGTCTAAAATAACGTGGTATAATAAGACCAAATGGTTATTATGTGACATGAGATGATTTTGCTTGCATTTTTAAGTCGTCTCTTCACGCACACACCGACGCCATGGGAGCGATTCTCAGGTTTCTCTTCTCATGGCAAACGATTACAAAAGTGGTCCCAGAGGAGCAGAAAGTATGCGGGAAAAGACAAATGGGAACATTGAAAAATGGATGTGAAAATGAGGGAAGAAAAGATGGCAGCATAAGTGATGAGTTACATGATTCGCTTGGGTAGCAACATGCTGTACCACAGTAAGCAACTGAGTTTCTAGCACCAATAAATCACGTACGGGCGACAGACATATGGTAAAGTGTGCCGATGCTTTCAACGGTAAAAATCAAAGATGCATATCCTTTTACACTGATACTCAAATGCACCTCCAAAAATAACAATTTGTCCTGAAATATCAGAGCACGTGAGGCCTGAGGGGCAGACATGACGCGCCACATGACATCACATTTTGGCTGAGGAGCGTCACATGCAGACGGCATTAACGAGAGTAACAACAGTGTGATGTCATGACTGTCTGAGGGCTCTTGCTGAGAAGGTAATGGGATAACTGCTCGGAGAGCTTTACAGGAGCTGAAGTTATATTCCAAGAGACTGTTAATCCTGACGCTAGTTAAATGGAGATGTTTTTTTTATTGTCAAGAACAGTTTGTTCTTGTCATATATTAACCGGGATGTGACTAACTACTTAGCGGTAGTTGGCGAAATACCGGGAATAGCGCTTGCACAAAGACAGCACGACGCCATGGTTCTGTAGAGATGAGAACGGTTCTACACACTGCCACTATTGAGTAAGGAACTTTATTCAAAATAATAGTCCGTAGTTTCAGTTTCAAAATTGTCATAGTTCAATAATAATAATAATAAAAATAGTAGATACTACAGAAAGAATTGTGTGAGAAAAAGTTGTATGCACATCAGTATTCACGCAGAATGTACGGTAGAGCAAATAACGCGTACTCCGTTACCGTACGGGTACCGTACTGTGGGTTACGTGTACCGTTGCACCCTTAATACCGCTATTTTTTTTATTTTTCATTTGTGGACTTTAGTTTTCTGTGAATTACCTCCCCGCAGTTTGCAGTTTTTATGTTTGGTTTTAAAAATCTGTTTACACAAAATGTTTTATTTGTTATATTTATGTGTGTATATACTTTATATATATGTAAATAATACTATAATCATAATATATTATGTATTATACTTTGCACATTTTTATATACAGGGTGATTGAAATGTAATTCCCTATTTTAAAACACTTAATGTATTGCTATGTATAATAGCAATATAATATATATATATAATATATATGTATAATATATAATATATGCTTTTAACAAATGAATTAATTCGTTCCAAAAGGATTTTTGCAGGAAAAACATTTAACATGTAAATTGGCTAAGGAAAAAAAAACACCGTTCCGCACATTTAATACTGTGTTGTATGTATGTATGTACTGTATATTGTAATACAAATGTAATGTAATGATAAAACCTGAAACAGAATGTATACTGAGTTAAAATTCTAAATGTTTCTTACCTTTGATACGCATCAAAGTACAGTACAGTACCTACGCGGGCAGCGACAAACCAATCAGAGAACACATGCATCATACCGACGCCTCCGCCACGCCTACCGCTATGCTGCAGAACAACGTTTTGATGAGGACTTTGATGGATTTGTGGGAGAAGAGGGATTAAAAATACTGTGAGCGTGTTGTTAAATAGTAGAATAAAGTTCAGCTACACTCAGTTTTGCTTCCGTTGCCTTTTTTTGTACACCGTATGTTTTAGCATGCGCCCTAAAATNTAGGATCTCGTCTCTGCTATTTGCAGACGATGTGGTCCTTATGGCCTCATCAGGCTGTGACCTTCAGCGTTTACTGGAGCGGTTTGCAGCTGAGTGTGAAGCTTCTGGGATGAGACTCAGCACCTCCAAATCCGAGGCCATGGTTCTCAGTCGGAAACGGGTGGACTGTACCCTCCGGGTTGGGAGTGAGGTCTTGCCTCAGGTGGAGGAGTTCAAGTATCTCGGGTTCTTGTTCACGAGTGAGGGAAGGTTGGAGCGTGAGATCGACAGACGGATCGGTGCAGCATCTGCAGTAATGCGGTCGCTGTACCGGACCGTCGTGGTGAAGAGAGAGCTGAGCCGGAAGGCAAAGCTCTCTGTTTACCGATCGATCTACGTTCCCACCCTCACCTATGGTCATGAGTTATGGGTCATGACCGAAAGAATGAGATCGCGGATACAAGCGGCGGAAATGAGTTTCCTTCGTAGGGTGGCTGGACTCACCCTAAGAGATAGGGTGAGGAGCTCGGCCATCCGGGAGGAGCTCAGAGTAGAGCCGCTGCTCCTTCACATCGAGAGGAGCCAGTTGAGGTGGCTCGGGCATCTAGTCCGGATGCCTCCCGGGCGCCTCCCTGGTGAGGTGTTTCGGGCACGCCCGGTCGGGAGAAGGCTCCCGGGGAAGACCTAGGACACGCTGGAGGGACTCACAGCTGGCCTGGGAACGCCTCGGTGTCCTCCCGATGGAGCTGGAAGAGGTCGCCGGAGACCGGGAAGTCTGGACTTCCCTACTGAAGCTGCTGCCCCCGCGACCCGGACCCGGATAAGCGGAGGAAAATGGATGGATGGATGGAGGCAATAAAAAAAAGTATTTTTGTATTCCGGATTTTTCATATTCTGGCGGATTCGTATCCCGGGTTCCACTGTATACCAAATTTCTTTGTGTATGTTCCATGATGCATGCGAAGCTATGTTCTTGTTGTTTTGGTTTTTTTCCAGATTGTCTGTATTGTTTGAAATTGATTGACAGTATTATTTACAGTATGCCGTCCATCCCACAAGCGCTCTTTGCGAAATCCGATCCCAGTCTCTGATCCCAGGTTGTTCCCAGGCAGCAAATGCTGGCGTCTATACGGAATTTTAAATAAAACCCCAAGCTATACACTTTCTTATCATATTCATTTCTTGTAAGAATTATGGTTCAGAAATAAATACAAGTACTTCAAAATAGGGAGTAACTTGTCAACCCCCCTGATATGTAGAGCAGGTTACCTCCTTTTTTCAATACTTACAAAAATGCGCAAGTGTCGCGCGCACACCAGGCCGATGGAACCGTTCTGCTCCGGCCCGCATATCACCAACACTGTGGGCTGCTTCTTTGCTAAAGAGTTGAGCGGGTAGGCCTGGAAAAAGAGCACAAATAGAATCGGATACTTAGAAGCAAGGACAAAAGTCCCACAGGGGAGAAAAATAGAAAGGCTTATTGTGAGAGAATATCTGGTGTGGATCCAACGGACTTAAAGGACTTTTATGCACTGCATGTTGACATGCGCCTGTGCCACCCGCCTCACAATCCTGCATGCCAGGAAGAAATACCCGTGCCCTCACAACAGGACGCTTCCGTTTACAGTAGAAGCGGCTTTCTGTGTGGATACTGAGGTCAAAAAATAACCGCCATGAACTATTCAATCCAAGTCGTAAACCGCGGCAGGCGACGGTGTGCCGTGTCAACGTAACCAGAACCTTTCTCGCAGGTTTAGCTCCAAATATTCCAGCTTCAGATTTGGGCTTGGACCACTAAATTAATTCCACTAATAAAAAGAGTCTGAAGGACATCTACACACTTCTACAGCCACTAATAAATTCCCAGGAATAAGGTCATCCCCCTCTGGAGCCTGTTTACACAAGCGGCGAATCCAAGACGGCAGCAGTTATCGCCATCATGGTGCTGTCTCAGTGGAAATCCTGACAAGGCCCTTGTGGCCCTTGAGGGCCGTAAAGGCAGATGGCGTTGCATAGTAAGGCCAGACAGCACTAATTCCATTTTCTAGCGTTCCATTTTCTTCCAACATGCCATTTGCACATCTTCCGTGCTAAGTTCAAACCGAGACTTCACCCGCATTGCCTAGTATGGAAGCGGTGTCGGTGGTGGCCGTAGGGTTTGATGGCGCACACCGGCACCTGCCCCGGGGCAGCAGTGGCTAATAGTGGCTTACCATCACCAGGTGTGGTGTGAATGAATAATGATGACCTCATCATTTGATAAAGCACATAACAAGTCATTCATTCATTTTCTTATCCTCATTAGGGTCACGGGGATGCTGGAGCCTATCCCAGCTGGCTTTGGGAGGGAGGCGGGGTACACCCTGGACTGGTCGCCAGTCAATCGCAGGGCACATATAGACAAACATTCACACTCACATTCATACCTATGGACAATTTAGAGTCCCCAGTTAACCTAACATGCATGTTTTTGGAATGTGGGAGGAAACCGGAGTACCCGGAGAAAACCCAGGCACGCACGGGGAGAACATGCAAACTCCACACAGAAATGCCCAATGGAGATTCGAACCCTGAACCTCTTGACTGTGAGGCCAACGTGCTACCCACTTATCCACCGTGCGGTCCACATCTGCAATCAAAGTTGGACCCCCCCTATGTGGGATTGCCTTGAAGGTTCTCACACACCTCAATGCATGCTACAAAATACCCATTGTAAGCTTCGGGTGCCACAAAATGCGATGCCATGAAAAACATGGCCGCCTTCAAGCAAAACGACTTTGCAGGGGCGCAGCTGGGACTTCGCCGTTTGTATAAAGATGATGCGACTTTGAGGATGTCAGTAGCATGTTTTCCAAAGCATCTTTTCACAACTTTCTTTCTGCGTTACACCGTGTAGTGCGTCACCGTGCGCAGACACGACTGAGTGGTGTTCCTATGCTTTTTTGTTTTTGCACTACCCTGTTTTTTTTTTTTTTTACAATGCAGCAAGCTCACATTTAACGAGGGGGAGTGATCCTTGTACTCTCGGGGGGGAGATGTTACAGCGCTGGACTCCCGCTGATTGGCAATTTGGTGAATGCGTCACCAGGCCAGGTAGCGGTGAGCACATTCTCCAAAACAAGTATCATGTGTTGTATATTCAGCTGAGGAAGCTGCAAAAAAAAACTAGCAGCTTTAAATGTTATGTGTTTTTGGATGCCTATGGTGCATTTGCTGGGCCGCTCACTTCTCCCCTTTGGATGCTTTCCACTTCTGTTTCTCTCCCTTTATGGCCTCTCTTTTATTGCGCACACTTATTCAAGTGAAGATCTCCGAGGGAACGCGTCTATCAGGGAGATATCGGCCGCGGAAATGTTTCGTGCCGCCGCTGGAGAAGCTATTACTGGTCCAGTAGTGTTGGATGTGAGCCGCTATAAAGGGAGCAAAGCGCAGTCATTTCAGGCAATCGACTTTTGATGCACGGCTCTTATTTTGATTACAAAGCGAGCCTGGTGCAGTCTGACAAACAGAGTTAATGATCTGGTGAGCTCTAGCGGAGTTACCAAACATTATTGTGAAGATGTTTACAGCGCATGTTTATAGTGTAAATGCTAAAAATCAAGCATTTTCCTTTTTTTATTTTATTTTTATTTTTTTATCCCGTCTCCCTTTCGCACCAGCATGTAATAAAAAAAAACAAAATGTGCTGCACGTTCAGGGCGGGGAGCTCATTTTCTTGTGAACTTTCATAAGTTCACAACTTTTTATTGTATGAAGTGAAATATTACGACGTTTCTGCAAGAAGATCAAGATTATAAACGATCAAGAATAATGTCATGGCATTGCCAGAAGATGCAATTAAGCGTCCAATCGGATTGCACCGATGTCATGCCTAGAGGGCAAATGTACTTTGTTTCTGGGTATTCTATCCGATGTAAGAATTGCATTCCTGCGGTTGCTGCATAATTTGGAAATAATTACAATTAATTAAAAAAATTAGATAGGCCAAGCTCTAAGCTAAAGTAAAACTTAAAGTTTCTTTCACCCCGAAGGAAAGGTTTGAGCAAACGAATGCTTAAAATAAAAACCCAAAAATGTTAACCCGGCACAGTTTTACATGCAAAAAACAGTTTTAAATGCAAATACGTGACGAATGAAACATTTAAGGTGATTTTTACCCTAGACCGTTAAGACACCACATTCCTGTTTTGCCATGAGTTGTTTCTTGAATTCTATAGCGTTTCTCCTCGTCGTAATCAAAGTGCTTGTTACGATTCGCTCGTCGCGGCATGGCGAAACGACCCCGGCGATGAAGCGAGCAGGACGCCAGGTGAGTGCGAAAAAGAGTCTTTAATAGGTGATGCTGCGAAAAAACACAAACAGGTCCACCGGAAAGCGAAGCACAAATGACAATGAGCCGACAAACGACTGGCGCACACACCTGAACATAAATAGCGAGGCGAACAAACGAGGAACGGGTGCGTGTAATTAACAGAGAAAAACATGTGAAACTAGGAAAATAACAACACAGGAAAACCCACTCGAACAAAACTGTCACGAGAACAACACCCGGATCGTGACACTGCTTTTTCTTTGGCTGCATTTTGGGTAACTTAAAGTAGTTTACATTTCTGAAAAGACAAGTAGAGACCTGAGGTGAGAAACACTCTGGAATTCAGGAAATGACTCATGGCAAAACCCTAAGGTGGTGTCTGTGTTGATCTCGCTATGTCATTGTGTCTCTAGCCTGAATAACGTCTTCAGTGAAGGCAACGGTAACCTTAAATGTTCATTTATCTCTTTCATTCATCATCTATATGTATTTTTTTATGTACTTTGGGCTTTCTGGAAAAAATGACCGTAATTGGATTTTGGGCAAAACTGATTAGTTAGAGTCAAACTTTCCTCGAAAGGATTAATGACATTAACCAAGGTTCTGTATGGGTTTCATCACATGCAGCCATCTGGTGGCCAGTCAGAAGAGCGCAGAGCCTCCTGGCAAACACATGACGTTTAAGAAAATAACATGTACTCACATTTGCACAGTCCACCCCCCAAAAGGTTTATTGTTTCATCAAAGCGAGTGTCTGATCGCAATGTCCAACAAGGCCCCGATGGGTGTCATGTCAGTGGGATGAGGTGTCCCCGCCACCTCCATTCAAGTCTGGGGAAAACACTATGAAGCCCCTGAAATAACAAATACACCGGCCCCGGCGTTTCTGTGTCGGAGCTCATGTAAAGTGGAGATTTACTGCTGTGGGGCAAAGAAAAACCCGTCCCCTGTCTCCACTCCAGGTGATGAATGGCCTCAGACTGATACAGAAGCCCACAGTCTGGTTCTGCTGAGTGTGGCGGCGATGGAGGGGATTTACTTACAGGGACCCTATAATCTGTCTGGCAAGCAAAAGGTGTAGGTGTGTGTGTGTGTGTGTGTGTGTGTGTGTGTGTGTGTGTGTGTGTGTGTGTTGCCGGTGTGGTATTTCTGGACACAGTAACAGCAGTAGGTCGGCTGTGAAACGGGCCACATCGGACCGTCTGCATCTCCCCTTACAGTAATTGTCTTCAAATAGCGGTGATGTCATGCGAGCGGTGGTCGTGGGCGGTGCGTGCGTGGCCCGTTCAGTCAGGCTGCGTTGGCGAGCTTGGCTGCTGGACCAGGATAAAGCGGGGAAGTGGATATGGTGGTTTGAATCACACACTTCCTGTCTCTGCCACTCGGCCCGCCTTAGCTCCCGCTCGCCTCTTCTAGTCCCATCAGGCCCTTTGACGCCGCTGTGAAAAGCAAGCTTTTTGCCAAGTATGCACAGCGGTGGATGAGGGCTACAAGTACTTCAGAGGCAGTATCCAGGCCGGATCGGCTGTATGAAAGTTTTGAATCGACACCGTAACAGCTCCGGTGTGGGACGCACATCGGCCTCACAGTCAGGAGGTTCAGGGTTGGAATCTCCGTCGGGCATCTCTGTGTGGAGTTTGCATGTTCTCCCCGTGCGTGTGTGGGTTTTCTCCGGGACCTCCGCTTTCCTCCCACATTCCAAAAACATGCATGTTATCTTCATTGGCCGCTCTAAATTGTCCATTAGAGTGTGAATGGTTGTTTGTCTGCCCTGTGATTGGCTGGCGACCAGTCCAGGGTGTACCCCGCCTCCCGCCCAAAGTCAGCTGGGATAGGCTCCAGCGACCCTGATGAGGATAAGCGGTATAGAAAATGAATGAATGACACTTAAACAACATGAAGCAAGGGCGAAGTCATTATGTGTTGGTGCAAATCCGGATAAAGGCGCAGATACAGGGATTAAGTGCTGACCTTCGAGATGGCGAGAGCGCAGGCATGTCCCCAAATCTCGATCAGCTGCTGTTGTCCAAACCTGTAGTCCCGCAGCAGTTCCGTCTCGATGGCACCGGCCTCGTCTTTACTAGAGAGAGGAGGATGCAATCATGTTGTTATTTCTTGGAAATGCTGCATACCATCTCCATCGGGGCTTGTCACGCGGTGTCAGTCTCATACCCACATTTTGCCATGCTCAGAAGTTGGGGTGTCATAAGGTCTCACGAGATTAAAACGTGACAAGATATTTTGTTCAGAAAAAAAAACAGGCACTAGGCCTGGGACAGTACTACATCAATTACTTAATCACACAATAAATAAAAATAATAACAATTATTTTGCCTGCCTTAATATATTATCCTGTCTATTTTCCTCATCTCTCGCCTCAAACAGGCCGGAAGAGGGTTCACTCTGTGCATTGGTTTCAGCACTTTGGCTTGTTTGTTCTGTAGAACAACGGCATGAACAGAGTGAGCCCTTTTGTCAGTCATACGTCTCTCTGTCTTGGTGGGCGGAGGCGGGGCCGCTAGCATAGACACGGAGTGCAGAAGAGTGTACAATAATGGAATCTAAATTTGGAGGTCGCCAAATATTGTCATGTATGTTTTAAAAAAAAAATTTTAGCTGCAGTTTTCCTCAAAGTAATGTTAAAATCTCGTCTTGTTTTCGTAGAGCAATCTCGTTTATCGTTCTCAAATGTTCTCAATTGGATTTAGATCAGGAGAACATCCAGGATGCGGTTAGTCCTCTGGAAGAAGCCCTTTGTCAGGCAGCCATTGTGAACTGCAGCGTTGTCCTGTTGAAAAAGTCATTACTGCACAGACGAGGGCCTTCAGTCATGAGGGATGTTCCCTGCAGCATCTCCACACAGCCAGCTGCCGTTTGACGCCCCTGCACAACCTGAAGCCCAATTGCTCCATCCAAGGGGAAAGCACCCCAGGTCCCGATTTCACTTCCTCCGCTGTGCCGTGTGGAAAACATCTCAAGTGGGATCTCCTTGTCATGCCAGTAACGTTGGAAGCCGTTTTTTCTCATCAGAGAATAAGACTTTCTTCCACCTTTTAATGTCCCATATTTGGCGCTCTTGTGCAAATTCTAAATGAGCAATTTTGTGGCATTGAAGGAGACGATGCCTTTATATAGGATACACAGGATGTAGGATTTTTATTTGAGATAAGGATATAGAGAAAAAAGGAGGTGTGAGTGTGCGTGTGCTCTTGTCTTTTGTCATGACACTTTTATTGTGTATTTCTCTTTGTGTGGCCACCAAACACCCCCATTCTGTACACCGTGTACCCTGGAACTTGACTGACATCTAGTGGCTGGTGTCAGCACTGCACTTCCATGGAACCATAGCAGTGGATGAGGAAATAATCAGTGTGCTCCCACTTGCAAGGTTTAATTCATCTCCTTTGGGCTTTCGGGAAAACAACCCGTACAATATGAGGTAATGAACACTGATGTTTATTGCTGTGCTTGTAGATGGCAGGGTTTTTAGATGTTTCTATATTGCCCTATAACACTATTTACGTAGCTGCATGAGAGAAGCAACATTTTGGAATTAGTTCCGTATCAGATCAAATCTAGTATCAGTTCTACCCCTCTGCAAAACACAATCACATGTTCTATTGTAAATTATTGTTATGCACAGTGTCAGTCAGAACATGCACCTTTTGTAGTGTACCTGAATGTACCTGCATTCTCAGCAGCTTTGGCATAATTCATTTGCTGTACAAATGTCATCACATTATTCTAATTAGTTTTGTCATAACTGTGTGCGATTCTCTCTAGAAAGCACTGACATCTTTACGACAGTCGTAAGTTGGTTACCGTGGTGCCCCCTAGTTTTTTTCTCAAAAGCGACTAGCAACAAATCTAGCGACTTTTTCTGCCGTCGCTGTGGAGTAAAAGTGAACATGTTGCTGTGCGTTTTGCGTTCTCACTGAGCAGCAGCAAATGCTGCTGACCAGTTCGACCCGCTCAAAGGCAGCTTCCACGGCAATGATGGAGTTCTACGTACTGCAAATGAATTTTCCTACAGCATTTTACAACAGCATATGCGAACGATATGCAAATTAGACAATGGCATCATCTAGCGGCTCCTAGGACAGCCAATAGCTACTTTTCTTACTGAAAAGACGGCAACGGCGCGTGTAGGAGGGCAACGTGTGTTTATATTTTCATATGCCGGCCAGCAATCTTTAAACCGTGCTCAGGACAGTTTAAGGGTCATCGCTGTTATACTTTTTTTTCATGTAAATATTTTTGTCTGTTTGGTCTCGTTGGAAATATACAGTGGTGTGAAAAACTATTTGCCCCCTTCCTGACTTTTGATTCTTTTGCATGTTTGTCACACTTAAATGTTTCTGATCATCATTTGAATATTAGCCAAAGGTAACACAAGTAAACACAAAATGCAGTTTTTGAATGAATGTTTTTATTATTTAGGGAGAAAACAAATCCAAACCCACACAGCCCTGTGTGAAAAGGTAATTGCCCCCGGACCTAATAACGGCTTGGGCACCCTTAGCAGCAATAACTGCAATCAAACGTTTGCCATAACTTGCAACAAGTCTTTTACACGCTCTGGAGGAATTTTGGCCCACTCATCTTTGCACAATTGTTGTCATTCAGCTTTATTTGAGGCTTTTCTAGCATGAAGCGCCTTCTTAAGGTCATGCCACAGCATCTCCATGGGATTCAGGTCAGGACTTTGACTAGGCCGCTCCGACGTCTTCCTTTGGTTTTTCTTCAGCCATTCAGAGGTGGATTTGCTGGTGTGTTTTGGGTCATTGTCCTGCTGCAGCACCCAAGATGGCTTTAGCTTGAGTTGACATCACACAGGGCCGTGTAGATTTGGAGTTTTTTTCCTCCCTTAATAACGTAAACCTTAATTTAAAAACTGCATTTTGTGTTCAATTATGTTAGCTTTGACTAATAGTTACCTTTTTTTATGCAGGAAGGGGGCAAATAGTTTTTCACACCACTGTAGCTCCACAGTGGATCCAACTCCAAGTGCAACTGGGAGGAATGTAAAAAGATGTCATTCCAGTAACTCGTTAAACCGGGATTGCTAGCAAACTGCCATCTAGACGGTCTGAATTTACTGATTGGCTACACGAACCTTGAAAATAGTTTATTGTTGCCGTGCCGTAGTCTGCGTGGGGGCGTTAAGTTCTGCACGCAGTGTGTGCCCTTTGACTCCCCAGTGACAGTGTTGCCAATGCTAATCCTGTTTGTGCAGCTTTTAGCTTCCCTCGAGGCACAGCTGTGTGTGTTTCTGTGCACGCGTGGAAGCAAGCCAGTGCATCCAAGTGGGGCTTCTGGCATTTACCTGAGCCAGTGGAGCTTCACCGGCTGTCACCCACAGCTCACCTCGGGGATGTTTCCTGAGTCACTGGGACAAGTTGATCTTTGCAAAGATCACCTCAGCCCCACAGGCTCCAATGAGACTAAAGGATACCTCACGTGGACTTCACTTCTATACTTATGATTGTCCTCAAGGAGAAACCTAATTTCACTCTAGGTGGTTTGATATACTGTGGTTTGCAAAAGTTTGGGCACCCCTGATCGTTTTCAAGATTTTCCTGTTAAATCATTGGCTGTTTGGATCAGCAATTTCAGTGAAATATTTCCCACAGCAGACAAACGCAGCGATATTTGAGAAATGAAAGTGTGCAATAATTATGCAGTCAAAATAAGGTAGGTGCATACATTTGGGCAACCCAACAGAAACATATTTAGTAGATCCTCCTTTTGCAGAAAGCCGCCACTAAACACTGGGTCTGGATTCTGGTTGGCGGTATCCTTGACCATTCTGCTTTACAAAGATGGTGTCCGAGCACGCTGCAAATCACACCACAGATTGTCTATAATATTCAGGTCTGGGGACCGAGATTCCTTTCCACAATGTTGTACTTGTTCCTGCGCATGAATGCCTTCGTACAAAATTTGTGCAGTGCATAAAGCAATTATTCAAATGAAATGAAAAGGAACTTGATCATTTTGCTGGCCCTTATCGCCATGTGCACGCGTGTCTGTTTTTATCTCCCGCCTCCAGAAAAACAGCAAGAGGATTCACTCTGTGCATTGATTTCAGCACCGTTGGTGCGCTTGTTCCATTTAAGAACAACACGAACGGAGTGAGCCCTTTGGTCAGTTATGCCAGTAGGACCCGCAAGGTGCAGACTGTTTGGAGGTTTACAGTGATTAAAGCAAAGATTTCAACCATTTTTCTGTCATTTTTGAGGAGGAAGACACATTTGGAGACTAAATAAAGAACTTAGAGAACATGGACCTTCAGCCTTACGACGTGGAAATGAAGACTGGTCGCCTTAAAAACACAGAATAGTAAGTTTAAATTACTCTGCAGTTGCTTATCCTTCAATTATTGTTTTAAATCAATTTGTTAAGGAGCATAAAGGGTTTTTTATAGTCTGATTGTGTATGTGGCTGCCCTCGCTGCCCCCGGCGTTCACATTAAACATATCACTGTCAAAAGCTGTTTATATAACATGTACAATGTTTTGCAGCCTTGTCGCTATTGTGGAATAGTGTTTGGAACACATTATGTGGACAAGACCTACTCTCTTGTGCCAACCTTCACTTACTGGTCATTCTAAGAGGTTTCGAGGAAGATCCAGGACATGTTGGAGAGACTATGTCTCTCAGCTGGCCTGGAAACACCTTGGGAGGAGCTGGACCAAGTAGCCGGGGAGAGAGACGTCTGGGCCTCCCTGCTTGGGCTACTGGACCCGCGACCTGACCTCGGATAAGTGACGAAGATGAATGGATTTAGTGAACCATGCTTAACAATCTCTGCTTTAGTCACTTCTGGAAATGAGGCTGCAAGAACTATTTTGTCATGGGTGCCACCGTGAACTATACATGTAAATTTTGCAATTTTACCGTTCTCTTTCGAAAATTTAACAATGTAGAACATAATCATATATATAATATACACAATACAATTAACATATTTAGGAAAAGTTCATTCATTCATTTTCTATACCGCTTATCCTCATTAGGGTGGCGGGTATTCTTGAGCCTATCACAGCAGACTTTGGGCGGGAGGCGGGGCACACCCTGGACTGGTCGCCAGTCAATCGCAGGGCATTAAGAAAAGTTGATGCCTTTAAATTCTCGTCTCACAGACCCAAATCTTGTGTATCGTCGCAGACTTCCATCTCCACGGCTACTTTGCCTAGCTCATCCCGACGTGTTCCCAGGCCAGCTGAGAGACATAGTCTCTCCAACCTGTCCTCAGTGCTTCCCGTTTTTAGGTGATGGTAGGAACGCAGATTGACCGGTAAATTGTCCGGATCACTACAGACGCCACGGCAATCCGCCTGTCAATCTAGCATTCCATCCTTCCCTCGTGAGCAAGACCCTGCAGTACTTAAACTCCCCTACTTGGGGCAGGATCTCACACCTAACCCGGAGATGAAGCTCCACCCTTTTCTGAGCGAGAACCACGGACTCAGACCTAAAGGTGTTGATTTTCATCCCAGTCGCCTCACACTCCGCTGCTAGCCGATCCAGTGAGAGTTGAAGATGATGGGTTGATGAAGCTAGCAGGACAACATCGTCTGCGATCCCGCAGCCACAAACCGAATCCCCTTTACGGCCTGGCTCCACCTAGAAATTCTGTCTATAAAAGTAAAAAACTGAATGAGTGACAAGGCAGCCCTGTCGGAGTCAAACACTCACTGGAAACGAGTCCGACTTATGGCTGGCAATGTGGACCAAGTACTGACACCAGTCATACAGGTACCAAACCACCTGAATTAGGTGGTCTGGTACCCCATACTCCCCGAGGACTCCACACAGGATTTCAAAAATCCTGATGAGACTGGAGAGTTGGTCCACAGTCCCATGACCAGGAGGAAAACCATACTTCTACACTTGAATCCGAGATTCAACTATCGGGGGGATCCTCTTCTGCAGTTCCCTGAATAGACCTTACCAGGAAGTGTTTTGCCAGGATGGTTGGAACATACCCTCCAATATCTCTTCTTAAATAGGGGGACCACCATCCCAGTCTGCCAATCCAGAGGCACTGCCCCAGATGTCATGTGATGCTGCAGAGTAGTGTCAACCAAGACTCTGCAAAAAGTTCATCAAACCCACCAACTTTGAAATTAAGTGTCTCAAGTTCCCCGTGGCGTACAACACTTTGGAACTTATTTACATACATGTTGGAAGTAACTCAATAAGAGTTTAAAGAAAAAAATATTGTTTGGGATAACCTTTAAACCAGTGCTTCGCAAATAGTGGGGTGGGCCTCCCTGGGGGGCGGCATGAGAGGATGGGAGTACTTAGTGCAGACGAGCCAGCATGTAGAAATTCATCCTACCCAACATGCAATTTGACTCTTGAATATGCTTGTATGCTCCACAGCTCTCCATTTTGTTACATTTTCCAGGTACAATACACACAAATAAATAAATTTGATCAGTTTCTCAATAGTATTTAAGATTGGGGGGGCCAAAACATTTCTGTCCCATGGGGGGCATGACAAGAAATAATTGAGGACCACTGCTTTAAACGAAAGTCAATCATTCTATTCTTTTTCTCGTTTTGTCTCTTCAAAAGCGACAAGTATTAACATTTTTTTTTTTAAACCTGCAAAGGCATCGGTGCCTCACCAGCCATGAACCTTGCTGCACGTACCTGGCAAACCTTGTTAATGGCGTATCGTTACACCCCTATCAATCTGGTATATACCGGAGCTGTAATACTCCACCTCCCCATCATTTCCCAATCTGAGGCTGTCCATCATCCAGAATAGAAGAGATTGTATAGTGTTCAATTTTAGCGAGTAAATACATGAAGTCTGAGAGACGCTGAAAACAGACGCACATGCACATGGCAATAAGTTCATTTTCATTCATTTATTAGGGGATTTTTTTATTGCCACAATGAGAAATCTCGTCACATATTAATCTTGTGAGATCTCATGACCCCCGTATAAATGAGGAATCCCACATCGTGGAAATTCACTTATCACTGTTGGGTCTGGAACCAATGAACAGCGACAAACAAGACATCACTGTATTGTGATGTATTTTTTTTTTTTTTGCCAAGGATACCACCCATCATACAGTCACTGTATTGTGATGTTATTGCCATAGCAAAATATTGCAATATAAGATTGCAAACCTGAACAAACAATACAGAAGTTCTCCCATCTTATGACACTCAAACACTAGTTCCACCTCCATCTATCTAAATGTGACATAGTTGATAAAATAACGTTATTTATAATATGACATATCCACTGATACACCTTTGCTGTGATCAGAGCCAGCTGGCCTCACTATTCCGCCCAGTTAGCGCTCCCATTTCCTGTCCTTTACACTCCCCTGTGGCGCTCATCCCCCATCATCTATCTCCCATTACGCTCATTCGCAGACACACAAAATACACTAAGTGATGACTCAGCGCACTGAATTGGATCGATTATTTTGTGGATGTGTGTTTCTTTTAGCAAAAGGACCCAGGTCAACGCTTAGGATGCTATTTTTAGTCAGCCCCACATCATTACCAGGAGAATAACCTCATTATTTTGGCAACAACTTTGACAGATTCTTATAGGTAGACTCCTGACCTGACGACACGCTCACCAGGTGTGGGTACATATATGCGTGCACGTCATCTGACATGATTCACCTCCGGACCACTTTCATCATGAGTCACCCCCCATGGTGTGAGCTGACAGGAAGTCTTGCAGCAGGCAATTGAGGGGTGCAAATATGAATCAAAGCGAAGCAGTGTGGAGGGAGGCATAAGTGGTTGTTAGCGAGTAAAACAGTACATTGAAATGTTCCTGTTGAATTTAATCTCGTTTGCATGTAATTTCAGTTTAAACTACCAGTAACTTCAGCGAAAACATTGAAATGTTAAGCAAAGTGGACATTTTTTATTATTTGCCTTTAGTTTGTGTGTAGGGGCCGCACGGTGGCCGAGTGGGTAGCATGTTGGCCTCACAGTCAGGAAGTTCAGGGTTCGAATCTCCGTTGGGCATCTCTGTGTGAAGTTTGCATGTTCTCTACGTGCATGCGTGGATTTACTCCGGTTTCCTCCCCGTGTTAGGTTAATCGGCAATTTAAATTGTCCATTAGAGTGCCAATGTTTGGTTGTCTGCCCTGCGATTGACGGGCGCCCAGTCCAAGGTGTAGTCTCAAATCATATCTATACATTAGCAGCGTACTTTTTGCTGAAGAGTCTTACACCACCGAGGTATGCTCGGTTTTATTCCCACATTTTTTTTCTACATTCACCAGTAGCTGCGTTATGACAACCCACCACGTCACCTGCTGCCACCCCCAACACAGTCAAGCAAACTATCGGCACACGTATGTGCTGCTTAATGTAGATTGACTCTGCTTAAACTACACTTTGCTGAAAACCACGCCCACAAATGTTGCTCAGATTAAAGCTACAGATGTCCGCCGTCTCCTGGTGTAAAGTGTGAACTACATGAGGCACCATATTTGCAGAAAATGCTCGTTAAACTCAGCAATGTTGCTTGTCACAATTTTGCGCTTTGTGTAATCATTGTTTGTGTCCAGAGTTGAGTTTTTTGGTCGAGGGTTTGTGATGCTTAGGAGGAGCAGGACCATATTAAGTCAAAGCACAAATATGCAAGAAAAACACTAAAAACCTTTAGTACTTTGGTATGTGGACTCAATCTATGGGATGGATGAAGTAAAGAAGTGAAAAAATGCTCTACCATGAGTGACTTCAAGAAACATTAAAAACAGTTGATGTTTACAAAATACAAGAAAGAAGAGGCATGAAATATTGCGTACATCCAAGGCCATATTACTTCAATCCTTGGAGAGTACTTTTTCAATGCTGTGTTTGTTACTATCACCTTATACTTGTACTAGCAACTTGTCATCCTAGTGAGAACATTGTCTGTACTGCAACAATGTTCTGTTATTGTTAACGTTCATCAGGACGGCAATATAATTTATTTACCATGACAAGGACTACTATCTAACACACTGTCACATGACCTTACTTATGCATTCAAACTTAGTAACTGCAGGAAGTGCACAAATGTATCGAAATAGGGGAGAGCCTACGGGGGTCGGATTTAATAAGCTTTGCTTCTTCCTCCTCCTTTTGGGCACGTGGAACTGTCCGTTGTACTATGGGATGTATTCCAATGTCATTTACATGCATGTTCAAATCCAATTCAACCATTACCACTACCAAGCACAAAGCAGGCAAAAACTGTTATCAGTCTGCTTTGCATAATGTGATGATGATGGCCGTGAGCATCAGGTGGTACAGTAGCAGTCTCATCTGGCCAGTGGACGAGATTGCTCGGGTTTGAGGTGCTCAATGTGAGCTCTTCCAGGCTGCGCCATGACTCTTATCAAATCAGGACCATGACTCACTTTCCTCTGCTTGGGACCGCCGTGATTTTGTGTGTGTGAGAGTGGAAAGACAATCATTCAAGTCAATCTTAATCCGTTTTATTTGACTGCGCCTGTTCCTCCTGTCCTGTCCGTAGAGTTGTTTTTATTGGATAAGAGTGTAAACGTTTGTTTGTCTGCCCTGCGATTGACTGGCGGCCAGTCCAGGGTGTACCCCCTGCCTCGCACCCAAAGCCAGCTGGGATAGGCTCCAGCATACCCGCGACCCTAATGAGGATAAGGGGTATAGAAAATGAATGAATGAGTGAAAAATAATGCTCAGTTTTGAGTGACACTGTCAGAGGAATAGTATTGTAAATAATATGAATAATGCCGCACGGTGGATGAATGGCTAGCATGTTGGCCTCGCAGTCAGGAGGTTCTGGGTTCGAATCTCCGTTGGGCATCTCTGTGTGGAGTTTGCATGTTCTTTCCTCCCACATTCCAAATACATGCAAGCTTAATTGGCGACTCTAAATTGTCCATTAGAGTGTGAATGTGAGTGTGAATGTGTGTCTTTCTGTGCCCTGCGATTGACTGGCGACCAGTCCACGGTGTACCCCATCTCTCGCCCAAAGTCAGCTGGGATAGGCTCCAGCATACCCGCGACCCAAACGAGGATAAGCGGCATAGAAAATGAATGAATAATATGAATAATATTGTTTTATATTTGAGCGCTAGCGAGTTTGGGGGATTGGAGCTGAACCCCGGTTCCTGACCATTCACAACAGAGTAGGTGTGGTAGGTGTTACACGCCTGTACTCAACTTATGGAATATGTTATTAAAAGAAACTTACTATAGTGCCCCACTAGGATCCGATATCATTTTCAAAGCTCCTGGGATGAGCAGCAGAGGCTTGTTTAATAATATGTTTATAATGGCGGTTGTAGTTTATAGGTGTGTGACAGGGTCCATTCCTGCCTGTAAGGCTGGCTTCCCATGTAAAAGCCCTGAATTACGGCCGTCCATATTGAATTCCAGGTGATTTACATCACCATGGTGATCTACCAGACACCCTCTTTAAATGTTATCCATTGTCGCGGCTTCAAACATCTGCAACCACATTGTTGACAGCAACGGAACAACAAACCCCGCATCCTCAACAAAGGACGGGTCGTATTATTTCACATGAATTTATGCAGTTGAAAAGTTGAATGGCTTGGAAGCGCTGCTGCATGAAAATGAAACAAGGCAAGCTGCCTGTCATGGCAGCTAGCGAGATTAAGCAGAACGGCGGATCGCCATCATCGTCGCCATCATCATCATCACGCTACTGAGAAACTACAGCTTTTTTTCCAAATGAAATGCCCATGAAGCTTTGGCTGTGTTCTCGTGTGGCTAATTGCAAGCAGGAGGACGTCAAGGTGTCTGATTACTGTAATTAGGTGTCGGCTGTAATCAACTTCAGCAAAGTTTTCATTCATTTCCATTGAAAAGGTGAATCAAACGTATCTCCCTAGTGCTGCAGGATCACATGCAATTGTTTAGGAATAATGACTAGTGTACACTACAGACTCCGAAATGTAGATTCGTTTATGGGCAGGAGTCCCAAATGCCACCAAATGCCACTGAAAGGTCTGGTTATACCGCAGGAGGTTACATGCATGGCCAATTGTTGCTAGGCAGAATTGGTGGCTACAAATCATTTCTCAGGATGTGCTGCACCTCTGCGCTTAGGTGTGGACACACACACCTGCAAGTGTAAACATACACACAATATGAGGCTTGTGTATAATTGATGAGCACAGCAGTGGGGGGAACCATGACAGGGACCAGAGAACCGTCACGGCCAAACTGGCATGCGGCCGACCTTTCACAGATATGCTGGCGTGTGCGTGTCTACAGCACGTAAGGGGTGGCAGATGGTAACCCAGCAGTAGAAAAGGATTAGTCTGTTCCTCGACATGGGCGGAGAAGAAGAGTGTAACAGAGTGATGACAGAAAATATTTGATTTGTATTTTTCTATCATATATCTCAATATGGGATGAGAATACATTCAGTACAATGGCACGCCGTGCGGTGTCCTGTGATTGGCTGGTGTGCCCTGCGAATGGCTGGCGACCAGTCCACGGTGTACCCTACCTCTCACCCAAAGTCAGCTGGAATAGGCTCCCGCTAGTAGGGGAAGCTCATTTTTGTCTGGCCACCATCATAAATGTGTTTATGTAAATACCACCCTTTGTTTGTAGTCGTTTTTACAAAAACAAAGTGGTTGGGGATCGGCATCGGTTCAGAAAGGAATGGAAAACCTGGAAAATGCTCGGGGGGAAATTTATACTTCAAAATTGCTGATTCGCCCATTTTGCTGTCAATCGAAAAGGGATTCTGCCTCGGACAGATCATCATGCAGAAGTCCAGTGCCCTGGCCGGCCCGCTGCCTCATAGAACCCCAGAGACGCTCACCGTGCGATGGGTGGGACAAAGCCCAACATTTATCCAATGAATATCCAGTTTTGCGCATTGGATCAACCCACTGTGGGCTTTCCCGTCGAAGTCAGTAAACGGTCAGCGTCCGACTGTGTGAACCTCGAAGGTAGGCGTGTCAGTTACCTGTAATAAGTATCTGATTCTGAACAAAAGATGAAGGCATTCTAGGGCATATTTAGTCAATGAAATGTACACCCAGCAGTAACTTTTTTTCCATTTTAGGGGAAGGTGCGCTTCCCTTGTCTTAGACAATCACACTGGCTATTTACACTGGTATAAATGAGGAAACAATACCTGCGGTGCGCCAGTAGCTGCCCTCTTCTCCCAGAGGTAACGTACTTTGTGGCAACTCAAGTCACAGCAACACAAATAACTTTGTTCTTTCTGAGAGAGCCATCTGCCCGGGCGTTGGAGTTAATCTTGACATTCGAAATACACTTTTATTTGCCCATTTTCAGCTTAATATTTCTTCCAGCTTCTTGGTCCACACAAAAGTACCGCCGTTGCAGTTCCTCAAACTACGACGTGGGTCGAGCGTCAAACAGGACGTGCGCATGTTAATTGCACGTCCAAAAAAATGGTGACGCAAAAGGAAACTCTGACAGCCCTAAATGATACACATTGTGGATGCAGTGCAATAATATGAGATGACACAACGAGTTGCAACAACAACTAAAACAAGAATACAATTTGATACACTCTGTTAGGATAACACAGGTAATCTAGGATGCAATGCAATGAGTATGGTTATGAAATATGATGCAATGCAATGAACTGAAGTGACATGACGTGATAAATAATATAATCCGAAGTGGTACAGCCTCAGGCTCATACAGTATGTTAGCTGGGGCTGTACCCTACAGTATTTGGAGCCACATGACCCAGATTACTTGAAAGGTTCATATGTATGAATGATAACCTCAGGCTTGCACTGTCCCGCAGGTTTTGCTGTAACCTAATGTATGCACGTGTGGCCTTTTCCATATTAGCAACAGAAAGTCAAAAATAGGGCTGGGATCATTTTTATATATTCCTCCAAATGGTACAAGTGACTTATACCAGTATGAATGTCTATTGACACACTGGCCCATCACGTGTACCACAGCACGGTCCAGTGAAGTGAAAAACAAAAGCAACAGCCTGCAAGCTCCAGCTAAGAGCCCGGTCCTCAAAACCTGGCCAGAGATACCACCACACATACTGCTCGTGGTTCTTATGTCATTGCATCACCAGAATTCAAATAAAATACAAATTAAAAAAAAGCAAAAGGCTTAACAAGAAAAGGCTATAAAATTATAATTAATAAGTATAATTAAAGGCAATATTATTATACATGTAATAGATTGTGTCGTATCGCGATACATGCCAAAAATATCGCGATACATGCCCAAAATATCGCGATACATGCCAAAAATATCGCGATACATGCCAAAAATATCGCGATACATGCCAAAAATATCGTGATACATGCCAAAAATATCGTGATACATGCCAAGGTCCGTATCGCCCAACCACAGTCTAAGAGCCACGTTTGGGATGGTGGGCTTGATTCATGGCACGTGTGATCGCATGTATGAGAGAAAGTGTCAATCTTGCTTAGCTCCCTCCAGGGTGATCAGGAGCTGTAGGAGTGCAGCAGCGGGTGGGGGCTGGTACAGATGTGTGAGCCGCATGCTACAAAGGTGCGATGCTGGGGAGGTGGGGCCTGATCCGCCACGTCCAGATTATTTTTAGTAACAGGTACACTATGGGGCAAGCTTTTCAAACAAACCATGACGAGCACCACCATCACCACTGTCTTCATCATGTAACATTTTCCACCAAAAAATCAGCCATCATCAAATGTACAACTTTGCACGTTTAGATTTGTCTTTGGCTTTTTGCGATGTTGGATGTTAAGAGAATATACATGCAGTGATGTAATTATTCGTGCTAAGAAAACATCATTTTCTCATTTATTAGTACCATGATGCTTATATACTACCTAGGATACATCCTCACATCTAATTCAAAAACCGCACCTCTTTGCGCTCACCTCATTTTGAGATAAGAGTACACACGGTGCCGTGCTTTGAGATAAGAATGATATGATGAAATGAGTGTGCATTGTGCCATTCGCACCATTCGTCATTATGAGTTGAGATACAATATGATAACAATATACACTGTCGTCAACAAAAATTTGAACGCAACGTTTTTGTTCCCATTTTTCATGAGCTGAATTTAAAGAGGTAAAACCTTTTCTATGTCGACCACAGCCTTTCTCTCTCCGTGATCACAAATCTGTGGTAGTGAGCATTCATAATTCATAATTCAATCACCTCACTGGTGTGGCATATAAAGATGTTCATAAGACAGCATGATTTTTTGCACAGCGGTGACGTGCGGTCGGGGTAGGCACGTGAGGCAGAGTCTCACTGCCCCCTGGTGGTCTTTCCTTTCCACTGCATGTGACTTGCAAAAAAACCAACAACTTCGGATTCAATTACATTTTTCAATTTTAGTTCTATGGTCCGTGCTTTGCATTGATTTACTTTTTCAATCCAGTAATTTCAATCATTGTATCATTAAAATGGCTGAATTTTCATATTTCCTCTTCAATTGCATAGGAAGCAGAGCTGCAGGGGCCACGAATCATCGCTCTGGTGCTTCAAGAGACCACGCACACATCCATTCGGGCAGGCTGTGATTGGTCCGTGGCTTCACACAAGGGACATTGTGGGACAATAATTATTGGCGATGCAATAAGTTAAGAGTGTATATTATAATATACACTTTACAGACGTTTGACAGATTGTCTAATAGTATTTCATGAAAGGGTGCGACATTTAGTCTTTCTTATCGAACAGAAAAGCCCCCACAAGTGCAGAGTGGAGTCTGGTATGTGTGGTGCCGCACCAGCAGTGCACCGGTGAAGTGATGGCCTCGGAATCATGTCACCGTATCTCGGTGCGGGTGCGCACCATTTGGGAGTGGCCTTTTATTGCGGCCAACCTGGGGCACACCTGTGCAATAATCGAGCTGTTAAGAAATGCAACACCTGCGAGGTGGATGAATTATGAATTATGAACACTCACTAAAACAGACTCACCTTTGAGTTCAGCTCATTAAAAACTGCAGCAATGACAAAAGCTTTTATTGGTGAGTGCACCGCATGTGCCCCTTGGTAGTCTGACGGAACCGTAGCTGCCAATTCACACCTACGGCCTCTCCGACCACCGCCAAACATTCTTTCACCAGTACCGGAGGCTAGGAGGGTGAGGTGTCCTGCCCAGGGATTCACAGACAGTGATTGGGTGGCGGGAGCGAGGCTGCGACCACCCGCCTTCCAGATGACCTGCTTTACCTCCTAAGCCACTGGTGGGTGATCTTAGGGTTTCTATGGCAATGACAAGAACATTCCAGCCTACGAATTACAAGACGGTTGAGCTTCCATTTTGATTATTATTAGCTGTGTCTCATTTGGGGGTCTGCATCCTTCAAGGGCGCATCGGGTACATGATGTCATGTACCCGGCACATGCGCGAAGGTTTTCCCAATTCAAAGCTCCAAGTGTCCCCCAAGTATTTCAACATGGCGGCGGCCATACCCGTTACAACATACAAGCGTGACATTCCAAACGTCAATTTGTGTTAAATTAGGAGCCCGTAATTATGATGGACCGCCGTGCCGCTCGCTCCCTTTTTACCCAGACAGCAAGGCGCCAATGTCAGCTCGTTACCTGACAGGTCCACCCGGGAGCTAGAGATCTTGCTGATGGATAGGGGATCGAATACTTATTTCCTTCATGGAAATGCAAATTAATTTATAACTCTTTTTGAAACGTATTATTTTTGTCATTGTTGACTCTCAGTGTTCAAATAAAGCTACCATTGAAATTATAGACTGCTCATTTCTTTCTTTATATACAGTATATGTATGTGTGTGTATATACTGTTTATATATGTATTTATTTTATTATTATAACATATTTTTTTCTCTCTTTTTGCCCATTTGGCTCTGTCACTGTTCTGGTTGCTGTTGATATTGTGGTTGTTATTGTTTATAATATTGTTGAAATATGTTTGTGAGGTTCTTCTGCACCCTTTCTTACATCCCTCCCCCCCCGTCCCCCTTCATGTCAGGTCCGGCATCGAACTGTGGCTCAACCAAATCCACGACAAACACAGTCAAATGTCAAGGGAGCCTCATTTAGATGATGAACTTGGCAATTTTGCTCAGCACTGAAAGGCGCCTTGACTCCCACTCAGCTGTTATGATGCTGGACAAGACATATCTGCTTGTAAAAAGAAATAATTGCAAAAATATATATTTGAATAATACAATAATGAATGAAATGAATAAAATAAATTAAAAAAACAGACCAAAGTAGAAGAAGAATAAATAATTCACAAAAAGCAGTTAACTATTTATTATTATTGTTATGAATACAAGGTTTCTGTCTGAGCTGGAAATAAATCTGCAAACGGACGGCTGACCTTCTAAATTTACACGTAACCCCAAGAAGAACATCAAAACAACTTTGGAGCTACTGTTTCATATTGTCTTAGGTCTTCCGTGCTCTGTGTTCTTGGCGCCGTATGACAAGAAGCGAGAGGGTGTGAACACGTGACACAACCAGGAAGTGTTTTCTGAAGGCTAGACCGTCCCATTCCACGGCTGGAGGACTCTCTCAGAAGGACCCAGCCTTTGCCGTGCGTGCGTGTGCGTGCGTGCATTTGGACCTTTAAGTCACAGTTCAACTAAAACTGCTGCTCATCTACGGGGACCTGACAAGCCGCCGCGCACGACAACATCTAATGTATGTCGACGCTTAATGAGTACCATTGTCCTCCATCTCCACATCCTTTTCCATGCGTCTCCCTTGAACTTCCTCTCTTATCCGTCTCCATTCCTCCGCCTGCTCTCTTTCTCCAAACTGCCGTCTTTGTCTGGCTACGCCGCCTCAGCATCACCATTAACCTGTCGGCTTTCAGGCCGCAAGGGGGGCGGAGGGGGGGCCTAGCAACCGCCTGTCAACACATCCAAGAGGCAAAAAATTCCTCTGCAATGCCAGCGGCTGCCTCATTGGAAGTGCAGAAGTGGTCAATTGTTCCATTGACATCAAAAGCACAAGTTTAAAGCGGTCACGGGGCACAGCGGCTATTTGAAATCAACTCTTCGCGGTTTTCCTAAGCAACTTGAATTTAGATGTGTAGCCATTGACAGCGATGCTGCTAAACAGTAGAGAGCCACCTGACAGACATGTACACAACTGGGGTGGGGGGTGGGGGGGGGAGAACCTCAATTTAACACAGCTAAGCCAAGCGGACAGCAGAGCCAATCACTGGGAATTTGGGGGGGCTTCCAGGCGGCCATAGGAACAACTGCGGACCCAGCTGGTTTGGTTCCTTTTACACAGCCACTGACTGGCGATGGCAATGTGGCGCCAAGCATCCCTATGAAAATCACCTGCCAGACATCTATTAGGGTTTCCATGACAACCGGAAGGGTAAAAATCATGTGAGGGATGCCAGTTGGTGAGACATAGGATGGAATTTTCCTGCTGCATGAGAGCTTCTTATCTTCTGGTTTTGCCTCTTCTACTTTCAGAAAGCGCTCCCATTCTGTCATCTCTTTCTCCTCGTCCTTCCTTTGACCGCTGCCGGCAGCATGCCCGATATACTTTAGAGTAGTCAGTGTACAGCTTGCCTACCTCCTGAGAATGATTCAGCTCACAATTATTTGTTTCTGACGAGCTGGCGATACAAGCGAGTAAACCTCACAGTGAACACGTCGGAAATAGTCACTGTCTGGTGTGAGCAACATTGTTATCTTCCACTGACTTAATCCTCTTGGGCACGGAATTCACCAGAGCGGGACGGGTTGTTATTGAAATCCTTTCCTACTCCTCCACGATGACGTCATCGGTGGAAGTGATGGACGCTGGCAGCTTGCACTCCTACACTCCTCATGCAGCCCCAGACCGTGACGCCGCCACCGCCGTGCTCGGTTTTAGGCAAGACTCAATTCTCTCGGCACTTGTGGCGTCAGGTAGACAGTAATGGCAATATTGGCAGCGGGGAGTAACCCTGTACAAGCTGTACACTGACTACTCTAAAGTATCCCTTGGGTTTTGTTTCCCTTTTGGATATGTACTGTAATAAAAAAAAAACACTAACAGTAGTAATTGTAGTCATCACAATCTGTATTCATCATCCAAATCGCATACCCTCGCCTTGTCATCACAAACACTACAAATGTACAAAAACACGATTGACTTTGCTATCATAGCAACCGCTGAACAACAACGACGGAGCTGACCGGCCAATCAGAGGAGAGCTCAGCCGCCATTTCTGTCCGCGTATCACCCACAAATCCCGCATACAAGTTATTAATTAAGACATGAGCCACACAAACCCCGCCGTTCACTAGTTACCTCGAAATTAAACACATTTAACAGCAGCAAAAAGAAGTTTTTATCTACAATAAGTAGGGATGTAAATATCTTTGTGGTAAACGATTCGATATCCATCTATGATGACTCAGGGTGAGGAGCTCGGCCATCCGGGAGGAGCTCAGAGTAGAGCCGCTGCTCCTTCACATCGAGAGGAGCCGGTCGAGGTGGCTCGGGCATCTAGTCCGGATGCCCCCCGGGCGCCTCCCCGGTGAGGTGTTTCGGGCACGCCCGGCCGGGAGAAGGCCCCCGGGAAGACCTAGGACACGCTGGAGGGACTATGTCTCACAGCTGGCCTGGGAACGCCTCGGTGTCCTCCCGATGGAGCTGGAAGAGGTCGCTGGGGACCGGGAAGTCTGGACTTCCCTACTGAAGCTGCTGCCCCCGCGACCCGGACCCGGATAAGCGGAGGAAAATGGAACGGCTCTAGCTACTCATTACAGACTTGGTTTGAAAATTCTATTTCTATTTTAGGGGCTGTTGGGTTTTTTTTTTTTAGCTACGGCCTTAAATGTTTGATCATATTAGACTATAACATGTAATGTATAACTATAATATATAACTAATATATATATGATATATGTCAATAATCAATCAATCAATACTTGGAATTACAACAGGAACGCATTGTGAATTATGCAGGCGCGGCTTTTAATGATCTTTGATTAGAGGTGATTGATTATGCATCGTATAGCGTCAAGTGTGTGATGGACATTAAGGGCTTAAAACTGGATTTGGTTTTTCAGCAACTACCATTGCTGGTGAAATTGAGGAGTGAGGGTCCCGGAGTTTTTAGTTTTTGGGGGGATTATCAATTACTGGTGTTTTTTTTACCCTTCACCGGAATAACAGCACAGTCTAGTAAATATTTTGCTCCTGTCTTTGCCGCGTCAAGCATTGAGGACTTTTCCTCCCTGCGCTGTTGCACTTGTTATTCCTCAGGCTGTGCTGCTGCCTCTAACCCCTCCTTCCTTTGCCAAGCTGGCAGCTGTATTTTGCCTGCGTGACCGCCTGACCATTTTATTTATAGGCCTGATCGGGTCGGCGAGGATGGAGATGCAGAGAGGAAGGGAGGTTGGATTTGCACTGTTTTCTCATAATTCTTTTCCTCTATCAAAGTCAGATTGGATAAACAGTCAGTGTAGCCTAATGGACGCCATATGGTCATGTCACCTGGAGATGAAGACATACCTTTCCAACATTTACCAGTAGAGAGCAAACACAAAAACCGTCAGCTCTTGGACCCGAGCGGCTTCAAGTATCTCGGATTGTCTTTCAAAACAAATAGAGTTCTTGCTCTAAACGCAGAAATGCCCCCTGAAAGTTTGCTTGGATGCAAATTGTGAGCAGTTATTCTCGTCTCCAACCACGGCAAGCATCTTGGATAGGAGAGCCTACCCAAAAGCTGTAACTAGGTTGCAGATGACAAGAACTCCTAAGTTCCACAAGCATCTTGAATTAGATTCCATTAAAAAAATGGGTTCTTGCTGAATAAGTCCAGTTATGATTTGTGATGAAGCACCATAGCCCCCTGGAGCAGACAATCAATATGGTCCTTGCGCTGATGTAGCTCTAGAAACTTGAACGTTTCAAATACTAAAAGAGACGTTCAGATGTGCTTCAGCTGTTTGAAAAGAAGTTGCACGGTTTGGGCAGGCAAGAGTCAAAACGGATCTTACCATGGGTTTGGCACACAATGGGAATGGAAGGGGGGTAACTACAAAATAACACTAACCATGGCCATGGTGTAGAGCAGGGCTCTGCAACCTTTAGCATCAAATGGGCCATTTCGGCCCATTTCCACCAAATGAAAACCCATTTGGAGCCACAAACCCCATTTGACCACTAAATTGAAGGTATTCTAAAGTGCCATTAAAAGCATTGTCATGTTCCTTTTCTGTCTTCCTGGTCTTGTTCTTAAACCTTTTTTTACCGATTTTGGAGCCAAATTCCTTGTTTGTGTAAGCATACCTGGCCAATAAAGCTGATTCTGAACCTTCACAATAAAAGCCTCGTTACACATCGATTCATTCCAGTTCTAGCACCCCTCTCCGTATCACCATTGTTCGTTAGTAACCCAGTGAACAATGGCAAAATGGTTGTGTCATGATTTCTTACCAAGTTGACAAACCAGAAAACACTTTGGTGGAGAATTGCACGGCACACGCTCAACTCCAGTTGAGACCCCCTGGAGTAGAAACAAGGATACGTGATAAGAACTCTACGGCGAACTTAACACCGACAGACAAGCGAGCACACACAGGGCAACTACAAATACTGTGCATGGAACAACGTACACGACATCAACACGTAATATCCCCCTGGGAGAGCCTGCCAAACACCCTTTTTATCTTTCCTTCCAGCTACTTCCTGCATCTGGGATCCGACATTCTTCTAAATCAATAGTGTTCTTGCTCTAACCTCAGAAATAAGCCCTTGAAGCGTACATAAGCTTAGGTCCAAATTGTACCTAAGCTTTTCAGCTCATCTTTCCCGCTTGCCAACCTTTACGGATCCATACCTTTCAAAATCAGTAGAGCGACACACTAAGCTAAGCAACCGGAGCCCACGTTAGGGTGATGCCCCGCCCTCTCCATCACGCAAACAGATGGAAGGCATTATAAGAGGCTTGCACCGTGATGAGTCATGCTTGCTCGAGCAGCCACAGCCAGCATGAGAGAGCGAAGCATGCGGTGAATAAAAGGTACAGTAATTGCTTTATCTGCCTGCTGAACATCATCTCCTTGCAGTGTCTTCAATGAAACCACGTGAATGAACAAGCTCATCCCACGAACGCACCGCGCAGGACTCGGAATGCCACGGCATAAATAAATCTATCCGTTTGGAAAGATTCATGAGGCATGCGCTAACAAGCTGACTTTTTTTGCACTGAATTCATAACCACACAGTAAGGGTGTCCTATCTAGTCTATGCATGCCAGCTGACAGACACACACATTCCTACCCGTTCATGTAAGTGAATAGTTTCCTTTTTTCACAATGCCTTTGCAGTGCTATTGCAGTTGTTTATGTAGCATTACACACAGAGGTTCCAATTCTTTTGTCAAATGTCTAAGATTTCGAGATTAAAAGTCCTAATTTTACGAGAAACTCGTAATATTACCTTTGACCCTGGCCAAAGGTCACACAAATCCCCTGTGTGTATAAACGTCATCAGACAACGATATTATGAGAATAAACGTCGTGACTTCACTTTGTAGGCATTGCCTGAGACAGCTATGAAACGGGGAGCCCTATGTGGAGGGGGCGGGGTACTAGAGAGTAGCGGTGAGATGATGCTACCCCATGCTAACCTGGTCATGCCCAACTGTTCTGTTTTGCTGTCCCGTTACAAATAAAAGCTTGTCCGGAGCCAGAGGAAAGTTTCCTTCCTTGCCTGAGACAGCTATAAAACGGGGAGCCCTTTGTGGAGGGGGCGGGGTACTAGAGGGTAGCGGTGAGATGATGCTACCCCATGCTAACCTGGTCGTGCCCAACTGCTCTGTTTTGCTGTCCCGTTAAAAATACAAGCCCCCCTTTTCATAGCAGTCTCGAGCAATGCCTATAAAATCAAGTTACGACTTTTATTCTCGTAAAATTATGACTTTACACTCGTAATATTATGAGCTTTTTCTCGTAAATGTACAACATTATTGTCGTACATTTACAACTTTATTTTTGAAATCTGAGGATTTTAATACTCCCATCCCAATAGGCATTGACCAAGACAGCTATAAACACAGTGGACTTGAGTGACTTTTTTACAAAGTCATTAAATGTTATTAAAAATTCAATCTGAACGGATTTGGAATCATTTTTCAGGAATGATCAGAAATGGGATATGGAAGGACTATTATTTGTGGGGGTGATACGGATCACCGTCTGCATCCAGGAATGTTTTTAAAGTGAGTGCTAATGTGCATATTTGTTCGGTACGCAACCTCTGAAAGACCCAGGTTGGTACTGGTGGATTGCGGCTCTTGTCCTTTTAATTGGATGTTTTTTCAGGTCATAGTTTACAGAATGCGCTAAATTAGACTGCTACGATGTACATATGCTTTACTGAGGTGTTAAAATATTTCCTCGCTGACTTTTTAGCTATTTACAGCCATTCTCGACTTCAGCCATGGCCGTCACATTGAGAGCCTGCAAATAGCAGCTATTACCCCACATCTTAGCAAAGCAAAAATCACCTGAGAGAGATTTTGCATCTAAAAATAGGACAGGACAGTGTCGTAAGCAGTTGGGTTAGAGTGGCAGCTGCTTCCGGCAGACCCCTGTGCATCTGAGCATCCCTATTTAGGGACCGCACTGCTCACCCCAACTGGGGAAAGGCCTACAAAAGGTGCACTGCCCACCTGTCGGGACATTCCACTATGTGGTCAAAAAAGGAAAAAAACACCCTTTAGAATTGCAGCATGCAACATAAGGACACTCCTGGATACTAGCTCGGACAGACCACAGCGCAGAACATCACTTGTCGTCAGCGCGCTAAAGCGCTGTAATGTGGACGTGGCAGCACTCAGTGAGACCAGACTCCTCGAGGAAAGCTCCCCCAATTGGGTGGTGAGAGTTATACATTCTTTTGGAAAGGTTACCCCATTGGGGTTGGTTTCGCAATCTTTGAATCCCTCATGCAAAATATAGCTATGTCACTTTGGTAAGTGCCTACGCCCCAACTCTGCCTTCAAACGCTGAAGAGAAGTCCCTTTTCAACCAGGCACTAGATGACATCCTCAGTCACACCCCGAAGGGTCACAAAATCATGCTGCTTTGTGATTTCAATGCAAGAGTCGGAAAGAACCTGCAAAACTGGAATGGTTTGATTAGTGCCCATGGAAAAGTCAACCTCAAGGGCATGAAACTACTTAGTCTCTGTGAGGCACACAATCTTGCCATCACATACACAATCCTCCAGACAAAATAACAAATATAAGGCATCCTGGATGCATCCTAGGTCCAAACATTGGCACCTGATTGACTATGTGATCGTGAGGAAGGCTGACCTCAAGGAAGTGCTCTACACAAGAGCTATGCAAAGGACAGACTTCGGGTCCGACCACCGTGTGATTCTGACAAAAGTCAGAATGCATGTTCATTTGACAACGCAGCCCAAGCCATAGGTTTTAAATCCTAGAAACATCAGGACTGGATAGACCAGAATGCTGGAGAGGTCTCTACCCTCCTGGACAGAATGCACAGGACACAGAGAGCCTCCCTAAATAACCCACAATCCCAATTCCATAGGAAGCAACGGCAAGCCCTTCGTTCTGAGGTCCAAACAACTCTCAGAAAACCGCAAGAGGAGTATTGGATCTCAAAGGCCAATGAAATCCAGACTCATGCTGATAGAAATGACATGCACAGTTTCTATGATGCAGTTAAAAGCATGTACGGCCCCAGAAATTGCTCCCTGGCACCTGTTAGTTTTCCTGATGGATCTTCTTTAATCAAGGATCAGGCCATGATAGTAGAGTGGTGGGCTGAGCATTTTAACACCTTGCTTAACCAGCCCACCGTAGTGGACCCAACTGTCCATACAGAGCTCATTGAACATCGTACCTTGCCAGATCTCGACCTCCCCTTAACCTTAAATAAAAATCCTGCATGCCGTAACTGGTCGTGACGGCATCCCAGCTAAACTTCTCAGGAAAGGAGGCTTCCTCTGCACTTGGACACTGTATCTCTACATCTCAGAAGCGTGGAGACGAGAGTGTGTCCCACAACAGTGGAAAGACGCCAACATTGTGACTATTTACAAGATCAAATCCATCTGCTCCAATAGTAGTGGTATCTCTCTGTTGGCCATTTCTGGTAAGGTCCTTGTTAAGGTCATGCTTCGCCGACTCATCTCTATAATATCAGAGCGGGTCACCCCGGACTCACTATAAGGTTTTCGGAAGGACAGGGGGAGAGTTGACATGAGCTCTGTGATGCGTCAGCTCCAGGAGAAATGTCGGGAACGGCATTTGAACCTGTTAATTGGATTTGTCGATCTGTCAAAGGCATCTGACGCAGTGAACAGGGAACTACTGTGGCAAGTGCTGAACAGATTTGGGTGTCCATCCAAGTTTCTCACCGTCCTTGCGCAGTTCCATTCCTGGATAATGGCTCGAGTGGTAGCGGGAAGGCACAGCCCAGAACCTTTTGGTGTCCAAAGCGGAGAGAGGCAAGGCTGTGTGCTGGCCCAACTTCTCTTCAGCATCTTCCTTGTCTGCGTAACAACTCTGTTACGTAGGAGGATGGAGAAGCAAGCTGGAGTTACCATCGACTTCAGGCTTGATGGTAACTTGTTCAACATCAGGAGGCCACTGGCTACTTCCAAGCTGACATCATTGAGCTCCATCATTGATTGCTCATTCACCAGACGCTCGACAAAATATCCTCTCGGCAGCTGTAACTGCATACACCAGAATGGGACTGACAATCAACACCCAGAAGACAGAGGTACTGTGTCAGTACAGTACTGGACCTCCACAAAACCCAGTAACCCTCACAGTAACAGGGCAACAGCTGCTCACAGTGCCCCCATTCAAATACCTGGTGACCATAATGTCTGACATGCGCTCAATGGATGCTGCGATCCAGAACCGCCTAAAGCAAGCATCAAGATCCTTTGGTCATCTAAGGAGAAGGGTTTTTCAGAACAGCAACCTCAAACTCAACACCAAAGTGCTGGTCTACAGAGCATCACCACATTACTGTATGGAAGTAGGCATGGACTATTTACACCCGCCATCTGAGAAGCCTGGAGGTCTTCCATGTAAGATGTCTCCATCAGATCCTTGGTATCACTTGGAAGGCCAGAGTGCCACACACAGAAATGCTGGAGAGGGCTGGCAGCTGCAGCGCGGAGGCCATCATGGCCCAGCACCAACTCAGGTGGTTGGGGATTGTCATCCGAATGCCCAGCCACAGACTTCCATGCAGAATCCTGTATGCTCAGTTACACCAAGGCCAACACAGTGGTGGTGGGCAGAAGAAGCGCTTTAAAGATCCCACCAAGTCCTTCCTAAAGAGATGTCAGATCAACCCCTGTCCACTGGAGGAACTCGCTCCCTGCCGAGACATCTGCCGCTCCCGCTCCTCACAGGGAGTGGACTATATGGAGGAACCGGGCACACAACACCGGACAGCAAAGCGTGCAAAGCGGCATGCTTGCCTAGTCCGTGCTGCTGCCCCCAGCACCTCCTTCACGTGCCCGGTCTGTAACCAAATCTGCAGATCCAGGATCGGACTATTCAATCATCAACAGACTCACAAATAAAGATGATGGTGACCATCGACTCGATGACTACCAGAGAGAGAGACATATGTAAATATATACATACATATATATATATACACACAGAGTACATTTATTTGTATATTTTTATTGCTACATAAAAATTGCAGCAGAGAACTCACATTCATGATATTTCTTGCAGGTTTTGCAAAATACCAAAGACAGATCATGGAATAATTCTGGATGCTAGAATATGAAAATAGAGGGGACTTTTGGACTGTGTATTCACGGGAAGAGATTTGAAATGTAATATACTGTATAGTGTACTGTACTGTATAGTGTGTAGCACATAGAATATGATTTCGCATATGAAATATGAAAATAGAGGGGACTTTTGGACTGTGTATTCACGGGAAGAGATTTGAAATGTAATATACTGTATAGTGTGTAGCACATAGAATATGATTTCGCATATGAAATATGAAAATAGAGGGGACTTTTGGACTGTGTACTCATAGGAAGGGATTTGAAATGTAATCATATAGCATATAATTTCACAGTATGAGAAATTCTTACCTTACAGGATATTGCAATCAAATGTTGTATTCATATAGTATGAAGTAAATGATGCCAATAAATATGCAGCTCGTGCATATGTTGGGTTTGGAACTAACACAGAACCCTTTCAAAGAATGTGGGATTATGCTCTTGGAGTGAATACCAATATATGCAATATTTACACATTTGCATGCCACTCGAGATGCATCCTTTATGTCATTCCTTTCCCGCCACCTCCAAACCACCAACACTTCGGGACGGCGAGCAGGGGGGTTCCTACCTGAGGTAACGCAGCGGTTCTATGGTTTCAGCCTCTGCCTCGGCCGAGCTGTGGTTCATCTTGTCCATCGATTATCACTCGGGAGGTCAAAGATGAGAAAGGATGCAGGTGCGCCTCTACAGAGAAGAAGAACCCCCCCCCGCCCGACGTTCTGCCTGTCTGGAGATGCTTTGAGGGTGCGGGTCTCTCCACTGTGCCGAGATGGACGCACTGGGCTTTCAGCAGCACTCACAGGGAGAGACGGCCAATTAAGGACCAGGAGGGGGGGGTACTCGCCGGCTGATTGGCTCGGGCTGCAGCCACCATCAGAGCATCCTAGGAGCAAAGACACCCCCCCTTCTTCCTCCAATTCACACACATTTGTGCAGCCGGAGCACCCCTTGATGTGGAATCTAGTGCAGGCGCCACAGCAGGGAGGACTTGGCTGCAGACACGTCACATGAGGGGGATGCATTTGGAAGGAAATGAGGATGCGCGCGCATTCTCCATCAAATGTGAGGTGGCGCTTTGATGTGTGCATGTAGGCCAACTAAAGAGCACATGAACATGTAAATCCCAAGCACGTAAAGTGGAGTAGATACCTGCCGAGAAATCAAGTAGCTCTTAAACATCGTAAACTACTACGTTTTTATATTTGTAAACAAAGTAACAAGTAAAGAAAAAAAAAACTATCAGGTGCAAATGCAACATCTTGCTTTATTGTGCCATCTAGCGGTGAAAAGTAATATTGCTATTGGTTGTCAGGCTCAAATAAGGACATTCAAGCTGCATCTCATATAAAAACTACAGGATCAACGGTGGGTGATGCACATTAAAATGTGCCCTCAGAAGTGCAATCCAAACAAACATGCATGCCGGGTTTCCAGGGCACGTCCAACCGGTAGGAGGCCTCGGGGAAGGAGGCCTCGCTGGAGAGACTACGTCTCTCAGCTGGCCTGGGAACGCCTCGGCATCCACCCAAAGTGGCCGGGGAGAGGGAGGTCTGGCTGCTGCCCCCGCGACCCGACCTCGGATAAGCGGGAGGAAATGGATGGATGGATTTCACGTTGCTCTGACCACGCCTGTTCAACCAATCCGAGCTTTGTCCATTCCTCAACCAATCATCGTGATTTTGGCCAGGTAAAAGTACCCCTGGGTGCACGTCAACTATCTAAAACGCACCCACGTCCAAAGTTCACATCTTTGATACTCAACTTCTCTCAATCACCAACTAAAATGACCGCTATAGATCACAGTCCGCAACCGTCAACTGTTTGCGGTTTGTGATCAAAATAGCTTGAAACGTTCTGAATGGATTTGAATGAAAGTTCCAAGAGTTGTCAGAAATGGGATATAGAAAAAGAGGATTCAATTTGGGGTGATCCGGATCACTGTCTGGATCCAGGCTTTTGTTTTTTTTTTTCTTCAAAGGGTTTTTTAACATCCCGAGACAGGACTATTTTCAGCATGTGCGTATAGAATGCCACAAAAAGTGGTCAGAACACACCACCAAAATAAATAAATAAATAAACTGGACACGTTTCCAACAAGTACTACAAAATAATTAACACCATGTGTTGCGCTTGTGCTTTTGAATACGCCTTGGAGCTTGACTGTAAGTAATGTGCAATAACAATTATAGAATAGTTGAGTAGTGTGAAATGTGTTTAAACAGCAATGTTCAATTAAAGACATTTATGTCTAGCTTTGAGACTGGTGCAGCTGAGCTTCAACTCAGTACTTTAACATTCTTGAGGTTTCCTGTTGTCATATACGCTACACTTCCATATAGAAATATTGGCTCGTTCATTTTCCCATTTTACAACTTGAAAATGACATCACTAAAACCAGAACCTTGTGTGTTTATTAGACGATAGTTTAGCTGCTAAATAGCTGTCGAGGTTTGCGCCAAACACCGTACTGCATGGGCAACTGTAGCTAATGTCCAACTAAAAGCCTGCAGCTCCCAAGTAAATACAAAGTTGGCATTTGGTAAAAAAAACAAAAACAAAAGTTGAGTCAATGACAAGACATAGAAAACAGAGGGATAGACTCGGTTCTCGGACACTTTTCATCACAAGTTGTTCTTCATTGCAGGTAATGACAAAAGCGGCCAAGGAGGGATCAACATTTGTTTTTAATTGTTATTTAATAGAGCAGGGGAGGGGGAAAAATCCAAAACATATCTCCTGATACATCATTTTCTTTGCCGTGAGAATTTGGGCTGCCATCACCCCTAAAAACAAACGGAATGGCGTTGACTTCAAACGGTGGCAACAGCAGGTTTCATTTGGGATCAGGTCGCTGGCATCCACAGGATGAGGCCGAGTGCTGCTGCTGCTGCTGCTGCTTGGTGGGAATGTTGAGACATAAGCTGGGATGTCACTAAAAGATGCGAGGCTCAAGTCCAAAATGAAAGCAGGAAGTGATGATAGAGAATATGAGAAGTCAAGCTAGTGGAATGCACAAACAACCCGGGCCACTGTTTCCTTCATTCTTTGCCAAGAGATGTTTCCATGAGAAGGGAGAAAGAGAAACCTGATCATAAAACACTGGCAGAGTGGGAACTCCTTTTTGTAAGATGTTCAGTGGCTCATCCTGGATACAAATGCACAATATGAAGTGTTAAAAGTTTTTTTTGTTTGCATCACTGCATTCTAAAAGACAGACAGATCCTTTTTTGCCATGAAGATTCATCATCCGTTCCTAAGACGACCCCATAAATAAACCTGGAGACAGTTTCTGTCTAAAGAGAAACAATGCACCACAACCTAAAATGGACTAAAAGCGAGAGAAAAAAAAGCATGACACAAAATACACCCCCCTTCATCGTGGGTCATGTCCAAGGAGACTCCACAAATTCCATTTGGGCTCCACTAGTTCTTTGGAAAGTTTGCCTTTTGTTGTACATTTATGAATAAGGGTAGTCCTCCATGTTTTCTACATTAGTCAATGAAAACTGTTTACCTTTATTCTTCCTCTTCAAACACCAAAAAGTATTTAAAAGTTGGCTACAATGTGGAAATCAGCAGATGTAAAACCACCTTTGACAGTAACATGAGCCGGTATAATTCGGCAACCGAGGAGCGCACTATTCCGAAAAACAAAACAAAAAAAACAGTACATAACATGGGGATAATCTTAAACATTCAGCCGTACAAATAAGAATCCAACACACTTCTCTGGAAGTGCACTTTTACGGTCTCTTTTTTTCATAATTTTTGCAAAGCTGAAGTTTTCCAATGGTCCTCAAAAAGCAGGTCTTCCACCAGGTGGTGAAGGGAAGGTGTGGCGCATACTCTACTGTGTCTAGTCATAATAATAATAATCTTAATATCTTTTCCCCGTCTAATCCATAGACAGGAGACACTCGGGACGTCTGTGACGATTCCCAATCATCTAAGCTGGAGGGACCCTTACCACCCAAAAAAACCTGGACAGGACGTGATCCTTGTATTCCACACTTTTGGGAAGGGCTCTTGTTCATCTCCAGACAAAACAAACGGGGTAGTCACTCTCCCCGTTCTGCATCATTTTGTCCAAAGAAGTCCATAGAAAGCATTAGAATGTTAAAGATGGGAGGGTGCATAATGGCTATCATAGATTTTAACAGGGGAAGGGGGACATTGGAGGCAACCGAGACTGTACTATTTCCATGTGTTGGCTGCCTGGGAGATGGAGCGGGAGGGGATCATGTCCAGCAGGTACTCTCGCTGGCGCTCCACAGAAGAGCTGGTCTTGTGGTTGGACAAGCTGGAGGGGTTCACGTAAGTCATAGAGACTCCTGCCAGGACACCGACACACCCAGTGGTTAGTTAACATTGCGAAAGAGATCATGGGATAATGGGTGGAAGGGGTCACAATCATATAGGAGGATGAAAGGAGCTGATGAGACATTACGAGGTGGTAGCAGATCAGGACGAGAGTTTAGGGGGCAAACTTTGGATTGACTTCACTGTCCTGTGTGAGCAAAAGTTACTCATGTTTTACTGACATGGCCGACATCTCAGATCACACTCCTTAACCCCCCAAATTTTCATGCACAGAATTTCTAGGCGCAGCCAAGACATTGAGTCGGTCTAGTTTGGGGGGCCATAGGCGCTCCTCTGTATTTGCAGACAGTCCTGATGGTATCATCAGGCTGTGCCCGTCAGCGTTTACTGGGGCGGTTTGCAGATGAGTGTGAAGCACGTGGGAGACTCAGCACTTCCAAATCTGAGGCCATGGTTCTCAGTCAGAAAAGGGTGGACCCCACGCTCCGGGCTGGGAGTGAGGGCTTGCCCCCGGTGGGGAGTTCAAGTTTCTAGGGGTCTTCTTCATGAGTGAGGGGAGGTTGGAGGAGTGTGACGTCAACAGGCACCGTCTGTGGTAATGCGGTTCCTGTAACGGACTGATGAAAAGAGAGCTGAGCCGGATGTTCCCTCCCTCACCTATGGTCATTGGTAAGGATGTCCCGATCCAGTTTTTGGCTTATTTGTCTTGCCAATCTGATCATAACCAATTTTTAAAATTATTATTAATAGGCTTTTGTTACAAACATGAATTTGTGGAATTAAACTTGGCTCTTTAAGATTTAAAAATAATGCAAATTAAGTATTGTTAAATTGACTTTATTACACAGTATGGCTATTGTTTGGCTTTTGTAACAAACTTGTCAGTCAGCTCCCTAAACCAAAGAAGCAGAAAACAGGAAAAAATGGACATGCAAAATACTAAGACTAGTCATTTGACATGGCTGTTACACTTGCAGTTTGTAGCGCGACAGGATGTGATGTTATTTATAAGGCAGGAAGTGTTGTCGCTGCGTGTTGACGATAGCCAGCAGAGAGACGAGTTGGCAACTGAGGCTAAAATAAACGTGCCTTCTACAGCTTCGGCTCCTGTCCATTCGTTCATGCTGCATTCCCACAACATTCGCAGGAATACTCAACCACTCGGTTACATGAACAACCAACAGTTCAAGTGGCACTTTCCGCGCAAGCTCCCCGCACAATGACACAGCGGTCCGGGCACAGTGAGAGGGGGATGCTGCAGTAGCTATAGGGAATGCTTCCCTTCCATGTGTAACTAACTTCAATGCTAACATGACAGCATAGCGCCGTCTTCTTCCGGGTGGCACAAGTCGAGTGGCAAACAGCTATGAGGTGCATTACTGCACCTACCATGGTGGAGTCTGGAGCCGAATTACAAACGTTTAGGGCAACCGGATTGGCCCAATCTTGTGGTGGAAGGCAATTTTATCCGATCTTCATAATACAGCGGAACGTCACATGGATCGAGACATCCATAGTCATTAGATTTGGGTTGTGACCGAAGAACGAGATTGCGGATACAAGCGGCGGAATTGATGTCCGTATGGTGGCTGGGTAAGAGATAGGGTGAGTAGCGCCGTCATCCAAGTGAGCTTAGAGTAGAGCCGCTGCTCCTGTGGCTCGGGCATTTAGTCCTGATGTCTTCCGTAAACCTCCTTGGCATGCCCAGCTGGGAGAAGGTCCCTGGGGCATACCCAGGACATGCTAAAGAGATTATGTCACACAGCTAGCCTGGGAATGCCCAGGTCTCCTCCAGGTAAAACCGGAAGAACTGGTGGGGGCCCGGGAAGTCTGGACTTTCTTACTGAGACTGCTGCCCCCACAGCCCGGACCCAGAGAAGCAGAAGTAAATGGAATGAGCATAGAGGTGTATACCACAGAGAACTAAAGTATGCATACGTTTTACATGTGAACAACACACATACAAGTTTCAGTATTGTAAGAAACAACTTGTAATTTATTTACTGGATTATTTTAATATTAAGACCACATTTCTGCTTGTCAGAGTATTCTACATACGGTATAGGATTCTTTTTAAAGTAGCACAAATACTCGTCTACAACTATAAAATGTGATGAGCAGCAAAATTTGGGGACAAGCAGTTTTTAGGGGAATAAGAATAGATCCTATACCTGTATTGCTGCTACTCTGCTTCCTCCAGGCGGTCATGTTGCCCTGGTTACTGTTGCTGCTGCCGGCACTGACCTTCGCTCCCTGCTGCAGCGGACGTGCCGCCGAATGCTTCCCTGGCCTGCTGCCCAACGCCGCGGCCGTCACTGCGCTCTGCAGCTGCGACGAAGAGAAGGCAAATAAGTACGATTTACCACGAGAGCTTCATTGATCGTAAGGAAAGGGGGTGCTTACCTGCTTAATGGCCGAGTGGTGGCCCGTCACGGACCTGTGCGGCATTGCGGCCCTGACCTGCTTGTACTGCTGAGACACCAGAATGTCGCTTTTGGACAGCGAATGAGAAGATGAGGTGGTTTTGGAGATGGGTGTGGCAGAGGAGGTGGTGGCTTGATGCAGGATACGCTGTTCAATCTCCTGCTCCTGCTGGAGTGCCTTCACGAAAGCTGCCTTCAGCCGACTGGTGTGCTCGGCCTTCAGGGCCTTCTTCTGATTGGACGACATGCACTGGTTACACAGGATGGTCCCAGCCTTCTCTTTCCTCCAACGAGAGGTGAAATCAGTTTTACACTGGGTGCAGGTGTATGGCTCTTTGGGAATTAGGCTGGACATGCCAGCTGTTGGACCCAAGTTGCCTGTGTAATAAAAAGAAAAAACACTCACATTCACCAACACACTAGAAACATGACATGCAATTAGCCTCAAGTGTGAACCTACCTCTTCCGAGCATGTCAAGGAGTTTTTGCACCACTTCCTCTAAACCCAACAAGTAGATGAACTCATTATTGGCCGCAGAAGGCAAAAAGTTAAACTCAGGGGCAGGAGGTTTTGGTGGAGGGATCTCCAGCAGCGTCTTTTCCAGCTGCTTACGGAGCGCAAGCTTGGCGGCGGCCTGTCGGCTGGCAGGCGAGTCATTGATGCTGGAGTTGGGCGACACTGACGAGCCCTTGATGCCAGTTGGAGAGGCCTGAATAACACATAGCAGAACCCCCTAAGGTACTTCTTCTCACAGTTGTACATGTAAAAAAAATCCCATCATTTCACAGAGGACAGCTGTGTTAAAAAAAAAAGAAAAGAAAAGCAGGCCTTGCCACACAGGTTAAAATAAAGCCTACAGCTAGCTATCAGTAAGCTACAGACATGAACAAATGTAACCAATGAACGTAGTGTGTTGAAGTTTTCTTGCAGATTGATAAAATCTTGCTCTAAGTTTGTTTTTCCTTAGTAAATAGGCTAACCTAGCACGATGTTGCTGTTGTTTCTAACGTTTGTGTCCTCCATTCCCACTCCTTAATGTTACATTGTTGCATCCAATTTAATAAAATGTACAATAATGAACAAGAATAGAGTTACAGAGTAGCACTTATAGTAACTACACACTCTGTCAAAGACTCCAATGGATTTGAATTCTCACCTGTGGGATGTTGACCAAGATATTACTGTTGGCCACGTTAGCCACCCTTATGAGGCCCTGCTGAATGATTCTCTGCCCCTGCACCTGGACATTGGGTACGGAGGCCCGGGGAGCCAGCAAAAGAGGCGGTGGGCCTGAGCCGCTGTGCTGCTGCGGTTGCTGACGCAAGCCCGCGATCTGCTGGGGAGTCACAGTAACAATCTGTGACAGAGCCAGTGACATAAGGCAGTGTGACACAAGAGATGTGAAGTGTCCCTTGGGACTAACCTGGGCTCCTCTGACCAAGGGTGGCATGACCGTCTGAGAGTTGTGTTTGGATTGGACATGTTGGCCCCCTCGCACCAATGGCGGAGGGATCACCGTGCCTGAGCTGCGACCCATCACCTGTCAAAACAATAGGTTACCAGGTGTGCACAAAAATCCTGTATCAACACTTTGATGACATTGTAACAGAATGATATTGACCACATTGTCTTGCGTGTACCATTAAAACTCCTCTTTAATCTATACCTCTTCCCTTCGCTTGGTATTGGGAGCCAAGCAAAAACACACTAGAGTCGTCTCACCCTACATTGCGAGTCAAACATCTATCCCACACTGCTACGTTATTTTCAAAAATTAATATTTGATGGCAGTTTCGTGATTGACTATGTTCTATTAGTAGTCCAAAAAAATATTGAAAGATGTAGCATCCTGGTGACTAGATGTCAGCCAAGTTCTACTGATGATGCATCACATTACCTTAACACTACATGCAGTCAGCCATGGCTTGTCAGTCATGACATTGTAAAAACAGCTTCCATTCCATGTGGATTTCGTAGGTGTTTGGTTTCTTATTTTGTCCTTCTTCCCCACTCTGTTAAAAACTATTTTAAGTTTTGAATAAATAAATTAGAGGCTCACTAGTTAGGTCGGTAGCACGCTATGCTTAAAGAAAGTACACAAAGAATAACACGAGTGGAAATGTGACTATAGGAGTGTTATTTCATGTCTAGAGGGCTACAATAATGGTAACAACCACACAAAGAGGTTTTCTATGCTTTAACTACAAAAATATTCAATTCATCAATATTGAATACTACTTTGTGGAAATTCACTTATCGCAGTCTGGTCTGGAACCAATTAATTGCGATAAACGAGGGACAACTGTAATTAAAAGTACATATATTTTAAGTCTGTAGGGGTAGCTACATTTGCCATTAAGCTATGAATTGCATTCATTTTGAGGTACTAGAAAAATTGATGACATTGTGATCCTCTTTTATGGAACGGTAATTTGCTTGAAATGTTACAAGGTGAGAACATAAATTAATTAATTAATTTACCTGGAGGGGTCCTTTGCCTGATGTAATGCTACCTCTCACCAGAGGAGGTGGAGTTGCCACAGAACCCGACACCTTAGTAAAGACAGACATTAAAAGTTAAAATGCACTTTTGAATTTTGCCCATCATCCACAATCATAACGTGAAACATAAACAAACGTCATTCCCATTAGTGTGCATTCCAAAGAGAGAAACAGCTTGTAAGAGGCAGCAAACAAACGTAACGGGACACACCTACTTTAATGACTATAAAGCCCTTTAAAAAACATCCAAAAACTCCTACAAAGTGTCCATTTAAATACCGTGACCTGCACATTAACCTGACTACAGCGGCATTGTCATTGTAGGAGATAACTATGCAGAACTACTTTTCTGGAGTAGTGACAAAGTGCCAATCACAATGTTGCATAACATATGTACTGAATTTGCAGCGGTACATTCATGTTAAATTGCAGTTAAAACGTAATGCTAATTTATAAATCATGCCTTGCACGTGTATAGTACAAGACAAGAGAATAGGCTGAAAAGTTGGTCAAATAGTTTATACTGGCTTTCAACATCGCTAATAAGACTCAGCTAGATGCTCCTTTGCTGAGCATTTTTACCCGAGGGCTATGCTGAATTTATTAGATCAACGGGGAGCACAACTTCTGCGCTGAAATATCCAGCCAACCCATCAGTCGGCATCTCCGTGAGAGCGGACATTGTAAATAACAGTTTATTAAGCTCTTCATTTGACAATGAAATGTTTAGCACCACTGCTACGAGCATGGCCTAGCGTTTCACAATAGTCGGATGTTCCTGGCACCCAGCAATGTTATTCTATGCCTTGGGGGCAGAGTAAAAGTAGTCACTAACAGCTCTCATGAAGTTTGCCGTGATGCCTGGCAACAAACACTCTCTCCATGTTGTCCGAAGTAGTGCTCAATGCTATGGGCTCTGTGAAATCAATGTGCCCAAGTAGGAATCTCCAGTAATGCTTAAAATGCCCCAAATACAGTAAGTATTACATGATATCATGGATGTAGCTGTTACTACATGGCCTCTGCATGTATATAAAACATTATGGAGGTGTTTTAGTAGACGGCTCCATAGGCACACTAGGTGTATCCCATCATCAGCATTGTTATCTACCAAATGACAGAGACATGTGTTCAGGGCTCACATAAGGATTTGGGAAGATGGGCAAAATACCCCCAAAAAAGTGCAGTTTTCCTTTAAAGCTTAGCTGTACATTTCTTCGGTTCTTATTAAACATCGATGCTTTACAGAATGTCTCATGAACTGATCAGCTGATCCACAACGCACCCTCTAGGTATACTAACAAGAGCGATACAGGCATGACTCGGTGTGAAGCATCGGTTTTCCCTCTTACCTTCTGAGCTGTGCTCTCCTTCTGAATCTGGCTCTGTCGTAGTTTCTTAAGCAGTACCAACTTGGCTTCCTGGAGTCTTAGTTCTTCTTTCAGCTGTTTGATGATTTGCTCCCTCTCCTCTGGGGAACACTTCTATAGAAGTAAAAGAGGTTAGGTGCTATTTGTACGTCAGAGAGTAAACATAAAACACATTTAACGTCATAGTATTTGTAAGGTTCACAACTGTTTTCCCTACCATAAGTTTGTCTGTGTCCGTCTTGGTGAAGCAGTGGCCGTTCATGAGGGGACTGGATGGCTCGTTGTCTGATAACACAATCACGTCGTCCGGTGAGGGCGGCTGCCGCTCCCTCTTGATATCACTGAGGGGAGACAAGGAACAGTGATACTGAGAAAGTGTATGACAGACACTCTAATGACTAAATGTGATAATACAACGATCTTGTCTGCAAACACCTTTGGATTTTGTCCACTAGGTGGCAGTATATAATTATGGTTTTGGTAACCCTCCCAATGTGGTGGAACTGAGCACCAAGGCAATAAGAGGGCAAGCACCAGGAGATCAATAATGGAGTAATGGCGGCAGAGGGAAAATAACAAAGGCTTGTCCTTACCAAACAACAACATGGGATCACGGACTTCAGCTAAGATGAGACACTCAGTCAAAAAACGTGAAAATTACAGGAGGAGCAGTTATGACAATATGCAAACTGGCTTTTACTGAAGATTCGAGGAAAACAACATATACAGATGAATTTTGAGGCGTAAGTGGAGATTAGCGATCGGGGGTGGAGGCCATTTTATGTCACACGGGCTTCATGGCTGAAGAATACAACTTCCAAACACAGCAGGGAGTCTCTAAGGAGCAAAAGTCAAAGTTGGAAGGCTGGTGAATTATGGACCCACACAGTTAAGAATTACTTTGACAGAATGTTTCAAAGCTTAGTCCTGTTTTTTACCACTGAGGCCTCCTTCCCCCTTCGCTACTTCTGTGGCCTAGTCTGACAGGGAAGAGCCTGGGCCTCGACTCTGCCCTCACTCCCAGCTGCCGACACCAAAGTCACAAGTTGAGCCGAGCCGAGGTCCGCCAGAGACACGGGACAGGGTGACATGATGGGGGGAGGGGAATACATGGCCAAGAGCCAACCTATTGTGTACGCTCTCTCTCATTCACTCAGTCACTACTTGGCGCACCCCTCCCCCAACAGTACTTGTTCATCTTTTATATTCCCGACTGTCTTAGCTCTTCACACTTTGTGCACACTTCTGGCTTTACACACACTTGGCAACGGCACTGCACCCAGCAGGACAACATTGCAGGATGCCATCCACCAATGAGGCTGCAACCACGTTATGTGACATGGAGAGACGTTAAAAGGATCACAGTTCAGCAGATATGTTGTACTGTGAAAAGCCTGTCTCCCAACAGCATAGAATACTTACACTCAGGTGGTGTCCCTCTGTTAAGGCTCTGATACTCCCTCAAAGGCGGCAATATTGGTAGGATGACCACGTCCCCCTAAAAATGGACTTTAATGTTATGACTAACGTGTGTTCTGAAAGCCTGCTTATAAGCACGAGCCTGAGAAAAATCTCCCTCACTTTGCTTCTGGCTTTTGAAGCACCATGTTTTCATGACATCATGAAGGAAAAACATCCTTCCTCATCCACCCTGTGCACGCACGCCCACCGCTTCACTTCACAGAAGGTGTTTGTGTGTGTGTGTGTGTGTGTGTGTTTAAAGGCTTCACTATATATCTTAAAATAAAGCCAAATCCCTTTCCTACAGATATGGGAGCTGGAAGTCTGATCATTTTGTTTTTCTTCTGTAAATGGGCTAAACCTTGCATGATGTTGCGTCAAAATGTGACTAATGTTGGCATCGCTGCCTTGTGCGGGGTTTGGAACACCAACATAAATGAAATCTGTAAGATTAAAACACTCTTAATGTGAAAAATAATCAAACTTATTTGGTCATACGATGCACACAGAGCAATAAACGTCATGCTCCGTCTCCTTTCTGCTACATTCTCCTTGTGCCATGACACATTCAGGCACACTAGTAATTGTGTTAAACATACAGTGCAGAAGAGTGCAGAGCAGTAAAATTAATTTGTTAATTAATTATTAAGTCATTTATTTATTATTTGCTTATTTATTCATTACTTTAATTAGTAAATTGTCATAATTTGTTTTCATTGTACATTGTACTTTAAAAGTAATGTTAAAATCTTGTCTCGGTCCCATGGACCCAACCTCGTGTATCGTCTCGTGACACCCCTACTTTTAAGCGGCCTAAATTTCAGCATCAAGGCTAGATTTTGGCAAACACGCATGATGGACCTCTGGGGTTTTTGTTTTGTTTTGTTTTGTTTAAATAGTACAATGTGGAACCTTTAATAATACTGCCAAGTTACAAAAAAAAAAATCACTTTGCTCTCTTTCCTTTCAAGCTCAGCAGCTCAAGCCTGAGGGGACAAGAGTTTACATTTCATATATGCGCTTATAAAAAATTCTGTCAGACATAAGGGGGAATTGGAGAGCACAGACGCTTCTTCAGTCTTGAGCGACTTGACTTGGGCCTCTCTTGACAAACTGCTAGCTAGGGCTAGCTTGCAAGTCGGCTGGAAAGACCTCCAGGTTGGTTATGTAAAGTGCGTCGTTTCTTTTTATACCGACCTCCACACTACTACTCAATCAGTAATCACTAGTCGTGATGAGGTCGTATGTTTTGTGTGGAGCTTTAAACTCTTTTGTTTACAAAAGACAGGATGGAACAAATGGGGTCAGATCTAGTTTGAAATTTTAAATCCCAAAAACTTGCATTATAGGTTAATTGGCGACTCTAAACCGTCCATTGGTATGAAAGTTAAGTGACTGTGCCCTGCGACTGGCTGGTGACTTGTCCAGGGTGTAACCCACCTCCTGCCCGTAGTCAGCTGGGATAGGCTTCAGCAAACCCCCACAACCCTAGGAAGACAAGCGGGGCAAAAAATGCGGGGCAGAGACAAATGTGGTGATGTGGCTTTTAGCTAATGTCTTGATATTGAACATTGAGTCCACACATGCTGAGACGGTTCAAAGGTGACAGAGCGGCAGTGGGAAACTGAGCTGAGTCACCTCCAGTCTCCACTGCCATCACATTGCCACGTGCATTTTATCTCTCCACCAAAGCAAGTCACATGACATCAGGCATTTGGCTGCATGGTCATGTGACACACCCACAATTCCTCCTGTATGGCCCCTCCCTCTTCCAACTGCTCCTTCCAATGTGGAAACCATGGCAACGGCCAGTTGGAACCAGTTTGTGACACGTAGCCTTCATTTTGTGTGAGGAGAAGCATGAGGTTCAGGTGCTGCTGTGGGAGAAAATGGAGCCCATGGCCCACAGGAGCCTCAAACTTTTTCAAAATGAGGGAGCAGGCAGGCTTCCTCCTCCACCACCTTTTTCTTACACGTGATCACACTGCGACTTCCTGTTCGGTTCAGAGCGCTAACATGAGCAAAGTTGGGGAGGAACCTGAAACTCCAGTGGACACAGCTCTAAGCAACCGCAACGCAATTAGCTTGCATGCAAAGACGCTAAAAATAACTTTTATAGACAAACTTTTCCCACGTGAGGAAGACTGAATAATAGTTGAACAACCACATCACAAGTATCATCAATTGTGCATAACTGGCATTTCTTGTGTTCTTTGAACCTTTTATCCTCAGAGATTCCACTTTGCACAGCCACACACCATGCATTCATATCATTAGGTTACTGCAGTTGAGATAATGTAATGTTGAAAGAAAACTATGATCACCCGAATGTCACCATATAATTTGAGGGTGTCCTAATTTTTCACATGACCTTTTTTGTGCAAGCTTCTACTCCAGTACCACTGCACACAAAAAGATGAACTTTTGCTAAAGCATGCACTCGACTGTGTAGCCTGTACCGCTATTTTTCTAACAAACAAAGTTTGACTACCATAAGTCAAATCGCGTGAAATTCCGCAATGAGCTCAATGTGCTCCCAAAACACCCACTGTAATTTCAGGGTTTTAGCTGATTTACTGCAAATCTTGGCACCTATATAGTGCACTCACGAGCACATTTTGGGCAAGAGTGGTTCGAAAGCATCCCCCTCCCCATCAAGCAAATTGTCTTTGCTGAGACTCAGATGGGATTTAGCAACTTATAGGCCATAAGTCTTGAACCATTAAAATAAAAAAGTAAGAAATCACACCAGCATATATGTCAGACCCTCCAGGAGTTTGCAATGTTGCCATCGCACCAATTGCCGCAAATTCAACCAATCCCTGAAAAATTAGGGATGTCCCGATTTGATCCTCAGGATCGGGATCGGCTGCCAATCCACTGTAGTATTTTGAAGCTCGGATAAGATCTGCATCCACCACAAGATTGGGCTGATCTGTTTGCCGTAAATCTCAGCGACACTCAAACATGGTAGGTGTGGTAAATGTGCTTCAAAGCTGGTTACCAATCGACTCTCTCCACCCAGATGAAGAACATGCAACACCACCGTGCAGACAAATCCACGGGGTACTGTGGTGAAGTTTTTTTCATGTAGACACTAATTGTTCCCTCGCTGAGCCCGGACTCCTCTGTCATGGTGCCCCGAGCTCACACGGAAAGTGTTGCTCTAACTGCTGGTTGTTATATACTAAATCGCACCACAAAGTGATCTATAACCATGTCAAATGATTAATTCTACTAAAAGTATCGTAATGGTGGGTAAAAAATTCATCGTCAGGATGGCTGTAATTCAGTTAGCCACTTATTTGCATGTCAACGCAACACACTCACTCATTTTCTTGTTTAAAACTCAAGCTTGTTGCTTTTTTTCCCCCAGAGCACTACGTCCTTCACAGTCCAATGACACATCGTAGTTGTCTTATTCTACGCACTTCCAACACTTGCTCTAACCAGCATGTTGAACATCACTGCCCTCTATAGCCCACACAGTAAACAGCAGCCTGGAACAACACAATATACCCACTGCTACGGTATTTTGCAAAACCATTTTCTCCAATTGTTTGTTTTATTGGATGGACTTTTATTTTCATTAGGGACCTGACTCAGATTTGTTACAAAAGCCACACAATACTGTCAGTTGTGTAATAAAAAAAAGTAAATTCAGCAATACTTTGATTGGATTATTTTTAAAAGCTATTTTAATAACCATATTCAAATCCACAAATTTGTGTTTGTAACAAAAGGATCATGCTGGATTGGATCAGATGACAAAAAAATATGGATTAGGACATCGCTACTACAAATTATGAGCAACCATGCAATTTTGTCCAATCCACAATTTTCATGGAGTCATCAAATTTGTCCCTTGAGTAGCGCTCAAATGTACACATCAATAGCTTAACCAATCACGGTGTGCCTGCATGGCCCATCTACATCCTCATATGTCGACATATGATCTCTGTCATTCCATTTTGGAGCAAGGCTTTAACATAAAATGTGGAAAAACTGAAGAGTTGTGAATACTTTCTAGATGCACCCCAAGCATAAGTGCAGTACAGTGGGTCTTTGGGGAGAAGTTCAAAGTACAAAGCTGGTACACAATCCATTTCATTCCCTTACCTTTTAGATGTGCTCATATCAACAGGCTCATCCCCCGTCTGGACCTCCACCTTGATAGTGGCCTTCACCTCTCCAGTCTTTAGGATGCTGGCTGCCAGTTTAGCGGACTGCTCAGTCTTCAGCTTGACACCCTCCATTCCAGGCGCGACTAGGGCTAGGGGACTTTCGGCAGCATCCCCTTTCTCCAGCTTGACCCGCTTTGCGTCCATGTCTCCCAGGGAACTGGTAAGGCCCACACCGTCCCTCTCCATTGCCCTCTTCTGGCTGCGCGTTTGACGCACAGCCTCTTCTGACATGGCTGCTCTCAACCTGAAAAGATGGTAAACACACTGAAATGTTGAGCCTGAACATTTAATTACTGTAACTGGCACATTGACATGATAATCATTATAGGAAAACACAACCTCAATATTTAGACTTTGAAACTCCTTCAGTCACTGTATGTGTAAAATGCTGTCGTCAAGTAGAAATGCTAATGAGGCATACTAGACAAGATATCAAAGCATATCATAACAATTCCCAGATACACCGCAAATTATGATCCCGAGAAGCTGTGAGCGTTATACGATGACATCAGAGCAAACTGATTGGACGCTGAGTTGAGACTGTGATGTTTCGTTGATGCCTTGACATCATTGCCGCATCAATGCTTTTCGATCCATGATCTCGCCTTTAAAATCATTGCAAAAAAAGTCCGAAATAAATTACATATTGTATTCATTGATTAAATTTGGATCCATAGGAAATAATAAGCAGAATTTTAGGGAATTAACACTAGGGGTGTAACGATTCACATTCAACGTTGTTAGCTCAATCATAGCAAATGCCAGCGAGAAGGGTGAGCTGGAAGACCCCCCCCATCTCACTACGGTCTCCTGTTTGGGAACATTTTGGCTTCCCTGTTAAAATTACGAATGGACAAAGGCAAGCGGATAAATTCGAACTGTGTGTCGACATTGTTCCACAGAGATTGGGTTTGCTGCAGGAAAAAACGTCTAACATGTCAGCGCACTTAAAACGGTACCATCTGGCAGTGAATGTTACATCTACAAGAAAGAAAAGCAGCTTAGTGCAAACACCGATAGCTTCAGCTCACTACCTCTGTTGCTAGTGAGCGAGTTATCTCCACTGCTGGAGATATTGTCCCCGCAACCGCTGTACACTATGCTTTCTTTTTTTTTTTTTGCCAAAAATGTGGAACTTACATTTGTCATATTCAGGCTGTTGCTGCTAAGTGTTTAAAGTTTTAATCCATAAAATTATAATTTATATATATATATTATATATATATATTCAGATTTATTTGAAATATTAACAAAATGAGTTGCTTTTATTTATTTAAATATTTGATACATTATATGTATATTACATAGATTTTTTTTTTTTTTTTTTACATAAAAGCATTTTAGATCATTTTTTCTGCCTTTTCTGTACCGAAAATTAACCAAACCAAGCACTTCAACTGTACCAAAATTACACTTTAGTGTACGGTTATACCCCTAATTAACACACAGTAGAACCTTGATTAGGGTTGGTCATTGATCTGTTTCAGAAGGTTTGACACTAACCAAAACAAACCGAATCAATTGTTCCCATAAGGAACAATTTACATTTGTATATATATATTTTTTTTATAGTTTTACAATTATAGTGTTACATGCAGGAAACAATTCTACATGTATATAAATGACAGATGAAGGAGATGAATGAACATTTACGGTTACTTACTTTTAAGATGTGGCAGCGAGACCAACCATCACCATCTCCTTGTTTTGCCGTAAGTTATTTCCTGAATTCAATAATGATTCTCACCTCAATGCCCTGACTGTGATGTAGCGGACCTCTGGTTGCAATTTTGTTGGCTTGCAAATATGATGCAAACATCGAGGGACGTTTTGTGATTAAAAAAAAACATTGACACCACAATAGGACCAGGGTTTCCGCTAGAATTGTTTGACGCTGCTGTGGTAAGCTGCATAGGAGGGCAAACTTGTGCCGCTTCTGGGTCTGCAAATATTTTTAATGACAATTTTTTCCAATTTTTTAAATGATTTATTACTTTTTGGACGTTTTTCAACAACCAGCAGAACATGAACCAAGAACATTGCAAGATTGTTAATTTAATGGCAAAGTTCCTGAGAGCACTAAAACAACAAGTCTCCTTTTGTTACCTGACCTATTCAGTCCAATAGTACCATGGCAGTAGTACAAAATATTGTACTATTTGTCACAAACCTAAATTTAATTTGAAGCCTGTTTTAGAGTAATACAAATACATGGGAAATTAATTGTTCAATAATATTTCGCTCAAAATTACACAATTAACAAAAAAATAATTTAAATATTTTGTAATAGAAATCTATCCCGTATAAAGAGTATGAATTGAGAGCCCAGGGTTATGATGGCACAGTCATATCTAACTTGCAGCACTTGTAAAACTACTTTGACAAAAAGAAAGGAGGTGAGCTGTGTTTTATGTGACTGCCAACATTTAAGTTGTGCTTTACAAAGCACATCTCCACTCTGTTCATTTGTCACTAAATCGAGCGCGTCACTAAATCGAGGCGCCACACTTGAATAGAAATTAAAAAAATACTAGGAGGTGAAGTAACTTAGGTTTCTTGAAGCGTCGCTAAACCATCTTGCTCGCTTGTTGTCATTGGAACGCTGATGGCTTGTCTGCAAAACACTACTTTTGTGTGAACAGTAAGTTAAGGTAGCATGTCCAGCTCTGAGATAGTGACGCTATCACCAACAGGTCTCCAACAGGTTGTACACTAGTGGTAGCTCACCAGCTGATGTTGAGTAGTTCAAAGACTATTTGCTTCACCTCTTATAACTTTGTTTAACTATAATTTAAGTAGTCAAACATGACTTTAAGTGATCAGTTTTGCAATGTTGTCAGTTTATGTCCTGCTGGTTGTTGGAAAAATGGTATATTAGTTTTTAAATAAATAAAAAATGATTTGTCATTCAAAACACACAGCAGCGGCAGTCTCATGCAGCCCACCATCAGAGGAAAATCAGAACGTCCGATCGAAAACCCTTCATTGAAGACATTGTGAGTGAGACATTTTACCATCATTACATTATCTAGCCATTTTGAAATGTACTCACGTCCTCATTAAAAGTGAGGGTAGAAGCTTAGCCAGTCAAACAGCAAGTACGGTCTCCTATGTAGCTTGCTTTATGTTTAAAAAAATAAAAACTCAACCCATCTAAAGCACTTGCTGACATTGTTTGGACTGAAACCAAGTGCTCAGAGTAAAGACAAAGCATCATTCTGTCATCAGAAAGCTGACGTTGGCTCTTTCCATCTCAAATGTGAAATGATCCAGCTTTGAGTGACCTTATCCCAAGATTCCCTTAGAGACAGCCAACTGCTCCATCAAAACTGATCCAAAGAAGACGTGCTAACTAGAAGATGTACTGGTTTTAACCACTTCAGAGGCAAAACAACAAGCAAAGAGTGAGGGTGGAGACCACAAAAAATGTCTCCAAGTAGATTAGGCTGCCACGCTGTGGTCATCGGTGTTAGTCGACATATTCACGTTGACGGTCACAATGTGGCGATGGGATTCAGAACGAGACAGAAGGCGAGCATAATTGGTATCAACCGTTGACTCTCTGCTCAACAACCATCACATGACCTGGAAACAATTCCAAAACGCTTGTGGACAAGTTGTTACCTGCACATTCACCACGCTATGAAATGACAACATTTCGAGGTGTTTTTTATTCTTATGTCGCAACCTCATCTCTGTGTGGAGTCTGCGTGTTCTTTGCATGCGTGCGGTGGTTTTCTCTGGGTAGTCCCAGGTTGTTGATTAGGTTGATTGGAGACTCAACAGTCCATAGGTATGAATTTGAGTGTGAATGGTAGTTTGTCGATATGTGCAAAAAGTTTTGAGCAATTACATAATCGGCCCTTCAACAAGCTCCGAATGAAACCGAAATGGTCTCATTTTGACAAACTCGCATGTTAGCACTCGAGAGTTAGAGACACCTAGTGACCAGCGTAGAATGCTATTGTAATGTCCCTGTTTGAAGCTACGTAGAGACTCTCGATGCATTTCAGTCGCTTTATTAATATCTGCCCATAGATATTACAATACATTAGGGATGACCTGATACAATCTTCAGGATCGGATTCCGATGCCTTTCTGCTAAATTCTGAAGATTGGATAAGGGGCTTCCGCCACAAGATGGGGCCAATCCAACTGTCGTAACTCTGGGGCACACTCAAACATAGCAGGTGCGCTAAGTGTGCCTCAAAGCTGGTTGTCACTCAACTTGGACCCGGATAAAGAACACCACCACACGGGTACGTCGGCTCCATAGTTACAACAGTAGAGTTCCCTCACTGTGACCGGACTCCTTTGTCATGGTGCCAAGAGCTCACACAAGAAGTGCCGATGGAACGGCTGGTTGTTACAGTCAATAAATTAGTACGGCGTTGGAGAGAGTTTGTCAAAAGTCATATATTCTAAATCATACCAGAAATTGATCTATAACCATGTCAGATGATTGTCAGATGATTAGTCCTACCCTAAATGTATTGTAATCGCGGCTGAATAATTCAACGTCAGGATGGCTGTTATTCAGTTGGCCATTTATTTGCATGTCAACAAAGAGCACTCAGTCCCTCACAGTCCAACAACACGTTTTATCATATGCACTTACTCCAACCAGCAAGCGGAAAAAAAATGTTCCAGTCTGCCCTTTAGTGTGCCTGTAGAGGAAAACACAATATACCCATGGCTACAATATTTTAGCACGCGCATTTTCCCAATTTTATATTTTATAGGATGGACTGACATGACTCGAAGAGGTTTGTTACAAAAGCCAGACAATATGGTCATGCTGTGTAATAAAAGTAAATTCAGCAATACTTTGGTTGCATTATTTTTAATGCTTTGAAAAGCTATTTTAATAACCATATTCAATTCCACAAATTCATGTTTGTAACAAAAGTCTATTAAATAAAAAAAATTAATCAGCAAGACTATTAAAAAAAACGGATCGATGCCCAAAATGCAGATCAGGACATCCCTACACTAGATATCACGTTCTCTCAAAGTATGGTTCATTTAGCCATTGTTGGCTTGAAAATGCTTAATTTAGGCCAAGAATATGTAAAATTGTATTATTAGTGCAGATTTGTTTACTAATAATATGCCCTATTGAACCATTCATTCACTCATTTTCTCTACCGCTTGTCCTCATTAGGGTTGCGGGTATGCTGGAGCCTATCCCAGCTGGCTTTGGGCGGGAGGCGGGGTACACCCTGGACTGGTTGCCAGTCAATCGCAGGGCACAAATAGACAAACAAAGACAAAATAACCAATCACACTCACATTCATGCCTATGGAAAACTTAGAGTCCCCAATTAAGCGAACATGCATGTTTTTGGAATGCGGGAGGAAACGGGAGTACCCGGAGAAAACCCACACACGCACGGGGAGAACATGCAAACTCCACACAGAGATGCCCAACGGAGATTCGAACCGTGAACCTCCTGACTGTGAGGCCAACGTGCTGCCCAGTTAACCACCGCGTGGCCCTATTCAAACATAAAACAGCCAAAAATAATAATTTTAAAAAAACTACGATAACATTGAAGTGGTGAGGGACAACTACACAGTGGATATAGTGCAGAGTCGCACTTCCTGGAGCCGCACAAACACATCTCTTTAGTTTTAAAGCTACAGACAAACATCTTCCCAGTAGGGCTAAAAGCACTTTTAAAATAAATTAAATTCCAATGCACTTTGCTTAACCTACTGCTCAATATTTTTATTAAACATTTTTTGCAAAATAGAATAGAACTACTTTAACAATTGCTATAACCATACAGTCAATACAATCGCACAATACACAAATTAAAGTCTGTATTGACTGCACGTATACAAAATTATTCTGTACTGGTACACAAAAAGGACATATTTAGCTGGTCTTTCCCTGGGCACAAACTGCAAACACACAACATTCAGAAAATACAGTGAATGCCTTTACTGTACACATCAAACTCATGCAAATCCTTGTAGGGTTTCAATGGTGTCAAGTACAACACGATGGTAACCCTTTGGGATGAAGCAGTGTGTCAGAACTGTGTGGCACTGTGAACAGCTGCAGGTCAACACAAACTGCTGGTCCCACTAGAGAGGGGATGGCATCCTGATCCATCAGTTAATGTGCTGGGTGTATCACTTGCTGCTAAGCAACAAGCTGGGTAAACAAAATTGTTCTACGTGCATTTAGTTGCGAGTGTGCCATATACAGACTCACGCACACACACAAGACAGACTAAATGGATGTTGGTTGCATCACTTCAGCGCTCACTCCCAAGAGGTTGTTTTCTATCTTGTCTCTTGGTTTCTATACAAAGCTCTGGAGGCCCATAATACATGAGGTCCAACAGGTCGCTCTAGCGCAGAGAAAAATCTTGCGGCACAATAGTATCAAATCTAACCTGAACTGTAACAATAATAAACACATAATTGATTCTTTACCATTTTGCAATGCAACTCCATGAGTGACAGGTGACAACTAGAGCAACTAAGTGAATAACACAATGATGAACACCTTTCCAGTAAATTATAATGTCTGTTCGCATTTACTTATGCAGCCAAACAATTCATTAACAGTGCGTTACGTAGTGCGTGCCGCTTTTTTGCAAGTTAGCTCGTAGTTAACAGCACAGCAGAGTTAACCCAGCTAAATGCTGCTTGCGATAACTATTCATCCCACAAAACAAATAAGAAGTGCCACATTCACTCACCAAGCTAAAGTTAAAAAAAAAAAAAATAGATCTTTTAAGGTGGACTGGCTGCCGGAGTATGTGGGGACACAAGAATTAGCGTTGTATATGGGAGACATTTTTTTCTTTTTTGAAGTGCTGCTCTGAGCCAGTTCTTCAGAGTGGAAAGTGCGGACTTAGTGATTGGTTTAACCGTGTATTGAGGGAACCAACCATGTAACCACCACATTCAAAAAACGTACCAAAACCTTCCACTGCAACCAACAGATGCTCAAAACTAAACCAAAAAAACATTTCTGCAACAAAAATTATACGTTTTCAAAACATTTCACAACAATTTGGAAACCAGCTAGGATGCAGTACAGGGGCCGAATACAGGACGTTTTGCACAGTCTGCCCGAGTGATGCCGGTGGTTGGTGGTTGTTTTCTTCTGTTGAGATTTTTTTTATTTTCATTTTGTTTCGACAAGGGTAAACATATACAGCATCACTCTCAAGTAAATTTCCAAAACGAAAAAGTGCCAGAACAGGTTGCTGCAAACCAAAAAGGAAACAATTATATATTTTATTTCCTTAACAAAGTCAATGGCAAAAAAGAAAATAAATGTAAAATGAAGTTATAAACTAGGTGGCTTCTAGGAGATTCAGATTATGAATTGGATGAGTTAGTTCCACAGTATGTTTTGTCTGAGGTGGACAAAAGGAAAGCTATATTGTGATCTGGTCCATGCTGACCTTTTGAACCCACACATACAAAATACCGCAGAATGGACGTTGGACTACCTCGGGTTCTCAGGTGTGACACTAGATACTACAAAAGTGTGCACATCTGATGGTGCTCACAAAAGTCCAATGAATGCTCAGGTCGGTTGTGTGTACTGTATGCTCAGACACTTGAAAGATTAGAAGGAACATTGGTCGGGTCACGCACAACCTCCAACTTATAGGAAAGTTGTCACACCACCTTTTTACATACACACTTAAACTATGCACTTGTCCAAACTAACAGAGCCCATTAAAAGAATACAACAACGTAACAATAAGGATAGGGGGGAGGACACAAAGATTAGCAACACTAGCAAAGCTATGTGAGCTACAGAACTACAATTACAGCCGTATGTTAACAGAAACCTCATGCTTAGTTAGCAAATCTGACTTTGGCCGATATCTAACATACACCTTCCATGCTCCAATCTTCATTCATTCATTTTCTGTACCGCTTATCCTCATTAGGGTCGCGGGGATGCTGGAGCCTATCCCAGCTGGCTTTGAGCGAGAGGCGGGGTACACCCTGGACTGGTCGCCAGTCAATCGCAGGGCACATATAGACAAACAAACATTCACACTCACATTCATACCGATGGACAATTTGGAGTCGCCAATTAACCTAACTTGCATGTTTTTGGAATGTGGGAGGAAACCGGAGTACCCGGAGAAAACCCACGCACGCACGGGGAGAACATGCAAACTCCACACACAGAGATGCCCAGCGGAGATTTGAACCCAGGTCTTCCAGATCTCCTGACTGTGTGGCCAATGTGCTAACCACTCAGCCACCGTGCGGCTGCTCCAATCTTATTTTGCCAAAAAACATTGTTAAAAGTTATTGTTTTAACTGCACGGTTAGTTCCCTTAAATACAAATGAAAAAATATGAAAATTGATGTACAAAATCCTAAATTAAATAGTTTAGTTTCCATTTTCAACACTGGTCCCGCTGTGTGCTGCCTGATGCCACGCAACTGCAGGCATCACACTTCGCTTCATTATTTTCCAGGGGACCTACAAGATGTCCAACTCTAGAGAAGAAGCTCTCATTGCAGGAAATAAAGATAAGTTTCGCAACTGTAGAAAAAGACTGCGCAAAGAGCACGAAGGGGGTTATAAACAACATAAAAAGAAGCACAGACGGTGTTTGAGAAAGAATTGCTGACTAAAGGACATCGCTTTGGGCATTATGATCACCTAACAGAAAATCACAAGGTAGATCCAAGGGGCAAAAGTAATTTACAGAATTCACCCCGACTTGTTCCGAGAGATGGTGAAAAAGGTAACCCATTCATGTCTGATTCACATGACATATCGCGGTGTCAGACATGCTTTGATACGCACCATGTGTAGACATATGTTGCGGTGTGTTGTTGTTGCCTTCAGGACTAGTTCACGGAAATTATTTTTCACATTTTAATATTTTCTTTGCGCACTGGAAAGCAGCCCCACAGTTTACACATACTTCACACCTGTTTACAGCCAAATTAGTCATTGGCTCGTCAGTGGAGGGACTAAACACGTGCAAGTTTAAACGAGGCTTTACACTCCAGATGTGATTTGAGCCTCTTACCAAAAGTAAAAGTGCACAGCAACCAAAAATGGACAGTATTCCAATGCCATGAACGTAATAATTTTCCTCGTAGTAGCTTTTTTCACTGCTCATAGGCGCTATCGGTAGGCCGCTGTCTGGTTGTTTGATCCAGCTGTTTTTTGTTTTTTTATTGCTAGCTGTCAGTCTGGCAGAGCACAAAGAGACAGTGGGTGGCTTCAGACCTTTGTGGCGATGGTTGGTTTTATATGTAAGGATCGGCCAATCTCCACTACCCTAAAATTAAGGAGATTGGCCCGCCAATCGATGGAAGCATGGTTACTCAAAAGTGGAGAAAACTGGTGACGGATAGGATAGACGTTGGGTGCTCTTTAGAGGGACACACAGTTTTACAGTTACATCATTAAAAAGTAAATTTGCCTAAAAGGGGTCCTTTAGCCCTCATTTTCACTGACTAATATTTACCTTAAAATATTAAATTTACACAAGCTGTATTTGGGCTCTAAAATGCACATAAATCCGACAAAATCAATGTCAGTTTTTCATTTTTAGTCTAAAACTCCGTTGTAAAGGACTCCTTACTTCCTTGTGACCTGTGTAAACCTTAACCTCACCCATCAGTACATCAAAAATAGCAAATCATTCTCAGTACAAATGTCCACGTTTAATAGATTTGGCGAAGAATAGACTTAAAAAGGCGAGGAACCAGCACACATACCATTCCGGGGTAGTCCCATTAAAAATGAACTGAATCTGCTTGACCCCAACAAGCACATATGGTGAGCTGTGTTGTTTCTTGCAGTCTTCCTTGTTCCTGTGGGCGGAGTGGCTGTTCTTCTTGTTCCCCCTCAGAGTAATAAGGCCTAAGGGTAGGCCAGATCATTAACAGACAACCATATCAGAGCAGGAAAGAGAGAAGAAGGTTCTGTAAATCGATCCGTAAAATACACTTGTAATTCTTTTGAGATGACTGCATAGGTGAACATCAATCTGCTTCCCTATAAAATAGGTTGCATGGAGTAAATCTATAAGCCTTGTGTTTTGTATTTGAAAGCAAATAGAAATCTCCTGACCCAGTTTGACACTACAGAGTCTCTCTCCTTTTGTGTCCAGGGCTACAATGAAAGAAGATCAATGGCTCAACACCCCCTTCTCCTCAGGTAGCCTACCAGGCTCTTATCTCCAGCTCCATAATAATTTCCCCACTGGGAGACAAATGGGCCCAGTCAGCCGACACATTAACAGCCATTTTAAATATGCAAGCCTCTCCAGTCATGTCTTTATGCTTCGATTAGAAACAAACTAGTCAATAGCTTTATTTTGACATTTCTCATTGGGAGACATCACTGTAGCTTTTTTTTTTTTTTTTTTAAATGGGTCTCCAACAGAATCAATGTTCCGCTTATAACCATGTAACATGAAAACACGAATGGCAATAGTTCCACTGTGCTTCGTCGAATGAAAATCTAGTACCGCCACTTTGACAATCATGACCTTTTAAAAACACAAGATGTGGGTTCTTCAAGTCTTGTTTCCTAACATCATATTTATAACAAGTATTTGCATTCAAAACAGGTACTTTCTCTGAATGAAGCTGAGGTCATGTTCTTTTGGCCTAAAAATAGTTGAGACTGATTCTAAATCGCCTCTACTGGTTGCAACCAAGTCATCCAAGTTGTGTTTCCTCTTCATTAGTGTAAATGCTCCAGGTAATGTCTCTATTCGGGTAAGTCCTAAGGTCACCGGGTGCGGGTCTCTAATGAGCATTAACACTTGATGAACAGCTGTGGCTTTTGGCAACTTTCGCTGTTTTCACTGTTATTTACAAAATAACTCACTGCTCTTGCAACAATGGTTCTACCGCTGCAGCGCTGTTAAACGGCCGTGTGGCTATGTTTTTCTTTCCACTACTTCATGCACTGCTAATCATTATTAAACTTTTAAAAGTAAGTTATATGTATGTAAATATCCCGCATGTGTATATGCAGACCTTTTTTAAAAAATGTTTAAATATCATGGGGAAGGGTATTTATTTTCATTTGATTCAAAGTTATTCTTTCATACAGTAGTGTTCAAAATAATAGCAGTGCAATGCGACTAACCAGATGAATCACTGTTATTAGTATATTTTTACTGCTGCATGGCAAACAAGTTACCAGTGGGTGCAGTAGTTATTCAGAACACACACAATCCAGCATTCATGGTATGCCAGCTCTTAAGGCTGTGCAATTGGGCAATTAGTTCAAAGTGGGGTGTTTTTAAAAAAATAGCGGTGTCTGCCAGTGACTTTAGAAACACAAAACAATTTTGTACAAACTTTTTGGTCTCTATGATTTGCCAATCCTGTGAATCGCTAAACTAATATTTAGTCTTATGACCACAGTTTCAGATCTGTGTGACATGGAGTCAACCAACTTCTGGCACCTTTCAGTTGCTATTCTACTCCAAGATATTTACCAACATTGCATAATTCATTAACATTTCTTGGTTTTGCTTCAGAAACAGCATTTTTTATGTCACCCCACAAGTTCTTGATTGAATTAAGGTCCGGGGATTGGGCTGGCCACTCCATAACGATTTTGCTTGTTTACTAGTGTGTTTGTGGTCATTGTCTTGTTGAAACACCCAATTCTAGGGCATGCCCTCTTCAGCATAAAGTAGGGTTGCATAAGGATGTCCTCTTCAAGTATGGCCCTTGCTATGTGATAAATAGGCCCAACAACATAGTAGGAGAAACATGCCCATATCATGATGCTTGCACCACCATGCTTCACTGTCTTCACTGTGTACTGTGACTTGAATTCAGAGTTTGGGGGTTGTCTCACAAACTTTGTGCCTCCTGGACCCAAAAATATTACTCTAATCAGTCCACAAAATGTTCCTTCATTTCTCTTTAGGCCAGTTGATGTGTTCTTTGGCGAATTGTAACCTCTTCTGCACATGCCTTTTTTTTTTAAACAAAGGGACTTTGCGCGGGATTCTTGCAAATAGATTAGCTTCATACAGATAACTGTCACAGTACTTTGAAGTAACTCCTGTCTTTGAATATCTTGGAGCTGATCATTGAGCTGAGCTGAGCCTTTGCCATTCTGGCTATTCTTCGCTCCATTTTGATAGTTGTCTTCCGTTTTCTGCCACGTGTCTCTGCTTTTGCTTTCCATTTTAAGGCGATGGAGATCATTTTACCTGAACAACCCAATTTTTTTTGCACTTCTTCATAAGTTTTTTCCTCTATTCAACTTTTTAATCAAAGTACGCTGTTCTTCTGAACAATGTCTTGAACGACCCATTTTCCCCAGGTTTTCCAACAGAAATGCATGTTCAACAAGTGCTGGTTTCATCTTTAAATAGGTGTTACCTGATTCAAACCAGTTTTTTCACAAATTTGATCAATGTTTAAATGCCACACTACCATTTTTTTAACCCCCCCTCCAACTAATTGTCCAATTGCACAGCCTTAAGAGCGTGTATATCATGAATGCTGGGTCTTGTTTTCGTAGAATCTACTGCACCTACTGGTAACTTAAATAAAATATAATAACAGTGATTACTCTGATTAGTTGCATTGCACTACTATTATTTTGAACACTACTGTATATTATAGATTCACGGCCCACAACCAAAGCAATGTCAAGTATTCATTTTTACATCATTTGGATTTCCAGTTCATAAAACCCACAATAACAGGAATTTAAATAATTTGAATATCGTGAAGAAATCATTTACCCATCAGTTTGTGCAGAAAAAAAGAACAAATTAAGATCACATCAAAACAATCAAAATATGATACTTTGAAAACAATGTCAATCTTGAATACTGGGATGGAAATCCTTTTGCCTTAATCACTGCCTCGATGTGCTGTAGCATTTAAGCAGTCAGCCTTTGGCATTGGCTAGGAGTTATGGAAGTTCCGATTTCCTTGCTGCTTGAGTCAGTTCTTCTTTGTTTTTGGGTCTAGTGCCCTTTATTTTCCACTTGATAATACCCCATAAATTCTCAATGCGGTTTAGATCCGGTGAGTTGGCTGGCCAGTCAAGCACTTTGATGGCATGGGCATCAAAACCAAGTTTTGGTCCTTCTGGCGGTATGAGTAGAGGCCAGGTCCAGCTGGAAGAAGAAATCTGCATCCGTACAGATCCTCAGCAGGAGGTATAATGAAGTCCTCTAAAATATTGGGGTAGACTGTTGCGGTTAACTTGGATTTTTTTTAAAAAGCACAGTTTTCCAACACCTGCACCGGACATTGCACCCCAAATCATAACTGACTGCGGATATTTCACACTGGACCTCAAGCAGCTTGGGTTCTGTTCTTCCAAACCCTTGGATCTTAATTCATGAATGAAAGGCACACTTTGCTTTAATCGGAAATGAGGATCTTGGACCACTGGCTACCAGTCCAATCCTGCTTCTCTTTGGCCAAGTTGAGACGCTTCATACGCTGGCCCAGCCTCAGAAGTAGCTTGACCAGAGGAACAGTTGTGGCCCATCTCTCAGATGCGCCTGAATGTTGCATGCCGGGAAAAACCTGGACTCATTTCTTCACACAATTTCATTTTTTGAACTTATGTTTGTGGGTTTTATGAGCTGGAAGCCGTTTAAATTGCGGGTGCTGAATCTATAATCTATGATATTTACTGTACTCAACAATCAATTCAACAAAATCCTAAATTATTAAGTAATTTCAAGAGTCAGCTCACTTAAGCTAACAAGGCTTGTAGAGTTGGGTGCAGGGACCCAGCTGAGGCGGTGCCACGTTTATGGGAGGATTAAGTAGGTTGTTGGGCACATGTGGTTAGCGAAGACATAATCTGACTGTACCAAAAGTGAAAAGACGCTTCCTTGTCTTCTCACAGACTGCTCCTCTGTCTGTCTGTCTTTCCCACACACACACACACAACAACAGAGAAGGTAAGTATGCGTGTGCCTGCTTGTGTGTGTGCGCGCGTGTCCCTCCCTACTACCCGAACGCCAAGGGTTAAGCCCCTGCCATTTTAACGCCACTGACAGATCAGACCATTAGGGTGTTACCTAACAAAATGGAAGCCTTTAACCCTGAATCTGCCGGACTGGTTGCGTGTGTCAGTGTGTGCGTGCGTGTGTGTGAGTCAGAAAGAGCCAGAGGCACACTGAAGTGATTGTGTGTGTGTGTGTGCGTGCCCGCATGCATAACAACAAAACAAGGAAATGCATGTCTTGTAAATGATCATCCATGAACATCCATTCTCTCAAGCAGCAGCTTAAAAGGACACACAAGCATGATAACCTTCAGCACCGCAAGGAGTAATTGATTCACACTACTTCACTGATCCTCCTTTATCGACCACAAAATGACCAAAAACATTTACTGGCCATAATGAAAAGGAATCACTGGATGTTTTAAGTTTCTCAAAGTCAAATTGGTTCCAAATGGTTTCTTTTTAATCCTATAAAACCAGAAGCCCAAACCCACAAACTGAGCGGAGGGTTGGGACACACGCAGACTGCTATCAGATTACATTTCTGAGAAATGGATACAAGCAGGAAGTGACAAGAGTAAGTGAGGGGGTAAAAAAAAAAAAACATCTAACAAGTACTCAAGCAATATACCAGAAAAGACAATAGGAAGACTGACACAGCTTTTGGACAGAAAAGGAAAAACACCAGACTACCAGGTTGGCCAGGTTTGTTCATCATTCTTAACTTTTAGGCTATTAAAAATAAATGTTTACCCAAAATAGCACAATAGCAAAGCATTTGCAGGTTGTCAACAGTGTGCCGCAGCAACAGGTGGCGCGAGAACCCACAATCACATTACTATTTTAGCCAAACATGAAAAAAAAAAACATACGTGGAAAAGGCACATCCATAACGATGAGAATCCGAGAAAAAACACAACCTGAGTTTCACAATCAAAAACAACAAATAAAGAAAACACGGAAAGGCTGAGTTTTTCAGGACTTTTAAAATTGTATGTCCTGGAAAGAGTTAAACACAAAGTCAGTTTTTTAGTAACCTATAACAGAGTTTGCATGCGGACCAGAGGCTATGCTTTTGTGGTGATGGTCTTAAAGCCTTGTCAGGAGGTTAGATTAGGATAGAAATGCATGGTTGATGATGACCACAATATATCCTAAGGATCATCAACCAATTATTTATCATGCTGTATATTAAAATGTACCAGAAACGAGGTCAAATGTCAACTGTCAAACTGTTAGGTTTCAACAGACAGATTTGAAACTAATAGTAATGGAAAACAGTAACTTGTGCAGAGCTGCAACAATTAATCGATGAATTGATTATTAATCTATTTTCCAAATAATCGGCAACTACTTTGGTAATCGATTAATCGTGTCATTTAAAAATTTCCTTTAATTGTCATTTTTTTGCCCATCCTAATGTAACTATTTTTTATTTTCTTAGTGCTCCATGAAAGCAGACATTATCTTTTGTGTTTCAGGCAAAACAGGATACTTGACGTACCTCACCTTTGACATTGAAAAAGATCTATCAACATTTTTGCCTCTTTTTGATATCTTTGCAAAGCAAACCACTGCTGAGATGTGTGCATAGTGTGTGTGTAAAACCATCCCCACGCAAAGTAAATCCCATACTTGTACCTGTGCTTAGAAAAATGCCTATATTTCTGCACTCTCTCCATTCTCTCTTACCATGCATACACACAAAACCTACTTCGCTATGATATTTGGAGAGAAAACCTCCATTCATGCATTCTTAAAGGGATTACTGCAAAGAAGGGAAAAGGTACAAATTTATTTAAACAAAAGATGAATCGAAAAATAATCGATCATGAAAATAGTCGTTAGTTGCAGCCCTAAACCTGTTTCGCACATAAAGAAATTTATTCATGTCTTGTATTGATCATGACCCACTGTCCTGCTAGTAAGGCCATCCCAAATCTATTATCTTCCTAGACACCCCGATAAAATGTCATCATCACTAATAATTGCACCAGAATACACCTACTGATTTTATGCTGCTCCTTCGCGAGGGACACAAGCCAAAGAATAATTGGTTATAGCTGACGACATTATTAGTGTGTTTGTGCAGTTTAAAAAAGAATTCATTGCAAAACTGACGGGAATGAAACGGCAACAAATGCACTCCCATTACGTTCTTTGATGAGAAGTAATTTCAGGCAATACTTGTCATGCGGGTTCCACTTGTGAGCAAAAAAAAAAAAAAAACGTTTTACCCACGGCAACAGCTGGTTTCTTACAGTGAAAGTAAGTGCAGTTTGATAATGACAGTAAATAAAGAATAGAAGTACACGCGTCCCTCACAATATCACAATTATGGCTCCCTTGCTATATTGTGGTTTTCAGAACTGTATTAATGATTGCTGTTTTGTGGTACAAACGTGGTCTATTGTTATCCATTCATCCATTTTCTTCCGCTCATCCGAGGTCGGGTCGCGGGGGCAGCAACCTAAGCAGGGAAACCCAAAGGTCCCTCTCCAGGGCCACTTCTTCCAGCTCTTCCAAGCGGATGCCAAGGCATTCCCAGGCCAGCTGAGAGACATAGTCTCTCCAACGTGTCCTGGGTCTTCCCCGAGGCCTCCTACCGGTTGGACGTGCCCTGAACACCTCCCCAGGAAGGCGTCCGGGAGGCATCCTAACCAGATGGCCGAGCCACCTCATCTGGCTCCTCTCAATGCGGCGGACAAGCGGTTCTACTCCGAGTCTCTCCCGGATGACAGTGCGTCTCACCCTATCTCTAAGGGTGAGTCCAGCCACCCTGCGGAGAAAACTAATTTCGGCCGCTTGTACCCGCGATCTTGTCCTTTCGGTCACTACCCAAAGCTCATGACCATAGGTGAGGGTAGGAACGTAGGAGCTTTGCCTTTTGGCTCAGCTCTCTTTTCACTACGACAGACCGGTGCAGAGTCCTCATCACTGCAGACGCTGCACCAATCCGCCTGTCCTTCTCTCGTTCCATCCTTCCATCACTCGTGAACAAGACCCCGAGGTACCTAAACTCCTCCACTTGAGGCAGGACCTTATCCCTGACCCGGAGATAGCACTCCACCCTTTCCCGGGAGAGAACAATGGACTGGGACTTTGAGGTGCTGATTCTCATCCCAGCCGCTTCACACTCAGCTGCGAACCGGTCCAGTGAGAGTTGAAGGTCACTGCTTGATGAAGCCAACAGGACCACATCAGCTCCACTGAACAACAACTAACAACCACTTAACGTCTCAGTTGCTAACAACAATCATGACACGGAAACAGACGTTTGTGGAAAACAACCACTACGAAATAAAGTAACATTACATCCTTAAGAAAATATTTAAAAAAACATATATACACTGCATAAAAAAAATTAGAGGAACACTTTTTAACCAGAGTATAGTAACCTATCAGTCAAACTTCTGGGATATTGATCTGGGCAGTTAAGTAGCAGAGGGCGTTGTTAATCAGTTTCAGCTGCTTTGTTGGTAATGAAATCAACAACAGGTGCATCAGAGGGGCAACAATGAGACAAACCCCAAAACAGGAAGGGTTTTCCAGGTTGAGGCCACTGACTCCTCATCTCGTTTGGCTAATTTTTTTACTGAGTGACTTTCTACTGCTGTAGTTTTTCATTTGGCTTGGATCAACATGTCTGTTGATAGCATGGTGCGGTACCTGGACGCTACAGAGGTAGAACAAGTAGTTCAACTCCTCCAGGCTGGCACATCAATACGTACCGTTGCAAGGTTTGCTGTCTCTCCCAGCAAAGTCTCAAGAGCATGGAGGAGACTCCAGGAGACAGTTAGTTACTCGAGGAAAGATGGACAGGGCTGTAGAAGGTCCTTAAACCCTCAGCAGGATCGGTATCTGCTCCTTTGTGCAAGGAGGAATAGGATGAGCACTACGAAATGACCTCTAGTAGGCCGCTGGTGTGAATGTTACTGACCAAAAACTCAGAAACAGGCTCCATGAGGGTGGCCTGAGGGCCCGACGTTCTGTAGTGGGCCCTGTGCTCACTGCCCAGCACCGTAGAGCTCGATTGGCATTTGCCATAGAACACCAGAATTGGCAAATGGCAAACAGCTGCTAATTCTGACTCAAGACAATGGCGGAGGAAACACGGACAAAACCAGACTACTATCAATATTAACGCCACACACTTATTTGAGTCAACATAAAGCCCACCAGGGTAAATAAGAAATGGGTCAGTCTACCGGCATTCCACACTTAGCTCCGATAAAACAAGCCTCGGGACTGTGAACAAAACCCATACAATTAATACTGTCATCGGTCTTGTGATGCAACATCACAGGAAACGATACACTGTGTACATCAACTAAGATGTAACATCACAACATTATCATCTAAGAGAAAGCTAAAAATACCAGTACTCATAAACCAGTGGTTTTTGCTGGGCCTTCAGTTTCACCAGCACTTCCTGTTAACCTTTAGAGCGCTCAAAGGAGCAGCAACAACTTTTTAAACATGTTGCATTATATAGGAAAAAAACATCACGCTGTCTCTCCATAGAAGATTAGGATGGCAAAGAAAGAACTAAAAGTTGACATCACTACTGAGCCCGAATTTACTGTGTGATGTCATAAAACGAGAAAGCACGGGGAATCGATCAAATCAACGGCACCTAAATACATTTTCATGGACCAATTTCACTAAGACTTTTAAAGATGTGGGGTGAGGATCAAGGAAAACATTGTCATATTTTGGTGAACATCTGAAGGGGGCTGACTGCATACAACGCCGTGTGGAACTGATTATTGATAATTGCAATTGAGGCCTAACAGGATGCACAGTACTTGGCAGCAACAAGCACAAGCACTCAACCGTCTTGATAGGTGCCATATAGCTGATACAACAAAGTAGCACTAAGGAGGACAGGGCAGGAGAACACAAAGATTAGCAACCATAGCACAGCTGCACGTGCTGTCCCACTTTAACGGCAACACTATGCTAGCCTGTTTGCTAAACAAAATGATGAACTTCACAGGTTGCCCGTTGACTAGCACAGTGTTACTAGGCTCCAGGCTTTATTTTCAGATGTGCCACCAAATCATTTTCCATTCCACATTTCTTCTCTCAAAGGTGGAAAAGCGTGAGGAGCTCGGCCATCCGGGAGGAGTTCAGAGTAGAGCCGCTGCTCCTTCACATCGAAAGGAGCCAGTCGAGGTGGCTCGGGCACCTAGTCCGGATGCCTCCCGGGCGCCTCCCTGGTGAGGTGTTTCGGGCATGCCCAGTCGGGAGTAGGCCCCCGGGGAAGACCTAGGACACGCTGGAGGGACTATGTCTCACAGCTGGCCTGGGAACGCCTTGGTGTCCTCCCGATGGAGCTGGAAGAGGTCGCTGGGGACCGGGAAGTCTGGACTTCCCTACTGAAGCTGCTGCCCCCGCGACCCGGACCCAGATAAGCGGTGGAAAATGGATAGATGGATGGAGGTGGAAAAGCGGACATCTGGTGCTCATAAACAGGTTCTCTAAATTTCCCCCATTTTTTTTACAAATTTCTTTGGACAGTGCACTGGATATACCGGATAGGTTGGTCCCGAGCCCAATCTGTTACGCCCTACCGAGTTCTAGTAGCAATTTGGACTTGGATTTAACTTCAATGCATTCGACAAACATTCCTACCAAAAACACTTGGAAGCCTGATGCTGCAGTGACAAATCTTGAGTCGTGCACGTCCGCTCGGATCCGTCTCAGGCTTTTCACAGAGGACCCCCCCACCCTCCCCGCTTCCCCAGTCCCTTCCCTGAGCAAATCCATAGGCCGTCACAAAATGCAAAGCGACATGTGCCCCCATCGCAGGCCTGCCATGGAGGGTGCTCCCTGCCCTCAAGGGACTGTTATGCTGATGTCGGGGAGTACGTCCAGTTCAAACATAAGCTACATGAGTGTGAGTTATTAAAAAAAACACACATGTAAGCCATTTTGATGACTACAACCGACAGTTAACGATCAAGACGACTAAGCAACGCCAAAAGACAACGCGATGGGGGCAAAGAAAGGCGTCCACCATTACGCCTCCATAAAAGGCTTCTCACGGGTGAGCTAATCGGACCAAAGTTTTAGGATCAATGGCTTTACGGGGAACCAAAATAACCCCAGCGCCGCTGGCAGGAAAAGTCCGCCCGTGCTGGTAGTCCCCGCTCCCTCCCCGCGATGGTGTGAGAAAGAAGTGACGTTAAAATCAACTTTTGATGGGGCCAACTTTACTCCCCAACGTCAACAAGAAGCAGCAGCCGTCGTGCTAACGTTCACTTGGGGGCTCTACTAACAACAACCTGCCCATCTGTCCGGCGGCTGACCGAGGCCACACCGGCCACTAAGGACGAGCATTGTTTTGTTTAGTGTTTTTAGTCAATACACGAGTTTAGGCTGAAAACAAACCAGCAAATGCCCAAATAGCGACACAGGACAAGACAATGACCTCATCTAGAGGGGGGCTAGCTAACGAGCTAAGTTAGCGTGCTAATGAGCTCGTGCTAACTCTCCGGACACTCGCGTGCCCAGACAGACTCGCTCCATTCACGCAGTCTGGCGTTAATTACTCGCACGAAACACAGCATTTAGTCGACTTTCATGGCGCCGCTGTCTATGCCGGGACTCCGGGTACACGGCGAGTTGCAAGCGGGGCACCGTAAATCAAGTTGCTGTTCATATTCTCCGTGTGAGTGCAAACTGTTACCTTGACTGGTCGAGCTAGGCTAGGCGGCTAGCATCGCCGGGGAAAGTTGCCCGTGTCGCCGCGGTTTAGCTGTAAACAAAACGGTAGCATAAGTTGGGAAGGGGAAGGAATGGCTGGACTTACGGAGACCAGCGGGTGCTCGGCCGAGTTCCCCTGTGGTTTCCCTGGTGTTTTATGGTGCTATTTCTGCTGGCTTCGGCGCTAGGTGGGGGGGGAAAAAAAGACAAATCCAGGGGAAACCCTTCTCCTCTGTCCGCCACTGCCACTCGGCTTGCTGATATGTGCCACCACCACACGAGCGACGTCATGCTGCGTTCACGCACACACAGGAAATGCCGGCTTTCCGACCGTTTGGCTGCACGACAGCATTCCAACAGCCGTGCAAGTCAACCTTTACCGATTTACCGTATTGACACCGATAAAGGACGACCTTCAAACGCGTCCGTTGAGGGGTGGGGGGGTCGGGGATCGTATTCGTTGGATCCCAACAACATTGCCTGTCTGCACGGCAGCGCTTCGCTGGCGACCGTTATCTTGAATTAGCGCATGTTGTGCTAACTTTTGAAACTCCCCCTTTTTTTTCCTCAGGCCGCCGTCTTGCTGCGCTGCATTTCTGGGGTCAGGGATGCGTCAAACTTTAAGAAGAATTCCCCCTTCCCAGCAGACTCTGCAAACTCGGTAGTGCAGCAATACACAAGGTGAGACGTCCGGCGTGAGTGACAAGAAGGTTTAGGCTCGGGGTTATAATCTTGAGATCCTTGAATTTAAAAAAAAACAATTTGTTAAATTTTAGGAAATGGGTGTTATCCATTGCATGAATTATTTTTAAATGTATACATATATATTTTGATATTAAAAACTTCTACAGAACATGTAGAGAAGACACATGAACCAAAAATTGTCTAAAATTTGATCCAAATTACCTCACACACACAAGACACATATTCCAAGCTACACCATAATGGAAAGAAGAAGAAGCAAAAATACATTGGTACTTGCAAAGCAGAGGGTTTCTGAGGTGGTGTACTGACACAAGTAAATGTTCATGATGAAGCGTGCATCATTACCAAACACATTCAATATTTCATGTTTTTATTGGAAAATTATTGAAAACATGAGCATTAAAAACATAAGCATTGATAGAGTTGAACTAGTACTCAAGCTTAAACTGTATCCATAACAGTGTCTTAAATACCAAGCAATGAGATTATTCTACATCATTAGGGCTAAAAATACATGACACGTGCCTAAATTGGATTTTATAAAATGGCATGTACAGTAAAAGGTTCCATTTCTGTACAATGACGCTGTCGAGAACACAATTGAGTAGAACTAACAGGGACAGATTTTTAAAATGTAAACAAACCAAAATCAACACAACCAGAAGGCTACTGTTAGCTGAAAAACACCTGAACTTGATTTGTAGAAATGAATACGTCAAATGAATATATATTATGAAAGGAAAAAAAAGGTGGCGTCATTAAAAAGCCACAACACAATATTAGAAAACCATCCATAGATAGATGATCCATAGATAATGAACACTGAACACTTTAAGAAATGCATTCACACTCCAAAAAATTAGCAAAAATGTGACATGAACTGATTATTGTGTGAAAAATATATTACAAGAGGTCTTTACTTCTCTAATATGGATTTTGTGCAAAAAATACCTACCAAGAATATCTTATTCGCAAACCCAGGTGAGAATCTAATGTACAAGGAGTCCACATCAGTAACTTCCATGCATGAAAACAAAAGCATCCATACGAAAAAACATAATGACAGCATGATGGCCAAATATTTAACAACAGATACAAAAATATCGACATGAATAAATTAATTTCTTCTACATCTTTACGACCCTCCTGTCTATCGCCTGGTTTTCCCTACAAATGGAAAAGAAAGCTGGCAATTGTAGAGGAGGGGTCTCAACGGTGGAAGTGGAGAAGCTCTCAGAGTCCAGCCCCAACTAGACGAACAACAGTAGTGGCAATTGTTTTACAGTTCAAATGTGATAGCAGAGAACCAAGAAATAAAATCTATTTCAGTCTGGACTAAAACGATGTAAATAGCAACGTCCTAGACATCATTTGGTTGCACGTGATAATGTACCAGCTACACACACACACACACACACACACAGTCCTCCTCATAGCAGGCTTGCGAGGCTAGTAGTGGGGCCGTTTTGGGCTTGGATCTGGACAGGAGGAGGGCCATCGGTCCACTACAACAACAACAACAAGGGAGGTACATTAATTTCAGTGGAAAGTAAAATGGCCAAGGAGAAAGATCTGATCTTCTTAACGTACACTGATGAGGTTGTGCTCGGGGAGGCTGCAGGCTGCGATGTGGTCCTGCAGAAGCTGCTGGGAGAAGTTCTGGTGCATCTGGGCTGCTTCGTGGGCATCCATGGTGTTGCCAAGTGCCTTGTTCAAATCTGTAAGCACAGGGAATGTTCAACAATGTTATGGCCTTCAGGAAAAGGACTATGTCCCTCTAAAAAGGAGGGAATGTGGTCGGACCTTTTAACAGCGCAGAAGACCAAAGCTGCACGGACATGTCGGGGATCTTGCTGGCAAGCTGCATGGCAGGTACGACCATGTTGTTGCTTTCCTACAAGAAACACAGCAGAGCCCCAACACGGCATCACGTCAAGGAGACACAAAGAAACTTGAACTAGGGTTATCATAAGCCACATTCTAACTCGTGTCAAATACATTCCAGATTTCTTTGCAAATGACACGTATACGTCACGGGATATTTCTTGACTTATTTGTGGAGGGTGCCACGTGTCAACATTCCAACAGTTGGTCTGAGAGATTATTACCCTATTTCGGATGCATTTGTTTGTACAAACCCATTTTTCCAAAATGAAATCATGCTATGCAGCATCATTTTGCTCAAACAAATGGTTGTAATTAAAGTATATTACTCTGTTAACAATAGTATTAACAAAAAAGCTTATTCAAATTGTATTACTAACTACGTCTAGTGTGGCACACTACTCCGCTTTATCTCACTTTAGAATAAATCCATTCTAAAAGCATTCTCTCCTTGCTAACTTACGTTTCTTTCCCTAAATCATTTGGTTAAAATACTGAACACGGTATATAATTATATATTTAAAAGACAAAACAATGTGTATTATTATTTATTTGTTGTATTGTGCCTGTTGCTTTCCAATTTGTGCTATTTTTTTTTTTTACATTGTGCTGCTGTCCAATAAAAAATAAGCCATGGGCCTTTGCTTTTCCAGATACCACATCTGTTTGCCATGGCGGTAGAAATGACAAAATGTATCACGTTATAAGTGGAACATAAGCATTCAAACATCTTTAAGAACTCTGAAGAGTCATTTGGTCTTACTCTGTGGTTGCCCAGCACGTAGAATATGTGGCCCAGCAGAACAAGCGAGCAGGCGGTCAGTCTGTTCAGGTCCTCTGCATTGGACATCTTCAGGGTTTCTCTCAAGAAGCGTCTGCAGAATTAAGCACCACAAATGAATAAAGCATGTAGGTGACAGGCTGCTTTTTTATGAAAAAGTCAAAGAAAAGCAACGCGTCCTACTTTGCCTCGTTGTAGCGGCCTTGGAAGAATGAGAGCAGTCCCCGGATGTAGAAGGCAGCAGCGCGGAGGCAGTGTGAGCTGCACAAAGACCAACATGTAATTTCATTTCCTCCAAATGGCTTTTTAACGTGACAACATTGCTGCCAAATCTATAGAAGAGCGGGTAAAACCTACAAAAATAATGCTTAGTAGTCCCACTTTCCAGTAGGTATTGTGTATGCAGCGTGTGTACTGGTCCCATTAGACTACAGCAGGTGTACCTAATGTTGTTGCAAGCTGACGTGTCCTTAAGAGGGACACTGGCCTATTTTTAATGCCGTTTTGTCAGTTAGGCGGGTCACGCCAATGTCCCACTACCCCTGCCACCCACACGCTCCTCCAAAACAGACGTCAGAGACAATTCTCTAAGAACTGCCAGAGCAAAAATTCTAGTCCTCTTTCTCGTTAATCTCCAGTGCGGACTCCTTTGGTTGAAACATGATTGACTCCCATTGCACAAAATACTTAGCATCGCCACAAACGTGTTAAGGAGAACACGCGGTGCAGAAACACAAGGAAATGCGTGTGACGTTGTGCTGTTGCGCATGCATGTCACTTCCTGTATGTCGCATACAGTATACAAGTCGCATTATGTGACTGGCCACATAAAACATTTCAAAAACTGTATTGTGCATCACACCCGGCAGTGTGAACGTAGCACAGGACACATGTGAGTCATACCTACAACGGAGGCCTGGGTCACATTTGACAAAAAAAAAAAAAAATGTTCACACTGACATGGAAGAAAATGAGATTGAGGTCACCTATGAGGAAAATATCCGAAAGGACCTGCAGTACGAACGTTGCCGATGCTAAGAGCAAAGTGTTAGTGCAGCTAATTAACTCCAAGCCGCTCTGTTCAGGCTAAAAATGCCGCGGTGCCTACCAGCCTGCACCCGGGCTCAGCACCGTGGAAGGGAAGTAATGTCGCCCACCCATTCAGTCTCAAAGAAGCATATCCATGCAGAGCTCTTAGCTTGCAATCTCGAGTCTCTTTGGTTTTGCCATTTCTGGTTACCCTCAACCATTTTTATTCTGTGATCGCTTTCTTTGTGAAGACGTTGTCTTGATCAAACCAGTAGCTCCACATAATGTTTAAACCGAGAAGCACAATGTAGTTGTGAACTTGTTGTGTGTGGGCCAAAGTCAATTATATTTGTAAACTGAGTTTGGAGCCCGATAAAAATAATGTCCGGCTGCATTTGGCCAGCGGGCCGTAATTTGCACACCCGTTTTAATGGGAACATTCATATAAATATTAATGTACATCCTGATAACAGTGGCTGAAATACTACCTATGAAGCACCGTACTTAGTCTTACCTGACTGGGAAGTTGTGGTCTGGGTTGATTCTTTCCAGGAGGCTGTACAACTGCAGGAGCAAGTTTTGCAACATCAGCTTTATTAAATAGTGGTTTTGACAAATATTCTCTAAAATAACCTCTAGTGCGAATTGTTTCACTTGAGATTCCTCACACTTAATATGATTAATGAAATGGAGTAGTTTGCTTGTTAATAGCGCTCTCTAGTGTGCAAATTATTGAACAGCCTATTGTACAAGATTTTTAAGACCGCCCCCCAAAATAACACACAGCATCCCTCTACTACCTCTTGATGTCGGTTTCCTTCCCGAATGTAGACACTGGCCAAATTGGTGACAATGTACGTCCATAACTCCTGGTGTGTGGTGAGCTGCAAAATATCACAGATTGAATATGTGAGTCAGCGGGAGTGGACGCCACAGAGGAGATGGGGAAAAGGATGCAGCAAAATCGACATGGGCTGACCCGCAAGGCTGTGGTAAACTGCGCCTCTGCGTTATCCATACAGTTGACTGAGATACAGTAGAGGCCCTGAAAAACCAGAGGAAACAAACGATCAAATGTGCTCACTATTAAATAAAAGGGTTAGACCTGTTAGCCTTAGGCCCCCAAAAGGAACACACATCAAGGTAACACAAATGATATTAATATTTTGTTTCTTTCACATCCGATATACTCAATGATTGATATAACCATAGACATGCAGTTTTTTGATTAATTAAAAATGATTGTCTTTTGTTATTTTTTAAACCCTGAATGTTATTTCAATGGGGAAAAAAAGTACAATATTCTCACAAAATGAGGTGAAAAGTGGTATATGGTTACGCTAGGGGTATCCCTATCTCATTTTGATATCGTTATCGGGCCGATATCAGGGAAAAAAACAACTGGATTACATTGTACTGCATCTAAAATCTCTGATAGTACAAAATGCTAACAATCCACACTACAAAATAAGCAATAAACATATGAATGATTCATGCTGATATTGGATTGTTATTGGGATTGGCCAATATCCAAAGCAGCAATATAAGTATCGGACTGTATTGGGACACTCCTAATGCTGGAGAGGTTACCACAACCAGGCCAACAATTAATAACTACGTTTATTTAAAATTATGTGCCCTGCGATTGACTGGCGACCGGTCCAGGGTGTGCCCCGCCTCCCGCCCAAGGTCAGCTGGGATAGGCTCCAGCATACCCGCGACCCTAACGAGGATAAGCGGCATAAAAAATGACTGAATGACCCAAGCAACCATGAAAACTTTAAAGGCTCTGCTGCCCCCTGGCGGTTAAAAGCTGCTCTGCCATTATTTGGAACAGGAGTGTCCCAACTTTTTTACATAACATACACATGTAGATATGCTAAAAGGTTATATGTGCATATTCATTAATATATATATATATATATATATTTTTTATTTTTTTATTAGGTGATGTGCATCTCTGTAATGCAAAGTGGTGTGGTCTAATGACACCCCATATCAGGTGTGCATGATTATTAGGCAACTTCCTTTCCTTTGGCAAAATGGGTCAAAAGAAGGACTTGACAGGCTCCAAAAAGTCAAAAATAGTGAGATATCTTGCAGAGGGATGTGGTGTGCAGCTGCTAAGATGCCACCTGCCACCAGTTTTGCCATATTTCAGAGCTGCAACATCACTGGAGGGCCCAAAAGCACAAGGGGTGCAATACTCAGAGACATGGCCAAGCTAAGAAAGGCTGAAAAACCACCAACACTGAACAAGACACACAAGCTGAAATGTCAGGACTGGGCCAAGAAATATCAGGAAGACAGATTTTTTCTAAGGTTTTATGGACTGATGAAATGAGAGTGAGTCTTGAAGGGCCTGATGGATGGGCTCGTGGATGGATCGGTAAAGGGCAGAGAGCTCCAGTCCGACTCAGACGCCAGCAAGGTGGAGTTTGAGTACTGTTTTTTGGCTGGTATCATCAAAGATGAGCTTGTGGGGCCTTTTCGGGTTGAGGATGGAGTCAAGCTCATCTCCCAGTCATACTGCCAGTTTCTGGAAGTCACCTTCTTCAAGCAGTGGTGCAGGAAAAAGTCTGCATCCTTCAAGAAAAACATGATTTTCATGCAGGACAATGCTCCATCACACAGTCCAAGTACTCCACAGCGTGGCTGGCAAGAAAGGGTCTACAAAAAGAAAAACTAATGACGTGGCCTCCCTGTTCACCTGATCTGAACCCCATAGAGAACCTGTGGTCCATCATCAAATGTGAGATTTACAAGGAGGGAAAACAGTACACCTCTCTGAACAGCGTCTGGGAGGCTGTGGTTGCTGCTGCACGCAATGTTGATGGTGAACAGATCACTGACAGAATCCATGGATGGCAGGCTTTTGGGTGTCCTTGCAAGGAAACGTGACTATATTGCTAACTCGCTTGTTTTTGAATGTCAGAAATGTATATTTGTGAATGTTGATGTTATATTGGTTTCACTGGTGAAAGCACATCATTGAAATGGGTATATATTTGTTTTTTGTTAAGTTGCCTAATAATTGTGCACAGTAATAGTCACCTGCACCTCCTAAAATAGCTCAAATTAAAAACAAACTAAAAACTACTTCCAGAAATGTTCAGCTTTGATATTAATGGTTTTTACACACACACACACACACACACACACAACTACCCGAAAAAATAGAAAAAACATTGAAAAAAAAACATAAAAATATATTGATCTGCATATTATTCGATTTCACATTTCAAGTAAAAAAAGGTCTAAAAGTTGCTCTTTTTATATCTTCATAAATTTTGTTGTATTGTCATTTTTTTCCCCAACCTAATTTTAAAAAATTACAACTTCATTTTGTTCTTTTTGTTTCTCTCATGACTTTAAAAAGTAATTTGTTTCTTTAATATTCCAACATTATGCTAAAATACATGACCTCAAAATATTATGTTACTCTTGTAAAATAATTTTTTTGTTCTGTTAGATTACTATTTTTACCACTCAGTATTTAGATTTTGTTGTATTGTGAATTTTCCATTTTTGTCGTTTCTTTTCATTTGTTTTTATTAAATTATATTTTAAAAATGTGCTGTGGGACAATGATCTCCGAGCCGCACTTTAGACATCCCCTATTTAAACAGCAAACGCTTGGACTTTTTAGAAAAAGGACTACAGTACATCAAAAGTAATCTGCTATAATAGGAGTCAATGGTGCCAAATGTGTCCAGAAAGTAAAGAGCCAAATGTCAACACCGAAAGCTACATTGAGAATCCAAATAGTTCAAAAAGCAAAGTGTGCACGTTTGGTATCCGAAGAGACACAAGCTTAGGTACTGCAAGTGGGTGCTAACAATCAAACGCTGTATATTCCGCCACGGCCCGCGCAACCCACACACAGAGGTGTAGTGGAGGTGTCCTCCATTTGATATAATATCAGTGCAATATCAGCAAAAAAAACATCAGATTAGATTTTTCTGCATCTATAATCACCGATATCGGGACAGCAATACAAGGAGTCGACTCCAGACACTGCCGCAGGACAGATACTGCCCGCGTGATCACAACAGCAGCATGTGTTACCGGATTAACTACAGTAAGGAGTAGTAGTGATGTCGGGCGTGTGGCAGGTTTTTTTGGTCAAGTCCAAAAAAAGAAGCTGCGGCTGAGTGCACAACTTGCCATGCTGGTGGTGGCACAGAACTGGGAAAGTTTAACACGGCCAACCTCATTACGCATTTTAAGCAGCATCGTAAAAGACGGCAGGAGGATTTGGCGCGAGACAATGGCTGTCTCACGCATGCAAAGCTGCATGAAACATTTGTCAAATGTGAGAAACTCCCACGGGACAGCAAAAAGCCATCGGCTATAAAAGAAAAGAGCCAGTCCCAGTTAGCGACGAGTAATGTTGAGTTGAAACGCCGCCACCGCTACATTGACAAAACAATATGCCAAATGCATAAAGACGTCAAGGCGTCAGTTCTACCAAGTTGAACTAAGAATTGTGGCATATATAGACATTTATTTGTCCAGTTGTTTAGTCACATCTGTAAGCCAGTGGTGACTGTCTTATAATTTCTGGTTGTAGTTTGGAGCCAAGGAGGGACAGCACCTTTAAGGTAGAAAATACTCACTAATAACGTATGGAGCTGAGCTGCATGGTTGGTGAATAACCTGGGAGACTGTTGGCAAAGCTGACACACCTGTGAGATCTGGAAGGAGGGAACGGGCATGACTGTGAACTCCTGTGTTCACTTCGCACCAACATATGATCACAACGAGCGAGGACAAGAATAGCCAAATACCTCCTGCAATGCAGTGGCCTTGTGGCCTGTGACGAGCCGGCACATGATAATGTGCTCCAGTAGAATGACTTGAAAGGTAGAAAGGATCGGGCTGCAGTCCAACACTGCGAAAGACCACACATGCGCCAGTGTAGTGGGGGAGAACTGTTTGGAAAATGCACAAGAACACTCACTTTTTAGTTTCTCTAGTTGCATTAGAGCCTTGTCTGTGTACTTCTGTGCTTTTTCCAGGTAACCCGCTTGCATGGAGTGCATCACTGTTACCTGTAAACCATATTTTCCACATTAGTGGTCAAAATGCTGGGTCCATTGCTTAATATGGTGAAGAATTTTGGAAACAAAAGACTTACCAGATATACAAGAACACACATGTGCTCCTTGGGGAGCCAGTGAAAGAGGTCAGCTGGGTTGCTTGGCAGAATCTCATCGTCGTGGAGTGTGGAAATGGTCTGGATGCACTGCTGCAGCTGCTTCAGACATGGTTTGACACTCTTTACCTGAGGAAACAAGGACATAGATTCTATCAGCACATCTCCCCTTCCAGCCAATCAATCTAGCAATACATCTCAGCTCTGCCAGATTGAACATCCCACCTGTCCGGCGTCCAGGTAGTGTGTGACCTGTAGGACCAAGAAGAACACCCTCAGAGACTCCTTCTGGATGGGGTTTCCCTGCCAGTTCTCAACAATGGTTCCGCACAGCGTGAGCAGGGGATGCACCTCCCCCAGCTTCCTCTCCATTAGCAGCAACTATACGGGAATATGGCAAAAAGAAAGAAATCATAAAATTAGTCATAAGATAGAATAAAGTTGCAATTAGAAAAATAAAGGCTTTAAACCAGTGGTTTGGTGGTAAAAAAAAAAAAAAAATTATGAAAAAAGGTGTAAATTTATGATAACTAAGTACAATTCACCCAGAAAAAAAAGTACAACCAAAAACATTGACAATTAAAATCAAATAGAATAAAGCTACAATATTACAAGAAGTAATGTATAGATTTTATAATATATTGAAAATGTTCTAAGAAAAAAATTGCACTTCATAAAAACATACACTTGTAACAGTTTGATTTGGCTTAAGTGGATTAGTCATGCCTGTTGACTGGGGCGTGCCCCTGTCGTGACGTGACGCTGAACGTGTGCGCTCTGGTAGGAGAGTCTGTGAGGACGTCCTTAAAAATGCTATTTTTTCATAGGATATGGGTTGTGTTTTCATTGGTGTACATCTTTCTTTGCTAGATTACTTGCTCAATTTTGGGGGATTTATACAGACCACATCCAAAGTTGAGTCCAACTTTAAGCCTTCCAAACTTCAGGACAAGATTAATGGTATTGCAGAGGCTCTGAAGTTATGCGGATGCTTGTGGTCTGGATGTCTGACTGTTTCGGGTTTCCGTGTACGGACCAGGAATGGGGGGGCGTGTCGTCTACGTGTCCGTTGAAGGAGCCACTGTTGTGCTGGCGTGTGCTCGTGTTGCAATATTTCTTGCAGTAAAAAGCTTGTTGATCAAACACCTCCCCATGGATTCTCCCATACTAATTAACCCGTCGGAACTTGCAGAAGGTCATTACTCAACATAACGGTCTGACTTAACACAACTTAATACTCAAATAAACAAGACAAGTACCAATACGAGTTACGCCAATTATTTTAACCGCTTCCTATAATGCATTGCTTCCCAGCAAAGCCGTTCATTCAGGTGCAATGATTAATTCCGCTCCCTGTGTCCTTCCCATTCAGCTGCCCTTCTTGTATACTTCCTTTTTTGCGTGTTAAGTTGCTGTGTGATGATATTGGCTTTCTAAGAAGTTGGAATATTATGAGCCTTCAAAAGTGAGTTGCATTAAGATTTATGTTTGTGGTCTACACATTAGGGTTCTGTGTGTTATAATTCTATCCGGAAAATGCTTTCTAATGATGTATAACACACAAAGGCTCGCAAACAGGGGGAAATTGGGTAAAGAGCGTCAGAGCTACACCGTGCCGCCGTCTGTCGCCATAACAGACAGCCGTGTATTGCCATGATGCGTATGCGTTAATTACACAAAATCCATTGTTATATATCTATATATATCTTGACAAACACAAGTTTGACTCACCATTCCTTTACTGAGGAGAAACAACGCCCTTGAAGAGACAAAAGCATCGAGTCAGCATTCCTTACAAATCAGTCAATATTTACCGAGCCATAATTAAATGGTAGCGTGCCAACACACATATCAGAAAAATCAATATGTGCTCAGGAAAGAAAGTTATAAATTTAAAATGTGTAGCAAACAACAGGGTTGCATTACAAATGCTTCTGCACAGCCTAGAGATGTTTAATCCCTCGGAGACCAAAAAAACAAACAAAAAAAGTGTCAGATTATCATTTCAAAAATTGAGAAGACATGTACCTGGTGTATTCTGAGCCCACAACGCGGGCGTACTCTGCTCCCACACCCAACAGGTCGCATGCCGACACCAAGTCTTTCTCCAGCGTGTGAAGTTGCTGTAAAACAAGAAGCCGTTTAGTATTCAGCAGTGGTTGTCATGGCAACTGTAGCGTGTCCCAAAGTTGTAGCAAGTTTCAACTTTGGCAACTGCCATCTTGTTTTAATGCAGACATTGGGATGACAGGGTTGAATGCCTCGCAGGTCGTTCACAAAAGAAGCCGCAGCCTCTATACAGCAGCGGGCCAACTGTCTGGCACCAGCTAACATGGACCACCAGGCAAGGAGGCCCTGTATCCCCCCGGAGGTTTTGGTGGTGCCTCCTGCATGGTGGCACTCGTCAGCCCCCCGTCAGCGGCTTTCACGGGCCGCTGAACAGGTTGAATGATAGAAACCCCTCCGATTGCTTTGTTTACCCACCAGACCTCTGGTTGCAATTTTTGAATGGAATCCAAAGACTACTGCCACCTGCTGGCCACTGACCGCCGCCTTAGCAGGTTTAGTTTTGGACAGCGTTAATCTGTTTGTCTGTCTCTATGTGTTCCAAATAACTTGAAAAGTTCTAATTGGATTTTGACGAAATTTTTCTATTGTAGAAAATGGGAAACATAAGACCTAATGACATTTTGGGGGTCTGGATCCAGCAATTATTTAAAGGATTCTTGAACATTGAGAGATAGGACCACCTCTAACATGTGCTTTCCCTCTGATATGCTCATTCCTGATCCTGTCCATCCTGGTCACACCCAAAGAAAACCTCAGCATTGTCATTTCTGCTACCTCCAGCTCTGCCTCCTGTCTTGTCCACAGCGGCACTGTCTCTAAACCAAACAACATGGCAGGTCTCCCCACAGTTTTGTACACCTTTCCTTTCATTTTAGATGAAACTCTTTTATCACACCCGACACTTTTCTCCACCCATTCCATCCTGCCTGCACACGCTTCTTCACCTCTTTTCCACACTCTCCATTGCTCTGGAGTGTTGACCCTGAGTACTTAAAATCCGCCACCTTCTTTATCTCTTCTGCCTGTAACCTCACTCTTTATACTGGTTTTATAATCCAGTGTGACTCGAAGCAACAGTTTCGCTTCATCGTCGGTCCAGTTCGGCCTTCTATTTTTTCTATAGACTATATTTCTTGTCAGTGCACTACTAACATACTGCTATTGCTATTTTTATTGTATTTACAATGAGTTTTAAAATAGTTGCAGCCCATCAATCATGCATAGGTGTCATTCCTGCAGGAGATGCTGAGTCAACTGAAGCCAGCCCTCTGCTACACCATAAAGCACTCCAGTACCATTCAAAAGCTGCTATCCCAGTATGGAAAAGTCTAATGCAACAACAATGCCATTCTGGACTTTCTTACAGCAGAATCCGGGAGAGAACATCAACAAGAGGAGGAGAAAACAGTGAGGTTTTTAAACTGACACATTGATGTTTATAAAGTTTTCTAATTTTATAAATGTGGTCACAATGTCAGTTTGTAAAAATGTGTACAATATACCTTTAAAAAGGTGTCCCGAGGTAGGCTATTTAGCACTGAAATAATGTACAAGTATATGTACCTTACTTTGAGGAAGGAAATATTTATTATGAACAATTAAGATGTCTCCTCACAGCCAGCGGGAGATGAAGGGTGATGACATAACGACAATCAAATGGTGTCCCATTTCTTAGTAGCTTCTAAGGGATGCTTAAGGGATGAAGGGGAAGGGTGGAACTGGGATTCAGCCTTAACATCACACCTCAACTAGACACAAGGGCAGTCGTAGGTGCTCGCAAGGTGTAGGGATAGAACTCCTTCACCCTAATAGAGACCTGCAGTTGAGTAAATACCGGCCCAGGCCCTGCAATATGGTGTGTCTATGGGGCTGAGAGAGGCTTTACTGGTCTCACCATTTGGAAACGGGAAGCTGCGTCCACATTTTTCATACAATTCTTTAACCATTATATGAAAAGAGTTTGATACATACCGCCAACTGGAACAACAGCCTGCAGTGCCAGTACGGTGTTTGTTGGGAAATCTGGATGGCCTTCCGCAAAAGAGGCTTTGCAGAGTCCACCAGATTCTGAAAATAGATGAATAGCGTTATATGAATTATGCAAACTCTATATTAATAGTGTATGCTCCTGTGCCTGAATAGGGTAAAAAGAATCGAACAACATTCTTACTGCTGGATCATGAATGCATGGAAATGTAATTACCCGGATCCAAGACTATGATTACCTGTTGGCAGAAGAGTTCGGATAAAATGCTCGCAGCCTCAAACTTGACATCCTCAAACTGGGGGACTTGCTGGGAAATGAACCACTGCAAAACAGCAAACACACAATGTTATCCAAATCCCGACTTCCATGGCTGGCGTTCTCCGAGTCACAGAATCATCTGGGAACCCAAAGAATGGAAGCGAGCGAACGCGGAGTTGTGCAGATGAAACCTCAACCAACGGCGTTCTCATCAAAATCCCCAACGCGGTCAATGAACCGTTTCCGAACAGCCCTCGTTGTTCCCCGGCCTGCGGCCTACCCCCGCCCGCCCGGCAGCCGCATCCCCGCGCTTTCCTAGCCCGTTCACCCCGCTCACCGCCTTCTCCAGGTGGCTGCGGGCCAGCTCGCTGTTCTTGGTGTGGTGGTAGAGAACCGAGCCCAGCTGGAGATGCGTGCGGGCCTCGATCCTCTGCGGCGGCTTGAACTGAAACACGGCCTGCAGACAGTGTACGCAGAGGCGTATTTTGGGAGGACTGGAGGTTCGGAAATGCTCCGCGAATCCAAGTAGGGCGAGGTACCACCGCTCCGGGGCTTCTACGTTTGACGCCATTTTCCCCGACAACAACAAGTTTTTCAGGGCTCAGGCCAGGCTGCAGGGTTGCCAGGTGCGGTCATCAAAACCCCCACATTCTCCGCCTTGGGTTTATGTCAGTCCTACTCATATATTCGGTCAGCTGATGACTTATTATTTTGGTCAATTCTACATATGTCAGCAATCTTTCATGACATCAACGTCTATATTAGGATTGTCGTTTTATCACAACAAAACTGCAATTCGCCGCACGGTGGCTGAGTGGGTAGCATTTTGGCCTCGCAGTCTGGAGGTTCCGGGTTCGAATCTCTGTGCGGAGTTTGCATGTTCTACCCGTGCGTGCGTGGGTTTTATCCGGGTACTCCGGTTTCCTCCCACGTTCCAAAAAATGTAAATTGCCCATTAGAGTGTGAATGATTGACTGGCGACCAGTCCAGGGTGTACCCCGCCTCCCGCCCAAAGTCAGCTGGGGTAGGCTCCAGCATACCCGCGACCCTAATGAGGATAAGCGGCATAGAAAATGAATGATAATTGAATGATTGACTGGCAACCAGTCCAGGGTGTACCCCGCCTCCCGCCCAAAGTCAGCTGGGGTAGGCTCCAGCATACCTGCGACCCTGATGAGGATAAGCGTTTTTTTTTAATTGAATGAGTGTGAATGATTGACTGGCGACCAGTCCAGGGTGTACCCCGCCTCCCGCCCAAAGTCAGCTGGGATAGGCTCCAGCATACCCGCCACCCTGATGAGGATAAGCGGTGTAGAAAATGGATGGATGGAAAACTGCAATACAAAATGATACAAAAAAACCACACAACTATCTATATAGTCACAGCTATCCAAAAACAAACTTGTTCTTTTAATGAGAATAAAACTGTAAAGTTGCAATTTCACAGGAAAAAACGAAATAGTTTATACATATTCCACGTGGGTCCAGACTTCCCGGTCCCCGGTCACCTCTTCCGGTCCCACCGAGGTGTTCCCAGGCCAGCTGTGACAGCCTGTCCTGGGTCTGCCTTCTGCTGGCTGGGCATGCCCGGAACCCCCCAGCAGGGAGGCACCCGGACTACCCGCTAGATCTTCCTCGACTGGCCGGACAATGAACTTTCATTTCATTGCATGACATTAAGGGGAAATCAAGTCGTAATAAGATCTATAAGCAGGCAAAAAAAGTCCAAGACTTAAAGTGAATTTGACTTTTATAGAAACTGCAAACACCCTGGCAACCCAAGCCGGTGGTTAATCTCGCGATAGGTACCGAGTCTCCGGCCTTGTGGTCGTTGTAGTCCAAAACAGCGGCCAACGACGCTGCCCCAGTTTCTTTGACGAATGTCAGCCCAGCCAGAAGTAATCCCGAGCGCAGCAGCAGCTTGTGAGCAGGCGGCGGACTCCGGAGAGGCCCGACACTTCACGACCTCCTCCTTCCGCTCCGCGCGCTCTGCGGACGGCTCCGGCGCCAACGGGACGCGCGTCTGCGGGAATGTTGACTGACGTGTGCGGCATTTAACGACGCCGAAGAGGTAACTCAAGCGGCGCGCTTACGCGTGATGCACGGACTGCGTCATTTGCAGAAGGCGTGCGTCCGGATCCACCTCAGGCGGCCCTTCCTGCAAAAACAAGAGCTTGTTTGTGTAGAGCATTGCAGCCTCCGTGGCCGGGAAAAGGGAACACGCCGCGCCGCTGGATTCTCCCACCAAAAACGGGTTTTGTTTGTGTTCTCAGCTGCACCGGTAAGCAGACTGGTAGGGCCCTCGCTCATGGCCCACCGTGTGCGCGACCGCCCGAGCCGCCTGCCCGTGGCCCAGGTTGTGACCCTGCCTGCCTCCAGCCAAGCTAAGGTCTGTGTTGTTTGGCGTTTTACTGTCTGTGCGCAAAAGCTGGGATTGAAAAGGAACGAGTCTGTTCCTTGGATGTTCATGCTTTGAAGTGTACCTCAGGCTCAGCAGGCTCTGGAACTTCAGCCTCTGCTGGCAGCTGTAAGCAGAGAGCCCAATCTCAAATCTGCCACAATATGGAACAGAATCCCCCTTTCCCACAGAAAAAAGTCTGTAACGGGGTCAAACTTGTACTACGATAAAAGCTGTAGAGGATTTGTTGTAGTAGTATTTGAACATTTTTATTTGTTTCAGTCAAGTTACATTGAGAAACAATGCATGCATTCATCTTATCCTCATTAGGGTTGTGGCTGTGCTGGAGCCTATCCCAGCTGACTTTGGGCGGGAGGCGGGGTGCACCCTGGACTGGTTGCCAGTCAACCGCAGGGCAGACAAACAAACACATACAAGCGTTCACACTCACATGGACAATTTAGAGTCGCCAATTAACCTTCTTGGAATGTGGGAGGGAAGCGGAGAACCCGGAGAAAACACACCCACGCACGGGGAGAACATGCAAACTCCACACAGAGATGCCCGACGGAGATTCCAACCCTGAAACCCCTGACTGTGAGGCCAAAAAGCTACCCGCTCAGCCAGCGTGCGGCCTGAGGAACAATGCATGTTGCGCAGTTCGGCGTGTCCCAAACCGAGCAGGACGGAGCAGTTCTTAACGGGCATGCAAGTGTAAAAAGAAGCTCATTGCAGCATACTCAAATGTCAGTAAAACTGTAAGCTGAAGTCGCTATGGGACCATTTTGGTGATAAAGGCTTTTCAACCTTTCTTGACTTAACTAATATCTTTGGCAGCGTCGTCCCACTTTCCCCTCCCACAAAACTGCCAAAGCAAGCCGCGGAAACTATGTAGCGAGGCTAGCCCCCCTTCAAGAAGCTTTAGTTTTCGATGGTCTGATCGTCCTGCAAAAAGCAGCTACTGCAGCCGTGTGGCTGACACTCGCGCGCATGTGCGGGACAGTCCCATAGCCCCCCCAACCACAGTACAGTTCAACGTGAGTAGCATTTAGCCTTCTTAAACGGCATACAAGTGTAAAAAGAAGTTAGGCATTGTCCCAACTGTCCACCTGGCTATGCAGCATTAATGTAGTACGGTGTAGTATATGCAGTTACAGTTCCCTTTCTATGGTTGTTATGACACTTTCCCTTCTCGGCCATCAATTACGGCCTTCGGCGGCCGTGTCACCAAAACCAGACCCTAAACTAGAAATCACGCCTGTGGGGTTTGACTTTGGCAAGATTTGAGGAAATCCCATGCTTGCATCTTTAGAGTTGTATTTTTACAGGCAATTGTGGTCCAACTCTGAATTCCGCACAAGTTATATTTCCAAAAGTGTTCTCATAAATAAAGTTCTTTTCGATCCAGACCAGCACCTGGCCTCAATAAGAGTTGTGAAACTGCTGCTTTTTTCCTCCCTGACGCAGTTCTTATCGCACAGCGTGCCTCTTTATTGGGTTCAGCGGCCCTTCAGGCGTGGAGAAATCGCAGCGTGGCAGCATCTATACGTCGGGTTTGGCGTTCTCTCGCGTGATTACAAGAGAAGTCGCTTCGCGGGAAGCTTGTTTCGGTGACGACAGGCAGGATGCGCAATTAAAATGCACCCTTCAGCAACATTACACATGATAAAATAGTCCAAACAACAATGCTAATGGCAACGCTTTCATTTTATTTGAACATGCATGGAAATGACATTGGAATACATCACGCAACGCAATTGACAGTTGCACGGGTCCAAGAGGCGCAGCAAGAAGCAGAGCTTATTTTTTCCCACCCCCGTAGGTTCTCCCCTTTTTCAATACATCTGTGCACTTCCTGCACTTACTACGTTTTTGCTACATCAGCACGTATGAACGGTAGTCAATGTCCTTATCATAGTCGATCAATTATACTGCAGTCCGAGGAATGAAATAGTAGTAATTAAGTAGTAATAGCATTAGGTGTGCACGGTAAGCCTACATAGACTCCTCTTCTTTTGGAAGCCTCAAGTGTTTGTTGTGTTTTTTGAAATCGCTCGTTGCAGAGCATTGCTTTACTTCTTTACCTAATCCCTGCAGTAGCAAAAGAGAAGGAAACAAAATGAAGTGGGCCGCACGGTGGATGAGTGGTTAGCACGTCGGCCACACAGTCAGGAGATCTGGAAGACCTGGGTTCAAATCTCCGTTGGGCATCTGTGTGGAGTTTGCATGTTCTCCCCGTGCGTGTGTGGGTTTTCTCCGGGTACTCCGCTTTCCTCCCACATTCCAAAAACATGCATGTTAGCTTCATTGGCCGCTCTAAATTGTCCATTAGAGTGGAATGTGAGTGTGAATGGTTGTTTGTCTATATGTGCCCTGCGATTGACCGGCGACCAGTCCAGGGTGTACCCCGCCTCCCGCCCAAAGTCTGCTGGGATAGGCTCCAGCATCCCCGTGACCCTAATGAGAATGAATGAACAAAATGAAATGTACTTGAGGGTTGCCAGCTGAAGGTCACAAAGTCTTGTTGTGTTTCCATGCCAACGTGCCTAATGCGTCACCACAGGACTTGGGGCCCAGGTGGACGGCGCTGGACTCCTTGCTATGCGGCGCGTTTGCCGGAGCCGTCGCCAAAACCGTCATCGCGCCCCTCGATCGCACCAAGATCCTCTTCCAAGGCAAGAACCACGCAGTCTCTTCTATGTCGGTGCAACGTAACGAATTACCCGAGCTACCGTTTTCTCCGCTCACTGCAGCGCTAACTAACTTCCAATCCTCTTAGTCCACATTTAGCCTGCATTGGAGAGCTTCTTGTTTGAACTCTGACTTGTTCTTTTTTTGTCTTTCTGTCCCTCAGTGTCCTCAAACAGGTTCTCAGCTAAGGTGAGTTTATATTGATATGCGATTGCAAAATCCCTAGAAATCATGCAGTAAACGGAAAGATACTATACAGTACCTGTAAATATAAGCAGCTTAAGGTGTCATGTAATATATTCATATTTAAAGCCACCAGATGTAATATTGTGATTGAAAATAGAAGCTCCAGTGTCCTTTAGATGTTGCACTTGCTTCCAAGTAAGTAAATAGTCAACGGTGGCCCAGATCACCTTGGTTTCGTGAACTATAATAATAGCCTTCTGTTTTGCTCGCATGAGTGTAGGTACTAATATGTTCGTATTACAGATTATATGCAGATATGCCAATCAAAGCTCGCCCGCCCCTGGAGCACAGAATAGAAAACAAAAGCAAAAAAAACAAAAAGTATGAAAATCCGGACCAAAAAAAAAACTCTGTTGTTTTTCAGGTAAAATAAATATTATAAATGAAATGAAATGAAAAATGTAAAAGCCAAACAAAGGTGAATATAGTTAGTTTTTTTCATAAAAAGAAAAAATGTAAAGCAGTCAAAAAGAAAAACCTTTGTGATTTTGTAAAATGTTTTTATTAAATAAAATGTATACATTTTTTTTAAAGCCCATAATCTGAAAAAGTTGATTTCAAGAGTACAGTTATTCTAAGCGGATAAAATAATTTTAGTGATTGTTTCACATTGTGTGTTTACCAGAACTAAAAATTACCAGAACTAAAAATTATAATACATTTGTATTAATTCATTTATCATTTTACAGTAATCAGTAATAGTAATAGGCTTCACTCTATCACCTTTTTTCCAAAATATATTCATGAATAAATCACGCTGTGGAACTATTACCTAAAATATGTATATTTTAGCAAATATGACGTATTTTTTGGCCTAAATGAAGTATTTTGAAGCAAATAAGTGGCTCAATGAAGTAACTAACATCAGGCATTCAGAAGACACATTCAAACACGTTGCTATCACATGTAGTATTTTCCACCGGCCATTAGGTGTCACTAATGTTATTGTAATGTTCACTAATGTTATTGTAATGTTCAGTTTTCTATGCTCTAACTGCAAAAAAAAATTTGATTTGGGACGACGGAGTCCTATTTTGTGGAAATTGGCTTGTCACGGTCAGGTGTGGAACCAATTAACCGCTAAAAATGAGGGGTTATTATACACGAGCCCATAGGGACTCACTATTGCCTCTTGTGGCATAGCGTGGTACTGCAACAATTTTTCATGACTCATGTCTTCAAGCAGTTGAGGCAAAATGCAGTGCACTCCATGGCCGATGCTGCCCATTTAGCATCAACTAGTTTTAAGGAAAGGCGATTGCTTGTCGTCTTCTAACAACAGGAGGCCTTCCGAGTCATCTACTGCACGTACGTGAAAGATGGGCTGCTCAGCCTGTGGAGGGGCAACTCGGCCACCATGGTGAGGGTCATGCCCTACGCTGCCATCCAGTTCTGCTCCTATGAACAGTACAAAAATGTGCTGGGGGACCACTACGGCTTCCAGGGAAAGTAAGGAGCCGACATACGGTGCATGTGTAGTATACGATGGTGACTAGAAAACCTTTTCTCCCAGAGCTCTGCCTCCATTCCCGCGGTTTTTGGCTGGCTCTTTGGCGGGGACCACAGCGGCCGCGCTTACCTACCCGTTGGACATGGTGCGGGCCCGCATGGCGGTCACAGCCAAAGAAATGTAAGTCTAATGCCGCTCTAGCCCTGTGGGTGCGGCACCATCTGCCGGATCTAGATGGTGACCACACCAACCGGCCGCAATGCAAGCGGACAGTAATGGCAAAAAGTCCAAATTAGCCATCGCATTATTATGGCATTTATTTCGTATGTGGCAACCGTTGACAAACTTTGATGGAAATGGGTTGTGTCATTTTGCTAACAAAGTGAGGAACACGTTTTGTAGCTCGCCGGACGTAAACTTCCACGTTGGGGGAAAGTCTCTCATTTCCATCTCAACAGGTACAGCAACATCATGCACGTCTTTGTGCGAATCTCCCAAGAAGAAGGCATAAAGACCCTCTACAGAGGCTTCACCCCCACCATACTGGGCGTTATCCCCTACGCCGGCATCACCTTCTTCACTTACGAGACCCTCAAACACCTGCACACAGGTACCTGCAGGTAGTTTCTTTTAGAACAACGAATAGGATACGTTTCTTCGCTGATGGACAGTTGTTTGACATGCCATGACTTCACGAAGAGGTTCTGGCAAACCGTCCGACACCTCAGAAAGGGGAAGCGGCCCCCGGTTCACACTGTTTACAGTGTGAACTGGGGCTTGCTGACCTTGACTGAGGATATAGTCGGTCGGTGGAAGGAATACTTTGAGGCCCTCCTCAATCCCACTGACATGCCTTCCTTAGAGGAAGCAGAGTGTGAGGATTCGTACGTGGACAGTTCTATCACCGTGGCTGAGGTAATTGGGGTAGTTAAATCACTCCCCAATGGCAAGGTTCCGGTTGTAGACGGGTTCCGCCTGGAATTCCTCAAGGCTCTGGATGTTGGGGGACTGTGTTGGTTGACACGCCTCTACAACATCGCATGGAAGTCGGGAACAGTACCTCTGGACTTGCAAACCGAGGTGGTGGTCCCCGTTTTTAAAAAGGGTGACCGGAGGGTGTGTTCCAACTATAGGGGGATCACACTCCTCAGCCTCCCTGGGAAAGTCTACTCCAGGGTGCTGGAGAGAAGGGTACGACCGTTAGTCGAACCTCGGTTACAGGAGTTGCAATGTGGTTTTCGTCCCGGTCGCGGAACACTGGACCAGCTCTACACCCTTGCAAGGGTACTCGAGGGTATGTGGGAGTTTGTCCAACCGGTCTACATGTGCTTTGTAGACCTGGAAAAGGCATTCGACCGTGTCCCTCGTGGTGTCCTGTGGGGGGTGCTCCGGGAGTGTGACCCGGACCCGGATAGGCGGAAGAAAAGGGAATGAAATGGATTGTACAAAGTTTTGGAGTGTGTCAGTGAGAACTTTTGGGAACATTGGAGAGGTCATAAGGCACAAACCAATCTGAGAGAGAAGCCTGCTGGCTTTGCTGCAATTGTAGTTCATTCCAAGGATGTCTCGAGCGCAGGGTTATTCCTGGAAAAACTAATCCGCCAGACCCTAATATCCTGACATCTGCATTAAGTGTGTTTAAGAAGTGTGTAAGGTGACTGTGTATTCTTTGTTTACGCCTCTAGAAAAGACAAAACGGTCCCAGCCGTACGCCGTGGAGCGTTTGGCCTTTGGCGCATGCGCAGGCTTAATCGGACAGTCGGCCTCTTACCCGCTGGACGTGGTCCGCCGGCGCATGCAGACGGCCGGGGTGACCGGCGCTACCTGCGGCACCATCCTGGGAACAATGCGTGAGATTGTGAGGCAGGAGGGCGTCGTGCGGGGACTCTACAAAGGCCTGAGCATGAACTGGCTCAAGGGGCCCGTCGCTGTGGCTATCAGCTTCACCACCTTTGATGTCACGCACAGCGTCCTCCTCAAAGTGCACCAGACGGGCTTCTTCGCCCACTGATTGGCACAGGATGGACTCTCTCTCTGCGCTGGGCACACAGGAAGAGTGAAATGTCCTCATGTGGTTGTTCACACGTCACACAAATTAACAAAATAATGGTACCATTGAGAATAATTAAGACAAATTGTGACTTCTGTGTTTGCACTACTATGCCTTTGTTGGGGTTTGATTTTTTTTTTAATCAAAATGCTTGGATACAATTTGTAGGGTAAACAAGCAATATGTGAACTGAAGAGGGCAGCCCACACTCCACGGAACTAAAAAAATAGTATATGACAAATAAATGTATGTACACATGTATATAAAAGATTCTTTTAATTAAAAAAAAGTTTGTAATGATTACCTTTGATGTCATTTCAGAGTTGGCTGTTTGGCAATACTGTATATGAAATAACGGTCAATACTTCATTTGTCCACACGAGGGAGCCATTTGACAAATAATCAGGTTGGAGGCCCTTCAAATAAAACCGACTAAAAAGAACGTCACGCGTGTGTTGCTTTTACACTCTACACCGATTTAAGTATACGAACGAGTTCACCTTAGAAATACATTATTACACATTTCACACGTGCACGTGATGTAGTAGAAACAATATGCTCCCAGATGTTAATATTAACAGAGATTATCAATGTATTCCGATCTCATAGTCTACATTATGGCCTGAATTTGACCGCAGCCCCCACTCCCTTTTTTTAAAACTTGCTGTGTATGATTTTAACAAATATATATATTGATTTTAAACAGATATATATATTGTTGTACATTTGTGTTTTTAATTTCATATTGCAAATGTTTTCGGTTTCTCCAGCCCAATCCATTCATTTTTCATAAAGTAAGCGCTGGTGCATTTAGCACGCATTGTCATCATAAGACTTATTTATCATAGCTCCTGTGTATTGTACATTACTAATAGCAACCGTGCATGTTACACTTGTCTAGAAATACAATCCGGTGTGTGTTAATTTTAGACAAAACATTAACAGTTTCCCCCCTTATTTATGCATGTTTATTAATGGGTTACCTTCCCGCCTGCGCAGTCGGAAAGACAGATGGATGGATGCTCTCCTCCTTCCATCTGTCCGGCCTCCATCATCTCTCATCCCCCTTTGCCTCTGACCTTGACTGTGAATTATGGCATATCCTGCCAACCGACAGGGCGCAGCCTGGTATTGCAACAATCGGGACAATACCGCTGGGCGGGATAGCGTATAGTCACAGACTGGCTGGGCTGATTGAGCGAGGGAAGAGGAGGGGTGGAAAGATGCTTCTTGAAGGCGGCGTTGCCATAGGTAACATGGATGGGTGCCATGCAAGAAGAAGGGGGGAGCGAAGCGTTTGCATGTATTCAAATCTGACCAGGAACTACTCACTTGGAAGGCCCTGCTTGGCAGACAACAGCGGTTCACGCATATATCACAATACATGCCATATCATGCGCTGTGTAGGCACACAAATCCGGGGAATAAAACCCGTCGGAGATGAGGCTCGGCTGCCTGCAGCTACAGTATCATATTTTGTGGCTTTGGCTGTCCCAAGCATGAGTCCCTTTGCGTCTACACCTCAATGAATGCTGCATACATGGCTTCCCTGGCTTTCAGTATATGCACATACCCTTTTTTCAACCGTGCATCCCATTGGACACGACCATACAAACTCCAATACATATGGAGTGGAGTTTCCCAATTTCCCAATTTGATAAAAAAATTCCAGGAATTTTCCAGCCCGACTCTCATTTCTTAAGATATTGCACTAATTTGGTGGTCCAAGTCACCAACTCCGGGGTCCTAAACTCTCATAATGGTGGATAAAGAAGTTACCCCACAGTAACCGCCCATGTGAGTTTGAAAAAAGTTAGCCACCATGTATTAAAACTTTGGCAGCAGACGTAAAAGTGCAAAATGAGAAGACATCAGTAACATTTGAACATTCTTGACCACGGTACAAGAGGTTTACTGCTGTACTGTATATTCAAGGTAAGGCATCAAGTCTCAAGCATCGATGGGAACAGTGGGATGCTTCAAGGATCGTCGATTCCTCGCTTCTTCCACTGCGGAAGAAAGGGGACGGACGCCAACAAAGAAGAAGCGGATCAAAAGTTTGGTTCAACTTCAACATGAGATTGCAGTCGACAAAGGAGGGTGCCTGGCGAACATGACTAAACACCTCCGGGCATTCTCCTTCAGGATTTTTTGGTCGACTGCAAAATTCACCGTTCCGTTTAGCACAGCAAGTCTTCCAAGACCGTCACACTACCACCACCATATTTTACTCTTGGTTCTTTTTGTAAATTGCGACGTTACTTTTAATGCCAGATGTAATGGGACTCACACCTTCCAAAAAGTTCAACTTTTGTCTTGCCAGACCAAAGAATATTTTTCCAAAGGTCTTGGGGATCAAGATGTTTTTTTTAGATGAGCCTTAATGTTCTGCCATGCAGGTCATTATTGCCCGGTGTTTTTCTTACAGTGGAGTTGTGAACACTCACCTTCACTGAGGCAAGTGAGGCCTGCAGTTTTTTGTATGTTGTTGTGGGTTTTTTTCTGACCTCAAGGAAGAGTGGTCGCTGTGCTCTTTCGGAATTTTGATTGGCCGGACACTCCTGAGAAGGTTCATCATATTTCACCATTTGTGGATAATGGCGGTCACGGTGGTTTGCTGGAATCCCAAAACTGGTGACTGGCGACTTGACTGGCAACCAGTCCAGGGTGTACCCCGCCTCCCACCCAAAGTTGGGATCAAAAAAGCTGGGATAGGCTCCAGCATACCTGCGACCCTAATGAGGATAAGTGGCATAGAAAATGGACGGATGGATGGATCTGAAGCATTTGAGTGTGACAAAATAAGACCTCGGGAAGGGGGCAAACACTTTTTCCCACCACTGTACAACTCCAAAAGACCCTTTCAGGATGACCCAACCCACATTAGGATCTGTGCAAGCTTCCATAGTAAACATGATTAACGTGTGTGTGAAGGCTCAAGCGATGGCAGCGTTGATGTATTGGATGAAAGTAGCGGCGAAGAGCGTGCACACGTGTTATGAGCAAATGCTGGACCAGCTCCAGTCGCGGTCTCTTTGATGGCCAACTCCGACTGGAACCACTAGAGCAGACAGCTTTCATAAATTCCGCAGCATTAAAACACCTTGAGAGGCATTTTATCCAACATAAACTGTCCTGTAAAGGTTTTGCCCATAAAGCGGCCTTAAACAAGCAGACCGATGGGTGAGAAAAGTAGCAAACGGTGGCTTTTAAAGAGAACATCTGCAATGTAGTCCCTGAATGTATGCATGCTTAAGTGCTGCAGGGACATTCCCACCCGCTCTGTCCTGCAGCTCAGTCTTGTTAATTTGATAAGATCCAGCACATATTGCCACTTATCGCTTGGCAGTGTTATAAAAGCTCCAAGGGTCAGTGCATTACCAAGCTGCTGGGCTCTTCCCTTCCATTAGAGGGAGTGAGGCGGCTGGGCTGGACCACTCAATCAAATACACACTGCAATGGCGGCTGCGGCTACTGCAGCGACAACTATCCGTACTTACTCTGTGTTATAGATCCATCTATTAGGCACATATTTTATACATCTGTATAAACCCGAATGAGTATTAGATTGAAACCTAATCTGTATTTGTGTAATGAAGGCAGACATGCGCCATCAATGTAGTCATTAACAAAGTCATCATTTAAAATAAAAGCACTATGTTGTATCTCATCAAAATCCTTGCCGCACTCGGCAATATTTCATTTGACTGACACCTATTGCAAAAACACTAGTCAAAGATTCTCCACGTGAGAAGGCTCCGTTCTTTTAACAATCTATAACAAAGACCCACGCCAAAGAATTTCGTCACGACAGGAACGCTTTGCTGTTTTTAAGGACCGACTGCAAAACAGAAGTCAAAGATAGTTGACGGGAGTGCTCTTATATTTTTAATGACCTGCTACACAGATGCCTGAAGTCAGCTGGGATAGGCTCCAGCATACCCCTCAACCCTACTGAGGATAAGCGGCGTAGAAAGTCAATGGATGGATGGACAAACTACACAAACGCAAGTCAAAGCTCTTCTGGATGACAGGAGAGCCCTGCCGTTTATTATGGACCTCCTGCAAAAACGCCAGTCAAAGATCCTCTATAAGACAGGATTGCTATGTTGCTAAAGATCTATAACAAAGACCGTTGCCAAACCTCTTATTGACAGGAGCGCTCTGCTCTTTTAAATGACCTAAAACAAAAATGCAAATCAAAAATAGTCTTCATGACAAGAGTGCGCTGCTCTTTTTTTAAGGACCTCCTGCAAAAACGCCAGTCAAAGATTCATATGACAAGAGTAGTCCGAAAACACAAGTGACGCGCGCACTTTTGTTTTTTAGTGACCTACTGCTAAATGCTAATTGAAGATCCTGTCGATACCTGGAACGGGGTGCTGTTTTTAAAAGATCACCTTCATAAACATTAGTCAAAAATCCATGCATGACAAGAGTCTTGTAGGAATCGCCTGCAAAAACGATGTCTGCCGCAATTTCTCATGGCGGACCAGTCTGTGGTCATGAATAAACATAAACATATGAGTTTCCTGCAAAAAAAAAAAAGCTGTGGTGGGTGGAGACGTGGATGGATGAGGTAGAAAGATGGATGGATGGACACTTTGCATGAGAAAGGCCGGGGTCCTGTGAACCTTCTGCTCCCTGCATGCACATTCAATGGCATTGCTGCAGTTAGCATGACCAACTGAGCCCGCCGCCACCCGGCGTCTAGCCCGCCATCCACATCAGTCGGGTGTGCACTGTGGGCTGAGTCCAACATGGTATGAGTCGTCTGGGGTTGGGGGTGGTGGGAGGCCAAGTTCAGGGGAGGCAGGTGGATGCATGGGACTCAAATGGTAACCAGTACATGGATCCACATTATATAAAGCAGGTAGGTACTATACAGTAGGTACTCATCCTCCACTTTGGCTCTTGAGGTGGAAAAGTTTGTGAAAACCTGATAAAAACCCAGGCAGCCTTGGCTCACTGTCATTCTGTCCCTGGGCTAGACATGTGAGAAGGGTGTCCAAATAAAAATACAAAAAAAATCCTAAAATATACACGATCCTTCGGAAAATATTTACACAAGTATGCATTTGTTAAATGAAACAGCTACATGTCAAGGCCAAAGTGTGTTGCTCTCCAGTGGTGTTTAAGGCCTTTGTGTTGCTAACTGCAGAGGATGTTAACAAACACACAATGGGGACACAATTAGCTGACAAAGGGGCTGAACTTACTGATAGGGGGCTAAGCTTAAATTTTGGTGGGATTTTTCTTTTTTCCCTTTATTTCTCGGACTATTCTACGCATTAAAAAATGTAATTATTTGTAATTTTACTATTATGTTATTAGAAAAAGGATTGTTTCGAGGGAAATGAACATGATGCTGCCAAACACACATACGTACACATTTTTTATATATACAGTATAAGCATTAATATTATACGTTACAAAAAGCTGTAGTGAGGAAATATAAAGCAAAGTTCATTCATTCATTTTCTATGTCGCTTATCCTCATTAGGGTCGCGGGGATGCTGGAGCCTATCCCAGCAGACTTTGGGCGAGAGGCGGGGTACACGCTGGACTGGTCGCCAGTCAATCGCAGGGCACACATAAAGCAATGTAATAAGTAAAATAAAATATAATAAGTAAATAAGTAAAACTATAAATATCATGAAAAACTTCAAAATTGTTTCCATTTCATTGGAGAAAAAGATAACACCCATGTACACTATTTATTTTGTTACTTTCTCCAATAGCACGTGCTTGCAGTTCTGCGGAATATGATTTGTATATACTCTCGAGACATATTACTACAAAAGTGACACAATGCCAGCTGTGCATTGACTACTCTAATGTACAGTATGTCCAAGCTTCACTTTGGGTATTTTCCCTTGAAAAGGTGTACTTTCTTCATAGGGGGTATACTTTGTATTAGTGTATTTGCCGTCATTTCTGGACCGACAGTTCCATACAGTGTAACATGGGCCGCCCCTTGTACTGTACACAATGTACACAAAAGTCCGCATTGTTTTTAAAGCAAACGCCACCAAAGGTCATTTTGTTGTCCAATGTTTGTTTGCTCATCCACAAGTTGCAGACATTCTTCGTGTGCACCATGCAATGACATTTTTGCCCAAGGTCCCAAAAGACTCTAGGGTTGCCTATGGTTCCAACACGTAGCACAACACACAGCACATACTTTACCTCCAGTTTTGGTGGCAACATTGGCGAACGGTTGAAAGGGATTTATGGCAAGGATTTTGGTTGGTAAATGAGAGATGATGAGAAATTATCATCACGCCTCCATCCGTCTAAAGAGCAACTCCTAAGGAGGTGAGGACACTGGTGGGCCATGTCCTTTGATTGGTTAGATAGTTGACGTGCTAGAGTGCTACTCTAAAACACATGCGATTAGCAAAAATGACTATGGATGGCCAAAATGTGCGATAAGGTTGCAGAGATTAGACAAAGTTGCGATGCTGCGCATAATTTGCCAGGATTGGTTGAATTTGTGTGAAGTGGTCGAATTTAGCCCTGCAAACTGGCGACTAGTCTCTGTACTCTCACCCGTCAGCTGGGATAGGCTCCAGCATACCCCCCCCAGACCCAAACGAGGATAAGCGACATAGAAAATGGATGGCTGGTACAATTTACTTGTTTTAAATGGCATGGGGAAAAAGGACAAAAATAACAAGAAAAACATACCACTTCCACACGAAATGGGGGGAGAACTTTTATTTTACTCTATCATGTCCGACATCCCATGGCTGACGCCATACAGTGTGAAGTTAATGCTACCATGAACACTTTTAATTATTATCGTATTACTTTTTTAATTAGTATTGGCTACTTTTTTCTATCCCTTAAAACCTTGCAGCTTTATTAACGAAGTGCCTTGTTTATGGATTTTTATTTGGCTAACAAGCTCTATGTTTTCTCAATACAAAAATAATTATCTCCAAAAGGGGGGCTTGGCAAAAAAAAGTTTGGGAGCCACTGATTTAATTTGGTTGACAGCATAATAACAATATTTGAGTAAAAAATAACAATCCGAGGAGATTCCTTGTCCTGTGATGCAAAGAAAAAAAGCTAAAGGACATTTATGGTTTCTTGGCATCACTTAGAAAAGTAAGCAGTCCATCAGAGAGTTGTACAAGTGCACCCAAACTCCATGTGACGTGATCCCTGACTCCATCTATAGGTGTTATGCTATCATTCCCACCATTAAAGAGCTTTTCCACCTCCCTGATGACCTCCGCCTCGCCTCGCAGGACACCCGAAGTGACTTGATGGTGCCTGTATTTCACGTGTGTGCATGTATCGGTGGTCATTCCAGTATTTTTTAGGGGAAAAAAACATGGATGGAGTGTGCAAAAATCCAACATGGCCAGTGAGCATGTATATCAGGCCATCTCACGGCTGGATGGGTGCACCCTGGGTGGGCCGCTGGGGTCGATACTACACTGGTGACTGGACACACAGAATGGGATAATCTCCTACTTTTTTTCAGGGCTAAGACCCCCCCCCCCCCAACACACACACTATATAGTGACCTAACCAGCTCTCCTTGGTCGGGAAGGGAGACTAAAGTCTGCATGAACCAAGTGTGCCGAGCAGATACCGTACGCATGACGTAGACCAGAAAGGTGCGCTCCAGAACTCATAATATACCCCATGACATGCACTGATGTCCAAAAAACAAAACAAAGCAAATAATTTGTTATGGGACCTTGAATTCCTGGCTGTATATTTTACTGGCTATATCAAATATGAAAAAACAAACCACAAAATTCCCTCAATATAGACAAAAACTTATGACTTAATTTTTAAAGAGAACACTGCATGGTGAAACTTCCAGAGGATGAAGGAGACTTTGGATGTGAGAGTACAATGGTGGAACTTCCAGGTCCGTGTTAGTAAGGTTAAGATACTGTACTGCATGAAATAATTGCTTTGTGCTGGACACGGGGGATCAGCTTTTGGGATCAGCATTGAAAAAAAAATTATTGTATTATATTGTATATTATCCTGATCGACCCCGAGCTATATCGGTTTTCTTTATAAAGAAAAAATATGATACAAATATTTTAATGCCAATATTGGGTCAATAAAAAAATAATAAAAATATGTACATATATGATAAATAGACAAAATATTATTGGACATGCACAGTCAACACCCTGTAAATACTGTACATAAACAAGCAAGATTGCGTTAAAAATGTCCTTAATTCTATTTCAATTAGGATGGCTATTAGGCCGGAAAGTTGTTTTTTCTTTTTCATTTTTGTTTTTGTGTTTTTGTGAAGTGGATTTTAAAAATATCTGAAATATACAGTTGACTATGACCCATTGTTAGTTAAAAAATACAGTTTTTTCTGTAGTATTCTGGTCAGTGGGCATCAGTAATGACATGAAACATTGAGAACATTGATGCTTAAATTACCTTAACACTGCATTTAGTCAGTCATGGCATGTCCGACATGAGTAAAAAAAAAAAAAGGTATCCTCCCAGTAAGATTTTAGTTGCTAAAAAGGCCTCTTACCAGTCCAGGATGACCAGCATGTCTGAGGAGGAACACAGCAGAATCTTGAAGTGGCGCGATTTGCGTTTTATTCCCAGAACAGCGTGACAGAGTTTCACTTTCCCATTCCCATTCCCATTCCCATTCCCATTCCCATTCCCATTCCCATTCCCATTCCCATTCCACCAGCCTTCCTCCACCACCTTATCATAATTCCCCCTCTAATAGCGGAGCCAGCACCAAAGACCCAAATCCAGGGGTGGAGACGGTGCACACAATTCATTATTCAATTACAAAAATACATTTACCTATACCAACACACATAAATTTACAATTACAATTCTTCTAATTCCCTATGTTTGCTATCCATTCAAACACCATATTTACATTCCACAAATGCTTGCCAACTAAATTCTCCCCTCCCTCGTGTGCCACTTGGAACAGTCTCATCAGGTGCAATGTTCTGCACCTGACCTGCACTCACATGGGCCCGCCTCCGTGTCAGTGCCCCAGCCAATCACCTCAATGGAAAGAGAAACTGATGAGAAACAAGGAAACCAATTATTTCTGTGTGAAAACTAACTAACTAAATAAGGATCCAATCTTTAGCAGTTAACACAGAGCATAATTATGAAATACATGCAAATCTATAGAATTAAACATTAAATAGTAAATATGAAATATACAAAACAGGAATGAAAACGGAAGTGTACACCTGATCAGTGAGGTAGGGTTGGCACCTTCCTCACACTCCCATTCCATGTGGAAGTGGTAAGTCTGTCCTTCTTACCCCCTTTGTCTAAAATCCTTTCTTGAGGTTAGAGTAATGCCATGTACCTAAGTATTGGTCCTACATATATTTTATTTTAGCCAAACATTGGGATCCGTCTGTTTAAGTGGGTTTAACTTGAGCTTCACATTTGTCCACTTGCAATCAGTATGATTCAAGTCTGCATATTCATTTGATACTAAATTGCAAAAGACTAAATTGATAGGGAAACATGATAAAGCAGTATCCAAAATACAAAAATACATACAAGCAGCGATAAAGCCATTTTTTCAGGCTCTTGATCAGTTCAGAACAATAGAATGAAAATGCTGATTTGCTCCTTTCACTGTCAATCAAAAAGACATTCCGCCTCAGACAAATAATCCAATTATCATGCAGAAGCCGAGCATCTGGGCCCACCCACTGGTGCCCCCAGAGACGCTGACCGTCCAATGGGCGGGACACAGCCCAGTATTTATCCAATCACTGTCCAGTTTGGAGCAGCGGAATCACCCACTCTACGTTTCCCCATTGAAGTCAGCAGCCGCTCAGCCCGACTGTGTAAAAAAAAAAGGGACGACTGAGAAGGAAGGTGTGTCAGTTACCTGTGATAAGTAGCTGCTTCTGAACCCAAGATGAAGGTATTCAAACTCTTTTTTTAGTCAATGGTCAAATGACATTTTAGGGGAAGCTGAGATTTCCTTGCAGTCTTAGGTCAAAATTCCAAAAGAGCAGTTTTCCTTGATGTTTGCAGGAGTAGGGGGTACATGCTTTCAAGGTGTGAAAAGTTGGGAACCACTGAGGAAATGAGGAAAAATAAACAATTGCCTGCAACCTTTAGTTTCGACCACCAGGGAGAATATTGCTGTGTTATTATGTAAATCTCCAAATAATTAGATAAAAACAATCAAAGAAAACATCAGGTCGACTTAAAGCCCTGAAGTTAACAGTGAGAATACTTTTCGGAGCAATACAAGTATTGAACCCTGAAGCAGATGATGTCCAGTGATTTCCAGTACGTAGCATTCATTCATTCATTTTCTATGCCGCTTATCCTCATTAGGGTCGCGGGGATGCTGGAGCCTATCCCAGCAGACTTTGGGCGAGAGGCGGGGTACACCCTGGACTGGTCGCCAGTCAATCGCAGGGCACATATAGACAAACAAACATTCACACTCACATTCATACCGATGGACAATTTAGA
>QODF01000016.1:4858080-4901827 GCA_024372805.1 Oostethus manadensis | reverse complement strand
CCGCTTATCCTCATTAGGGTCACGGGGATGCTGGAGCCTATCCCAGCAGACTTTGGGCGAGAGGCGGGGTACACCCTGGACTGGTCGCCAGCCAATCGCAGGGCACATATAGACAAACAAACATTCACACTCTAATGGACAATTTAGAGCGGCCAATGAAGCTAACATGCATGTTTTTGGAATGTGGGAGGAAAGCGGAGTACCCGGAGAAAACCCACACACGCACGGGGAGAACATGCAAACTCCACACAGAGATGCCCAACGGAGATTTGAACCCAGGTCTTCCAGATCTCCTGACTGTGTGGCCAACGTGCTAACCACTCAGCCACCGTGGGGCCTGTATTTCTTTTTTTCCATTATTACTATTATTGGTATTATTATTATTATTAGAAACCTCAAGATAAAACAAATTTATGTTAGTTTGCATGAATAAATTTAAATACGCTGAGTCCAATGAATAAAATGAAAAGCTTGTATCGCCGATTATTTTAATAATTAAAAAAATGTTAAACATAATTGAAACTTTTTTTTTGATAAAACAAACCCAAAAAATTGGTCTAATAAAAAAATCAAATGCGGGTATTTTGAAATATTTTATGAAAGTTTTTATCTTTTTATTTAAAAAAATAATTGTCTTTATTTTTTGTTTATGTATGATGTTTATTGGCCCGAGATGATGAAATATGTAAATGTTACGTGATGTATCATATTTTCTTTTAAAAACTACCACAGTCTGGTGAAGCATGTTTGTAGTCAGTTTGTATGCGGGTCAATATTGTTGTACTTTTAGTTGGCGTGGTGAACTTATTGAAAATCTTTCTTAAAGGGTTCCTTCTACACTTCATAGATCTCTGAAATGTCCCTAAACGCACCTTTTGGGAGCTGCTCCAACTTGCCTGCTCCCATCCAAAAATCCATGAAATGTTGGTGTGTCTTCCGGCCGGTGTCTCCCAAATGTGTGGACAAACCTAAAAATAGCAAGAAAAACAACACTTTGCTGCTGTGGCGGTCGCTTGATTGCTGCTTTCCGTCATCATGGCGGGGGCTTCAATCTGCGGAGGGATAACAAGGTGTGACTTGGGCGAAACTAACAAAATGGTGGTGATTTCAGGCATAATCGGTTTGTTATGCGTGGGTGGGTTATGGAAGGAAACGCTCCACGTGCACGCCCAATAAAGATGCATCAGTAAAATGTTTACGGCATGCCAGAAAGCGATGGGGCTCCAACATATGTCCACGAGTGTGTATGTTTGTGTGTTCATCAGCCGTGTGCATCAAGGGCAAGTGTGATGCCCCCCTCCTCCACCGTGCCCAACCACAGCTAGCAGACAGTGATGGGTCAGAGGTCAAGACAGAGTCTGTCTGGGCTTCCGGGTTGACCCTAACGCCTGCAGCTTAGCATCAACACACACACACACACACACATCGAAGAGTAAGGGGGTGGTGTGTTTGCCCCCGTACCAGACTAATATCACCTTTGGGATTAGCTTCCAGACAGAAATAGATTGACCCCCAGACACACACACACACACACATACACACGCACGCTAGATCTGCTTGGTCATAAAACAGGACGGCGTGATGCTGAGTCGTGGAGGACCATCTAATTATAGTTTATCCTAGCGGAGCAAAGGGGTGTTACCATAGCATGTTTGAGAGCATACACAACAGTGAGGGAAAAATTGCTGCTTCATCCTACGAATTATTTCAAATCAAAAAACAATAATAAAAAAAATGAAAAAATTACAATTCAATTAATTAATCTAGGATAATTTAATAAAAACAGTATTTAAAATGCCAGGCCCATACGAACTAACTAATAAAAATAGAATAAAAACAATTCATTCATTTTCTGTACCGCTTATCCTCATTAGGGTCGCAGGGATGCTGGAGCCTATCCCAGTTGGCTTTGGGCGAGAGGCGGGGTACACCCTGGACTGGTCGCCAGTCAATCGCAGGGCACATATAGACAAACAAACATTCACACTCACATTCATACCTATGGACAATTTAGAGCGGCCAATGAAGCTAACATGCATGTTTTTGGAATGTGGGAGGAAATCGGAGTACCCGGAGAAAACCCACACACGCACGGGGAGAACATGCAAACTCCACACAGAGATGCCCAACGGAGATTTGAACCCTGGTCTTCCAGATCTCCTGACTGTGTGGCCAATGTGCTAACCACTCAGCCACCTTGCGGCCAATAAAAACAATAAAAAACAATATTTCCAAGGCGTCCATTTAAAAAATTGGAGGGAAAAGAAAATAAAAATCAATAAAGTCTAATGACAAAAAATAAACTTATTTAACGCTGACAGCATGAAATAAAACATTAATACAAAATTATGTTTTTCTAAGGCTATGTTTTTACAAACTATCTTAAGTAAAAAAAAAACAAAAACATATATATTTCAAAAAAGGCCATGTTTTCATGAACTGTCTAAAATAAAAATAAAAACAACTTTTAAAACATGTTTTGGCTGGGCCAGTGTATTTAAAATAATAAAATATGTTCAAAAACACCATGTCCTAATGAACTATTGACAACAAAAAAATGACTATCTAACTCAAATATGATACAATTCTTACTTTTAGAATATTTTAAAGGCATGCATATCGAAACTATTAAAAATGAAATGCATTTTTTTTTTTTTTATAATACTAAGGCCACTATCCAACGCGTGTTTTGTTTGCCAGACAAGATAGCCAGCATGCACTGACAAACAAAAGGATCTTTCTGCAGGATAATGTTTACGCACACTCGCAGGGTTCTGTGTGAACGGCAAACGCAGATAAATGTTAGGGATCCGCGTGATGCAGGATCTTCAGCACAGAGTGTGGAAAAGAAAGACAAGGTCAAAGACAAGAAGAAGAGGCGGGACTCACCCAGGAGGGGAAGAAACTCTCCCTAAATAAGCCTCCGTGTTAAACCTGCTAATCCCTCGGAATTATTACGACATCTGTGAGGTCCAGAGAGGATCTGACGGTGATTAGAGAACAGATGTAAACAGTCTCCTTGCTGAATAGGAAGAGGAGGAAGCGCGAATACGGGAGAGGGAAGATGGGGAATATAAAGTGGGGGAGATTCCGAGGTAAAAAGTGCGGAGGAAATGTGCAGGATTTGAGGAGAGGGGGTCCTTTGGGGGACAAAATAAGGGCTGTTTTGGAATACAGTCACTTAGGGAGGTGTGTGTGTTGGCTGGCAGAGACGAGACGCTGGGGACGTTTCGGGGTGTAATTTATGCAGAGTGCAGAGGCTGACGAGGGAGGAGGGTGTCTGGGACCCCTTCAATGGGTCTGAGAAGCGAGGGGAGCAGCTCTTTTCAGGGGGAGGGGGTGGGCCCTCAACTCTGCAAGCCATTCAGGCTACGCTGTCCGCCGCCTGACGTCCCATTGAGCTTTGGGTGCAGGAGCGGCCAATAAAGGGGGGCGCCCCCACACCCCACTCAAGTTCTCAGTCTGGCTCCCTAGGAGATCCTCAGAGCGGGCTGCCTCCCTCTTGCATGCTAATTATTCCACAAAGACTTACTGGGAAGAAAGAGGCTTGCTGGCCAAATGATTAGGTATGTGTATATTTGGCGAGCGTGTTCCAGCAGGTGTACCCAATGTTGCGTTCTGTGTCTGGCCTCCCGCGGGGACTGTTTAGCGTGTGCGCCGTGGGGTGACGCTCGACTGCCATGATGCAGTCGGACGGTCCTTTAATAGCACCGACAGTACACATCTTGCACCCGACGTATACGCCGACACATACGGCGTGCGGTCTAAGGTGTGGCGTTGTGCGAAAAAGACACGAGGCGGTTGAAAATGAAAGACACGGCCCTTGTGTGACCCTCGAAACAGAAGAATACCTCGGATGGCTGCAAATGGCTTGTCAACAATGTGGAAGAGCCGTCTTGTGCTATAAGAAATACCCAAGCGTGCCTGCAAGTGACTTGTGCATAGGCAGGTATGAGTAAAGGGGATGGTAATGTGATGGGTGTCACATCTGTTGGAGTAGGAAACAGCAAAAGATGCTGTCATTGGGTGCACGTCAAAGCTAAAACTAGAGGACCTGCGTCATACATGCGTCATACATGCGTCATACATGCGTCATACATGCGTCATACATGCATCTTAGGTGTCAGCATGCGCAAGCAAAACAACAGTGGTGGGTCACAACGCTGTTTCAGCCTCGCTGTTTTTTAAACACCCGACACAGATTTGGGTCACCCGCAGGGGTGCCCAAACTGCGCCCCGCCACTCATTTTTAGCCGGCCCGTATCAAAGTCTAAAAAAGTAACGCGACATGTACTTAAAGGAAAAGAGCACTTATTTTGGAACTTTTCCCATCATCCAGAATCCTTATGCGAAACACGAGCACATGCTGTATGCACTTCCCTTTCCTGTGCATCCGAAAGAGAGAAAAACTGTTAGCATGAGTACCAGGTACATTCATGAGGTAATACTTAGTATTTTGCTATGATTTGATCGTTATAAACTTCTTCCCTTGTTTTCACTGAGCCCACTAATAGAAACGTCGCGCCACGTCCGTGAACAACGGCGGCATAGAAAGCACGTGCCTGAGTGCAACCGGGGGGCGAGTCATCACACGGGCACGACCTGGTTGCGAAAATGTGCAGCTTGCCAAGCCAAAGTCCGCTGGGGTAGGCTCCAGCGTACCCGAGGATAATAATGAGGATAAGCGGCATAGAAAATGGATGGATGCAAACATGGAATTGACTTTGTTTTTGCGTTTCGGAGTGAAAAATGGTTCCCAGTGTTGGCTGCTACAGTAACATGTCGCTGTAGCTTGGTTTACATACAGGTTGGTTATGTCAATACAACATTTTTTAAGGCTTTACGGTCAAAACTTGTCTGTCCCGTAACATGCATTGTCGTCTCCGACATGCTCGCTGTTTTTAGCTTTTTTTCTCTCTTTAGAACACGCAGAAAAGAGAAAGAAATGTGTGGGCAAAATTCCAAAAAGTGTTCTTAGATGAAAAAGTAGGTAGAGCTAGTGTCGCCGCACGGTGGTCGAGTGGTAAGGATGTTGGCCACACAGTCAGGAGATCTGGGTTCGAATGGGCCGTCTCTGAGTGGAGTTTGCATGTTCTCCCCGTGCGTGTGTGGGTTTTTTCAAACCAAACCATGCCTTGTTTAGATGTACATATAAACAAGTTTATATGTAGATATAAGTCCGATATGTGTCCGATGCTACAGAAGTCTGAACGCTAAGGTAGCGAGGACCTAAACATCATGGAAAGGCGTGCTTTCCCGAGACTAAGGCGAAAGTTTAAAATGTTCTATTTATGCAGTTTTCCTGACTTTGTGGATTATTTGAAATTGTTTTGTTTCCTTCCATTGCGCAAGATCGCAGTTACGATTAATAACCAGCGGGAGAAGCCATCGTACTACAATAACCATGTAACCCATCAATGTTGTGCGCGTGCATGTTCATGTATGTGACTGAGAGTACCGCATTCTTTGATTTTGCAGGATATTTCAAGTCTTTTTTCAAGTTTCTTTGTTTATTTATACTATGGGCGGTGGGGGTCATAATCAAGAAATAGGGAAAGCAGCAACCACATTACAGTAATTGACACGTCTGTGTTGCGTGCATGCAGGCGTCCATATGTAAGCTAGAGTGACATGGGCTTTGACTTTGTGGATTATGTCAAGAATTTCTATGTATTTGTATTATGTAAGATGGTGGTTATCATTAATAACCGGCAGGGGGAGCGATTTCATCCACGGTATGGCTTGCATGTGGGCGCGCCTCTTCCAAGTGCGCCTGCTCAGGCCAGTGTACCGCTTGAATCCCGATCAGAACACTCACATTGAAACAAGAGCACACGTTTGGGTCAAGCATGCCCGAGCATGGCACTGATTGCTAGGTGTGAGTGCACCCATACGTAGATGCAAAGACATCCATCACTAGATCAGACTTGGTGGGCTCCATTGTGCAACTGACCGCAAGTGACCGTGACATGGGCATTGCATAGGCCTCCCGACGGAGCCCCACGCCGCATTGCTATGGGAACCACCCATTCCGATAGGGGTGTAGAGACACGTAAGAGGGCTGGTTTGTCCGAAAACGCCTCTTTATGGACTCTGGGAGGATGGAACAGACCATTTAAAATACTGCTTGTTTGTTTCCGGGAATTAAGGCACACTTTTACAGCAACCCCACAAAAAGAGGAGGTTTTTTTCCACCAAAAATGACCAAAAAAAGGCATTTTGAACACGTGTGTCCGAAAGAGGCTGAAGTTACCAGACTGTCGTCTGTTACGGGAGAGGTGCTTATTTGTTGAAAGTGAATGGCTTGTGCTTGAGGCACGGCGTCTGTTAGAGTGGAGGCGACTATTTGAGCTAAACACGCATGTACATGCACACATGCATGAGGGCCAAAACCCCACAGTCACCATCACAAGTAAACTTTGGAGCACACGCACATTAAATAGACATCGGCTGAAACCCTGTGTGTGTGTGTGTGTGTGTGTGTGTGTGTGTGTGTGTCCTGCCTGGGAATACCGCAGTGGAGGAGTCTCACAGGGCTCACGAGACGACAGTCAAATGAATAGCAATGAACTTGCACACAGAGTCAAGTTCAGATGAACGAGAGCCAAAAAGAATGCGTGTGTGTGTGTGTGTGTGTGTGTGTGTGTGCATGTGTTAGCCTAACTGGGTCAAAGCCATCGTATCTGCACACACACCCGTGTTCCTCGTCGTCTTGCTCTGCGCCCATCTCGTCACGTGCACGCAACAAGGACCCCGTTCGCCATTCCGGTGCTGTCCTCTGTGTGCCTGATGAAAAAAGGTGGAAAGCAAATTGAAGGCATGAGTACTTCCCAGCACGGGCATCGGGTTTACTCACTAACGCGCGGGCAGCCTTCACATGCACGCCACTGTTGAGTTGGCAGGCATGCCGACGGTGACATGAATACATTTGCATTTGGGTAGCTGCTACACGGCCCTGTGCTGGACATTGACACGCCCCAAAAATAGCGACAACTGAATGAATTGAAGACAAACGGAAAAAGTTCTGTAAACCGGAAAGCAGCAGGAAGCATGCAGGAAAATAATAAAGACTTGTCAACACTACAATTAACAATAACAATAACACTGATACATTTTTGGCGACATTTTTAACGCGACATCCATCCATTTTCTATGCCGTTTATCCTCACTAGGGTTGCGGGGGTATGCTGGAGCCTATCCCAGCGGACTTTGGGCGAGAGGCAGGGTAGACCCTGGACTGGTCGCCGGCCAATCGCAGGGCATTTTAAAGCAACAGCAGTTAACAATTGTAAGTCGTCATGGTAATCTTCACGCTAAAGGGAACACTGACTTGCAATAAGGAGAGCAGTTGTCTGTGTCGTCTTTGTAGACTTTGTCTCACAATACAAACCCTTTTAAGGACCTGGAATACAACATCAAACTGTTTAGCATGCGCCTTCATTAGCATCTGACCCTGTCTTTGTTTGTTTGCATATTTACCATCATGAGTGCTGATTCCGGAGGCGCAAACCGGAAATGCAATTCCCCCCCCAACCCCCTTGACAAACAAAAATCTCGTTTGAAAAAAACTGTGTTGAAAAATAACTTCACATGCAACAAAGAAAATACACATCAGCACGGCGCTACGGCCGTGGAGCAAGTGCTGACCTGAGCAGAAGTACTACAAGTAGTGGAACTACAGTATTACAGTATTAGTTCCACCAATACTTGGACTGCATTAATTGGGACCCAGAAATACGAGGACACACAAATCAAAACAAGTCTCAGGGCGTCACATGTAAAATGTAAATGCATAGTACTCTCTGCAGTTGAGCAACTAAAAACTACTATTTGATATGCGTACTGTACATAGTATGTTGTTGAAAATGCAGGTGGGGGGAAAAGCTTTTTTTTTTTAAAGTGTACTGAAGAGTCAGATTGCTGGTTGAGTACAATAAATGTGTACATGTTGGCAGTTGACTGTTCACCACACGCCCCGGGCGGGAGGGGGGCGAACCGCTATTTGAGAACCGCTTTTAGATAGTATATTAAATGGAGCGCATTTTCGTATTTTTTGTGGTGGTTGTAGATCAAAAATACAACAACAAAAAATACGGGGGCCGCAAATATTTCAGCTGCTGATTTTATTAGCAGATAAACTGACCAGAGCTGTTGCCGTGACAAATTTGGAGGATGGGATTCCAACTTTTTAATCACACAGATGTGAAGGCTGAGCGAGCAAGTGCTGCCTGAGGAGTAGGGGGCGGTGTTTGAAGAAAGCGGCAACTAAAATGTGTGTAATAACATAATAATAAAAGCAGTAGTAGGCAACAGAGGGAGGCGAGTGTGTGCAGATATAGTCGGGAGGACAGGCGGTGGAGCAAAAAAAAAAAGGGGGTCAGTGGGGAGTAGGGCTGAAGCCGGCAGCTCGCAAAAGATTGTGCGAGCCGTGCATGTGCACGTGCATGTGCATGTGCATGTGTGTGCATGTGCATGTGTGTGCAAGCATGTGTGTCAACCCCAGCTGGGGAGACATTTAAGTTGACATGCTGATAGGGATTTAAGCAGTGGGTGGCTGTCGTGCGTGTGTGCGTGCGTGTGTGTGTGCGTGTGTGTAAATAAGCAGAGAAGCGTTTTGGGCGATGGGGGAGTTGGACACAAAAACTGCCATCACTAAGCTTGATTTCAACAAGAGAGCTGAGACGATGAGGAGCTGGAGGAGGAGGCCATGGGGGCTTTGGTGTTGATGTGATGTTGGTTTTGTGGCGGAGCACTCCCCTCAACCTCCACCCCCTCCCCCCAGGCTATGGCCAGGAAAAAAAGGGGGCGTCGTCCATCGAGGTGATGAGAGAGCGCTTCCTTCTTTCAGACGCTCTAATGAAGCAGAAGTCCCCCCCATAGATGAAGAATGGGAGCGTTCCTCCCGCTCTCTGTATTTTTTCCGCTTCCCTCACACATACTGCAGTCCGTCCTTTTGAAAGAAAAGGACTTTTAATGTTTGTGTCGACGCCACGTGAAAAGACAGAAGCGCATTCCCATCCCCAAAGAGAGGCTTGCAGACAGAAAACCGCATTAGGATCTGCACACCGTTAACCTTTTAAAGCAGCGCTTCTCAACTCAGCGGGTCAGCATCCAGAATGGCTCAGTAGGGGGTAGGATGGCAAAGCGTGTCTTTTGAAGGGACCGTATTCGACGGCGCGGACATTCAGACCCACTACGAGCGTTATGTGGCCAAACCTGCCTGTCCAAGCCTGATCCCGTCAGATCTCAGAAGCCAAGCAGGGCAGGGCCTGGTCAGTACTCGGATGGGAGACCTCAGAGGAACACCAGGTGCCAACAGTGGGAGGAAATAAACTTTCCTTGTGCCCTTAGGCAAGGCACTTCACCCACATCGCCTAGTATGAAAGCGGTGTGTCGGTGGTGGTCGGAGGGTTTGATGGCGCACACTGGCAGCCTCGCTTTCCAGCCGTGGCTGCATAGTGGCTTACCATGACCGAGCGTGGTGTGAATGAATAATGATGAGCGCTTTGATAAAACGCATAACAGGTGTCATTCATTATTATTAATATTATTATATCCCGCCTCTTCCTGCTTTGAGTACGCAAACTATGCTGACTGGCTGTCACAGCCTTGAGTGACAGCCACGAACGCTCCTTATTTTATTCGGGCCAAATGAAGTTGTTTACGCTAAATGAAATCCTTGAGAAAAATACTGACTTGTTTGTCAATTTGTTCTTTGGAACCGCCGTTGGCAACGTTTGCAATGCGGGGGGGGGTTCCTAAATTATTAGTAATATGTAATATGTAACATATAGTATATGAATGATTGCAAAGCCCAGATGTGATGGATCACGGAGTGTGGGTCTTATAAAGGTACCGTAAGCCCAATACGCTGTAGATATTTCATGCATGCAGTTGTTTATTTGACTACAATTGACTTTTATTATTTTTCATACATTTGTCATGCGCCTACTTTTGTAGCCACTATTTTGTTCACTATTGATAATTTTACAATATTGGTTCTTTAATAATGTTCTCTGAAATGCACCCTAATTATGTATATAGTGACAAACCACCAGAATACTTGACATTTCTTTTTTTTCCTCTTTCTTTGTAATAATTTAATTTGTAATATTGTCGCTGGCAGAGGCACGGCGGTGGTGGCGGCTGCTCTACTTTTCTTTCTTATTCGCAACTTTGTGACTTATTTTGGCTGCTGTCACTTGACTTTTGTTTGCGGTGTAATGTGTTATCGTTGGCGTAAAACGGCGTGATACCACAAGAAGTGATACCACAAGACGTGATACTACAAGACGCGACGCTCAAGGCGGGCTTCTTCAGCTGGGAGAGGACAGGTGTTTTTATTTGGCTTATTTATCTATTTACTTATTGGCTTTTCCCTTAGAAGGACTTATGCAGCCTGGCTCTTCGTTCTCTCGTTTTTCTGTCGTTGGATGTTTTTGTGTGTGTGTGTGTGTGTGTGTGTGTGTGTTACATGCCATGGTCCTCTCACCTTCCTCTCTCTCACGCTACCGCTACCTCACTCTACCCAGTATACAATTCCCTAATATTGATTTGTAATTGATTCACTGGAAGGATTACAAATGTAAACATACGAATGTAAGGAGCCTTCTTCCAAAAATGGATTTGATCAGAGGGCGGGTCACTCAGTACAAACCTGATATACTTACTTCCTCAGAAAACACGGCTGCATAGCAAAAACTAACAATGACAATGAGATTCAAGTAAAATTACATGTTATACAGAGCAGACAGGCTCTGGAGGAGGTGGTGTTGCTATTTATATTTCTTTGCACTTTTATTTCTGAAACCGTCACTCGTAAATGCTAAATCAGATTTTTATAAGTATGTGAAAACATCCATAATCCTAAACAGTTCTGGAAAAATACGAATCGTATCATTAACAAATTTTAATAACAGCACGAGTAACCAGATTGGTTTTCATAATAATATTATTCAGGACCCATCAACTACTTCACGTATCTTTAACCAGCTCTGGTCCTATGTGTGTTCCACTCCTCTAGCTCTTCTTGCAAAATAAATACTGCAAAAAATAATAATGCAAAAAAATACTACCTGCCGAAGTTCAGGGTACAATTCATGAATTTTAGGAGAGTTGCGGACTTGGACCAGATGGCATTGATATGAAATGTATTAAACCGGCGCCAAATATTTTAAAAGTACCCACTAGGGTAGGAGGAGACCTACATGATGGCAATATTTACCGTCCAGTTTCTATTATTAAGTCGATAGCAAAAATTTTTGAAAAACTCATTTTTAATCGCTTATCGTAATATGTCACAGATTTTTTATTAGTATTATTTTATCTCCTTGCCAATCTGGTTTCAGACCCAATTTTTCTACAACCACAGCTCTGTTAAAGTTCACCAACGATGTGTATGCTTCTTCTGAAAACAGTGAACTTACTGGTGCAATATTTATTGGCCTAAGTAAGGCATTTGATTTTGTTGACCATTACTTACTACTTGATAAACTATTCTATTGGTGTCTCACAAAACATCCTGCTCTGGTTTAAGTCTTATCTTCATAATTGACGACAGTGTGTACGCTTCAGTGGACATAATTCTGATTATGCCATTCTTGTGAAAGGAGTACCGCAAGGCTCATCACTAGGACCACTTCTTTTCTCTATTTGTATTATTGATTTTCCCATCCATCCGTCCATTTTCCTCCGCTTATCCGGGTCCGGGTCGCGGGGGCAGCAACTTCAGTAGGGAAGTCCAGACTTCCCGGTCCCCAGCGACCTCTTCCAGCTCCATCGGGAGGACACCAAGGCGTTCCCAGGCCAGCTGTGGGACATAGTCCCTCCAGCGTGTCCTAGGTCTTCTCCCGACTGGTCATGCCCGAAACACCTCACCAGGGAGGCGTCCGGACGAGATGCCCGAGCCACCTCAACTGGCTCCTCTCGATGTGAAGGAGCAGCGGCTCTACTCTGAGCTCCTCCCGGATGGCCGAGCTCCTCACCCTATCTCTTAGGGTGAGTCCAGCCCCCCTACGGAGGAAACTCATTTCCGCCGCTTGTATCCGCCATCTCGTTCTTTCGGTCATGATTTTCCCACAGTATGTTTAATCTGTCAGGTACATTTATATGCTGATGATGCCGTAATATACTCATCTAGTGCCAATAAATCTATTTTTGAAAACACTTTGCAAAATGAGTTTGTCTTAGTTCATAGGTGGCTCATGTCAAATAAATTGACTTTGAACAAAAAGAAGTCCCGCTGTATGTTGTTTGGTACCAGACTAGGTCTTGGTGATGCCTCAGATTTGACTAATTCTTTTACTGATGGCTCACCACTGGTACAAGTTACCTTATCTTGGTCTTTGGCTTGATCCTTTGCTCTTGTTTGAGTGTCACATTGAATCTATCACAAACAAATCCAGTCGTAACCTAGTTTACTCATCTGGAAAGTAAAAACTGTTTTACTTTCCAGATTAGAAAAATAATTGTCACTCAATCATTACTTCCTATTTTGGACTATGCTGATGTTTATCACAAAACCTCTGAAATATATCTCCAACCTCTAAATGGTATCTACAACAGTCTATGCAGATTTATCTTAAGGTGCCCGTATCGGACTCATCACTGCTCCACGTATGAACAGAAGAAGACACGATCATTGGCTCCAATTTACACGCAAATGTATTCACTTCAACCGTCCGCCTTGTGTAAAAACAATGTTTAATTCCATTTCCGTCACCACACCCCCTCAGACACACTCAGCAACCTTGTTTCTTTGTGCCTAAAACAAATAAAGAAATTTGGCAGACGTGCTTTCAAATTTAAAGCTCCATCAGATTGGAATGTTCTACCTCATAATATACAGTACACACTATTAACTCATTTTGTGTTTTCAAAAAGTTCGTTATTTTGTTTTTTTAAAAACATTATGTAATTGTTTGTGACTAATATTATTTTTCACTTATTTATGTGTGTGTATATACAGTGCATATATATATATATATATATGTGTGTGTGTATATATACTGTATATTTTTTTGTGTGTGGTTGTTACTACTATGTTGACATTATTCCTATGGCTGGTACTATACTATGTGCTTTATGTGGGTTTCGTGGGAATGATGTGGGGGGTGGGGTGGTTTCTGAGAGCCAACGTGTTTGTTGTTTGTGCCTATGTACCCATATTGTTTGCCTGTTTTTGTTTGGACCCTCTCGATAACGAGATGGTTCATCCCAAGGGGCTATCTGTCAATAAACGTACAAACACAACACAGAGCAAGAAAAAAGCACGGTCAGAAGCACAAACCTAAATCTATATAACTGCTCACCTGTTAATCACTTTTTTCCTATTATTTACTGTTTTACTATGCTAAAAGGTGGCTTTTACTCAATTCTTCATGCAATGCTGCAGCCAAAGTAGCGCATAGGTACACAAGCTACCTATTTGGGGTGCACACAAGATGAACCCTGAGCTGACATGTTAAATTACAGGAGGCAGCAGACTGAGACAGACGTGGGTGGAGGTAGGGGGGCTGTCAAAGTGTCTGACTGGGTTTCACTCTGTGGGGCTGGAAGGGCAAGGGGGGGTTTGGGTGTTGTTTGACCAGGAGGATTTGGCTACAGAGATGCTGGACTGATTTCTGGCACTTCTGTAGATGGTCCAGAGGCCGGGGGGGGGGGTGGCTGGCTAGCAGGTTGGCACCCCCTTCCAGGCTGCCGTACCCCCCCATCGACTCCCCTGTTTGCTCCCTTGCTTCAAGTTGTCCGTGGAGCGAAAGAATAAGAAGATTTTAAAATAAGCAAACACATAGGCAGCTTCCAGACGGCCGGCCAGCTGGGGGACGCGCACACACACACACACACACACACACATCGACAGCCCTCCTGCCCTACCGCACCCCTGACCTTGACCCCTCGGGTCAGTCCTAACTTGTTTCTGAATGGACGTCAGTGCAGCTGGGCTGTCTAGCCACATAATAAGTGCAAGTTCCTCCACGACACGGGCACCCCCTTCATCATCACCAACATCATCATTCAGCCCGTTTCCGCACTCGATAGCCGACGTGAATTCTCCGCAGTTGGACTGCAGCGCTTTTCTATTAGGCCAAATGACACTTTACAGCTTATTTTGTTTCGCTTTTTTATGTCGGACAATCTCCCCATGTATAATGTCACAGCCTTGTTTTTATAATGGCATTTTCTGGGGGGAAAAAATGCCCGAGCCCTTTATTATTCACATACTTTAGGGCAGGGTCGGTACCTGTCTGTGGGCGGGCCTGGTTAACTCCAATCAATTACAAAAAGAAGGCTTTTATCATTCTAATAATCACCGTGCATTACCTTCAGCACAAAACCCTAGCTAAGCTGTCATGAGATCATGACATCCATACATACCATACATCATACATGGGGGGGGCACCAAGCCCCGCGGACTCCACAGTTTCATTACGGTCATGTCTGTGTCGACCAGCGTGGCCTTTCACTTCAGTGCAAGCAGGCAGTTTAATCACACATACAGCACTACTCCATTTTCATTTCCTTTTCTTCTCCCCATGCAGCCTTCATTCCACTCGGGCTTCATGATTCTGCCCTCAGCGCTGTCTGGCCAGGCGCAGCGTTTGCAGCCTGTTGCGATGACATAATCACTGAGTCGGAGCAATGTACCCCGCCGTCAAACACCCCCCTAGCTCATGACTGCAATCACACTGCCGGTTGGCTCTGGAGTGGTGGCAACAGGAGACGCCTCTTCAGGTAAATGAATACAGCTACCTTAACAGCATTTAAACTTCAAACTCTGTCGTCAAACAATGGCTGCTGTAGTTGCAAGATTATATTACTATAATAATGCACACAAAATGTGCCCAAGAGGACACATTTTGTGTGGGTGTGGCTAGTTGACAAGAATCAGAGCAAGACAAGTGGAATGGGCCAGAAAAGAATTGAGCGATGGCTGCAAATGCTTTCAGCAAGTATTACATCAGGGCAGCACACACACACACACACACACGCAATCAATAGCTAAGCAAATAAAAAGCTGCATTCAATCTAAATAAGGCAAGTTGAAAGGGTCTGGGCCATAAATCAACCCTCTCTCAAAATTCCGCTTGTTTTTTTTTTTAAAGATACATAACAGTAATTGAACATAACTTATGATGCAAAGTGTTGGCGCAGGGTCCGTGTTTGACAGAATGATTAAAAACATTTACAGCCCAAAAGCAGGCGGTAGTGTGCAATGGAACCACTGTATTTTCAAATATACGTATGTAAAGCCTCCAACCTGCATGAAAGCGACAAGGATTACCTTAGGAAGAGACTGTGCATGAGGAAGTTAGGATATAACTGGGCATGGATCGGTGTGTTGTGCAAAATTCGATTGTTTATAGGACACGTGTCTGGCCGCTCGGCACAAAACGTCTGCAAGGTGGTGATTCTTCTGCACACTCGTCACTGAGTGTACACTTTCCTGCCATGCAATGGTTAACTCGTGTTTACACTGACATGAAAGTTGAGAATGTTCAAATGTTATCAGATCGTTTTAGGACATGTTTTATGGGGGTGACAGCGAGAGCCTGTAACATTTCCATGGGAGTGGATTGTGGTTTACTGAGTAGAGTGCACAGTATGTGAATGGTGTGTTTTTCACCGTGCTTTATTTCCTGTAAGTAAGCGTGAATGAAAACAATAATAATAGACATGGTTGTACTCAATAGGCTGCTTTATACAACACACGCATGCCTTTCTTCCTGGTCTTCTCGCATTATTACCAGAAAACCTGAATTAAATGAGGCTTGCCGGTGCCTCGTGTGGTCTTTTGAAGTCATTTTGATTTTCATGCTGTGGCCCAAATTGAATATCGTGGCAGTGCACTTCAATTGTAGTACACTGCCTGCGGTGTAACCACAGTTGGCATACACCTATAATAGCATATTTTTCCCATTAAGTCAAAAATGCATGCAAAAATGTAAAAAATGCGGATGTACTGTTTTGGTTGTACAATATGTTGTGCTTCTTGTCATGCCCAACTTTGTTTGTAACGCATTTCAATGACAAAACATGCAGGTTGGCATGCAGGAGAGCATATACAGTAGATGTTTTAGCACGCTCTCAAAATGAAAACCGAACCTGGAAGTCATTGTCCCCTAGCTCTATTGCCAGTGTAGGATCACCAGGTACAAATTTGGTACCGGCGCCTTGTCGCTGCCGTGTGGACGGCAAAGCAGTACCCTCTGAATGAGATGACCTCGCCGCCCTGTTGCCCACTAATTCCACTCCGTCAGCAGTCTAGACAAGCCGGAGGTGCGGGCAGACAACGGACCTTGAGCACTGGCGTTCTTTCTCCTTCTATAGTTCTGGTGTGCCACGCGGTGCTGTTTACAGCGCCGTATGTGGGCGTGCTTTATGTAGTACATGGTTTTTACCCAGGGTTCCCGTGTGGTTGTGACTGTTTACTCATCCCACACTGTGTGAATGCATTAAAAAAAAATCACAACAACCCAGCAGCGTTCCCGTGTGAACAGCACCTGAGACAGCGTTCATATCCTGTCGTGGAACCGGCAACGCCTGGATCCGAGCGGGACGTTTTAGGAAAAAGTGATTTAATAGCAGTCCTTGTAGGTGGCATAGGAGAGTCCTATTACGTGCATTAGCTGTCTCGTTTTATATTTTTAGAACGCACGGGAAAGACTACGTGTGTGTTCATGTCTGATATAAGGAAAGAATAATGAAATAATAATAATAATAATAATGAAAGTAAATGTCGCTGTCCGACAAATAGTTTTACTGCCAAGACTACCAATTTTCTTACCATGGATTTCCGTGCCGCGGTGTGAACACACATTTTTGGTTGCCCTTTGCAGGATTCAGTGTGAACTGCACAGACAAATAAACGCAGAACCTCCTGATGAGTCAATATTGCGCAATCTCTGTGTGGAAGAGGCTGGTGTTAGTTAGTGGCAGGTTACCAACCTGCTTCATGGTGGATGAAGAATAGACGGGCGGTGCCATTATGGTTCTGTGGATTATTTATCAAAGTCTTCCCCAAAATGTTTTTTTTGTCTTTGCCCATGTACCAACTTTATCTGCACCTGTACAATCAGCTAGATTTGTATTATATTTTTGCATAAACATTGCAACTGTGTCTGTCTTATTATACTGGGACTGCGTCAGAACGAGGGAACAAGTCACTAAAACAACAAAGCTGATGGTGGCCTACGACTTTTTCACAGTACAGTACTAAACAATTCCTCAGTTGTCAAAGTTAATTGGTTCCAGACCCGACCGCGATAAGGGAATTTCCACAAAGTAGGAGTCAGTATTAAAAAATGGAATGTGGTTGTAGTTACAGCATAAGAAATCAGTTATGACTTTCTAAATATCTTTTCTACCATTATTAGAGCCCTGTAGATATCAAATAACACCCCTAAAGGTACCTTTACAGTCCTTCCGTTCTTTGTTTACAACACATTGTTCAAATGTAATGCACTGGCTGTGGGATCACTACAACGGCACAAGAGACGGCATTTCTGTCATGAAAATGTATTTTTCTTTTGAACATACATTGTTTTGAGAAGCCACCAACTAACCGGAACTACGTTCCTAATGATGCACTCCACTGCTGATGGGGATGTCATGCCGATTCATGTCAAAACTCCAAACTATCCCTTTAAGAAAATGGAGTGGGTTTAAGTAAGACGCCAAAAACTTACCACTTACACACAGAATGTGAGGAGAACCTTTTTTTCAATATGTAATGACCAGACATGCCATGGCTGAGTCCATGCAGTGTGAGGGTAATGTAATATAACGTCACGTCTATGTAACATTACTGACGCCTAGTGGCCGGAATACTACATTTAACTTGTCTTTAAATATTTTTGGGCTAATAATAGTCCCTCGTCAATTACAGCTGCCATTCGTTCATTTTCTATACGGCTTATCCTCATTAGGGTCGCAGGTATGCTGGAGCCTATCCCAGCGGACAGGGTTGGACTGGTTGCCAGTTAATCGCAAGGCACAGAGAGACAAACAAACATTCACACTCACATTCATACCTAAGGACAATTTAGAGCGGCCAATGAAGCTAACATGCATGTTTTTGGAATGTGGGAGGAACCGGAGTACCCGGAGAACATGCCCAACGGAGATTCGAACCCTGAACCTCCTGACTGTCAGGCCAACGTGCTGCCCACTCATCCACCGTGCGGCCTTTCATTCATTAATTAATTTTCTTTAAAAAAAACTCCTTAGAGAGAGAGATGTTGCAATGTAGCAAGGGTATTGTACGTAAAAATAAACATAAGTTTCAAGTAAACATAAGTAATTATTCGATAAAACATGACATGTATTTCATAAACAATCCTACACCATTTTTTTTGCAAGCGTAGGTTGCTAAGTGTTGCGATATTGCAGTGGCATGCAGGCAGCATGCAGCAGGTCTTCAGAGAGGATGATGGCCTACTTCCACGGGGCGAGAGAGAAGGGGAGGCTCGTTCTGCTAATTAGCCCTGACAGGTGCAAACGACCACAAATACCTGAGGGGCTCGCCGTGAAATGGGCAATCGCACACAAACATAAACACAGGGCACAAAAGCAGTAAGGGGAGGGTGCGCCCACCGGCACGTTTTTAGGCTCTAAAGCGGCGACAAGTCGGCCACCGGACAGCCTGCATCCTGCTGCTTCTGTACGGATAGCCCTGATCCCCCCGTGCTTTGACAAGGCGTAATAAAGCGCCGCATTGTGTGCGTGTGTGTTAGTGTATGTGGAGGGGGGAGCGTTAACACAATGTTGCATGCTGAGTGCTGTGAGAATGGCGTACACTGCCGGGTCCCACGGCGCAGCAGCACACCAGGGCCTATAGCAGGGAGTGCCGAGCATGCTAATGAGGTCATTATGTATTGGCCTCTCTTTCCTTTACAGTGCGCCTGTCAGCGGAGGCTGGTAATGAAGCGCCGCACAGATGTCACATATGGCACAATGCAGCAACAGCGGCGGCGTCTCAGCAGTGGCGGGCCACAAGGATTGGATGGGATAGGAGCTAGTGACAGCGGCGGCGCTTCTCTTCTCATCCAGCATCCAAAGGTAGAAAGCGGCATTTGCATAGGTAATGAGGTGAGCTTCAAATGTAAAGACGCTGTCAGGCGACATTCAGCCTCTAATTGCCCCCGCTGTGTATTTTTAATCAGTAGCCTTGCAGCATGACGTTGCTTTGAATCGTTTTTATTTAGCGGCTTTATTCACAGGCCAAAAAGGAGGGAGGAAGGGGTGAGAATGAAGGCCAATGCAAATGCAATCACAGAATATTTGCATAGGCGTAAACAATTAGAGGGCAGATGGCAAACAGCGGGCGCTTAAAGAGAGCGCCATCTTGGCTGAGCGAGGCAACTGGCAGATAGCAATCGGCCATTTTGTAAGCGCGCCGCCGCCGCCGCCACCAGGCGCAGGCGAAAACAGCGAGGGCGCCAGTCTCTGGGCGTGCCAAGAGATTGGCAGGCGCGAGTGCGGCTTTAATAAGTTCACTAGCGCACACAATAACAACCGCCCGATCGCTCGGCGTCTATGAGGAGCCGCGCTCGCATTCATACAGAACGCCTTCACTATTTTAACATGTTGGAATTTGACGCACAATAAAAGCATTCGGAGGGTGCAGGACCTCTGCCGGGTCACTTGGCAAGCTAGGACATCTAATAAGGGCATTTTGAGGTCATATTTTACCCGGGTATTCATGTCAGGTGGAACGGGGGTTAAAAGCAAAATAAAAACAATTCCTATGGAGAAATAAAGCAAAACAAGGTAGTGGGCCCCTGGTACATGAACATGGACGCGGGCCACCACATTTCTACATAACCTGAGAGTGGGAGTGGAACCTTGGACTAAGCAAAAAAGCGTTCAACTAAAATAGACTTTTCATCAGCGGTGCAAAAGTTTCAGACCACAGCTAAAAACCATGAAACCCTAACATTTTCCAAAATGGATTTGGCATTCTAGATGTTTCCAGTGTTTCCAGGAGGTTAGTGGGAATGTTGTTCCTGGTGCTGAAGATGGCTTCACGGTGGGCATCCGCTATTTGGAACTGTTGTCCATTTTTGTAAACCTCCATCCCCAAATGTTCTCAATTGCCTTAAGATCAGGGCAACACGCAGGATGGTCCAAAGGAGTGAGGGTTCTCCTCTGGAAGAAGTCCTCTGTCAGGCAGGCGTAGGGAATTGCAGCGTTGTCCTGTTGAAAAAGCCGGTCATTCCCACACAGACGAGCGCCATCAGTCATGCGGGATGCCTCCTGCAACATCTCCACATAGTCAGCTTCCATTTGACGCCCCTGCACAACCTGAAGCTCCTTTTTTCCAGTGAAGGAAAAAGCACCTCCAGTGTGTCATGTGGGAAACTTATCAGTTGGGATCTCCTTGTCACGCCAGTAACGTTGGAAGCCATCAGGACCGTCAAGGTTTCATTTTTGGTCATCAGATGATTTTTTTCATCTTTCAATGTTTCATGTTGGTGCTCTTGTGCAAATTCCAAGCGGGCAGTTTTGTGGCATGGAATTTGCGGCCTATGAAGACGTTTTTTTTTCTTGAAACGACGAATGTCAAAAATAGCACGTTAACGGGGCTAACTAATTGTTCTGTTATTTATTTTAATTTTATTTTATTTATTTAGTTAAGTACAGGGCCGCACGGTGGCTGAGCGGGTAACATGTTGGCCTCACAGTCCGGAGGTTCAGGGTTCAAATCTCCGTTGGGCATCTCTGTGTTCTCCCCGTGCGTGCGTGCGTGCGTTTTCTCCGGGTACTCCGGTTTTCTCCCACATCCCCAAAACAAGCTTGTTAGGTTAAAGCATGTTAGGCGACTCTAAATTGTCTATTAGAGTGTGAATGTTGCTCTATATGTGCCCTGCGATTGACTGGCGACCAGTCCAGGGTGTACCCCGCCTCTCGCCCAAAGTCAGCTGGGATAGGCTCCAGCATAGCCGCGACCCTAATGAGGATCAGCGGCATAGAAAATGGATGGATGGATCATTAAGTACATTTTTTGTGTGTAATTAAGCCAAGCATTGTTCCCACACAGTCACGCAGAATCCGCCGCTCTCTTATAATGTTATTCTGACCCTGAACGCATCAGCATATATACTGTATAATATCTCCGACTCTAACAGTCCGCTCGTCCTGGGAATGACACTTCCTCATTGTCACTCAAGGACAATTTGCAGCATTTGAGTGTGCTCAAAAATCCCAGCAAACATGTCAATTCAACTTAAATGACGTCGTTGAACACCACCCCTCATTGCTCATAATGACACGGGTAAAGATGTGAGTTTCAATAAAATACCGTAAAATTGGCATATTTCATACATACGTAGTTGCAAATGGTGATAAATTCATTTGAAAAATCGGAATACATTTTTCATTAGTTTCACAACCCTACTTAAAAACCTTAGTTATCGGTTATTGTCATCTACAAATTGACTGTTTGGGTCCATAACCCTCAGGATCTTTCAAGCCGTTTAAAATGGATGTCTTACTGCATCCAACCTCAGCAGCAATGGCGGCCCAAAGGAGAGGCCTCGCTATGCAGCTCAATCCATCAATCCCATCCGATTGTTTGGGTTTTTTTGCCTTTGCCATCAAGAGATCTTGAATAGCTGACAGAAAATGACATTGAATCCCCGTTTTTGCCAAGTTGTTTTCCTTTTAAGGCTGTGGTTTTAAGTTTTGATCAGCTGATGAACAGCCAATTTCACTTCAATGGTTGCTTTCAATAAATTGCTTACTCCAAAAAAAAAGTGGTTCACTCCCATTTCTTCTTTTTGCATTGTGGAGCTCTGCTTAGAACCTCCATGAGATCCAACAAGGCAAAATGTAAATACTGCAATATTTTCGCTGTCGGTAACATTTTGATCAACAAATAATGTCAATGGAAAGCTATGCAGATGGCAAAGGGAATAAAGAGTTGTGATGTTTAGGTACTCACCAAAAAGTGTGAACTCTCATTGCTTTGGGTCCAAAACCGAGCGCCACATCTTCTGTTTAGATGCAGGTGATGTGCAGGTTAAAAAAAAGTCTTACTTCTGCAGCTGTTCATTATTCGTTACACAGCAATGAGTAGTGGACTTCAGGTTCTGCTTCCACCCAGAGAGAGAAAACCATGAAAGTCCCCCCCCCCGCCTTCTACCGTTCCACCTTTTGGATCAATACTGCACTTCCATATCCTCTGAAGGCGGGTGCTCTTAGTGCGACTCAAAAAATATAAAGCAATAAAAAAGACAAAGTCTGATGTAACAGATTGGAGAAAAAGTTGTCCTTTCATCCAGGCCCGTGAGATGAAGGTGTACTGGGCTTGGATGAATCGTCCAGTTTATCATTCTTTCCCCGTGAATCCTCACTCAAACAGAACCAAACCTTTTTCCCACGTCTTTGCTTATTCTTTTCGTCCACCCTCGTGTCCCGCCTCTGTGACTCTCTTGACAAAATTTTCCTGGCAAAACTCCTGCAAGGCTGAACCCACACCTAAAGATTTGTGTGGGGCGGCGGGTGCAACGGGGATGGCGCTGGATGGGGCTGGTGCCAGAACTGTTGAAGCAAGCTGGAAAAAGATGGAGGTGGGAACACTATTGTGGTGAATCCCAGGGCTCAGAGGGGCCCGCAGGCGGTTCTGGCCAACCTCTGCTAGCCTCTCTCCTTCGTATTGATTTCACTGCGCAGAGGCTCCTAGCCGGCGGCAATGGGCGCTCCGGCTCGCCCGCCTCACCTGCCTCTCTCCAGGCTCGGGCCGGGCCCTCGGCTGCCCACTCTGCAGCAAATGTTGGCTGGCCCCTGCCGGCTTTTTGGGACCCTTGAACACAACTGCCGGGGGCCACAGGAGGAAGGCAGCCAGAGAAGCAGTAATGGCGATCCACATCTGTGTTCACCTGCTCCGGGTTCAACCGCATCCTGCAATTCTGCCATCCTTCCTTCCACCCACTCCTCTTCCGCATCATTTTTCTGCAGCAAACAGACAAAAGAAACAATTGTTAATGTTAACTTTATAAGAGAAATTCAGCAGCGAGAGGTCATGGGTGAAAATTCTGGCATAGTCTCCGAGTTGGTAATATGAACTGACTAACTTTCCAGAGTGCAGGCCGCGGGGATTGGAGGTCTGACAGTTAACAGTATGAAGAATGCAAACTCTCTGCTGTGAGATCCTGTACTAGGCTTTCTCATACAGAGACCCTGCAAAATTGCAGCATCAGAGTCGTAGCAGCTGCACCGACTTTCAGTTGCACCGTCTGTGCCTTTTATACAGAACACAAGAATATTGTTGCACTCTGTGCAGTTTTATCAGAACGTGTACAATCAGATCTAAGCTTTCTGTGTGTACTTCAATTGGTTTCAATGGTAATCTACACTTGCCCTTATTTCTCTACAATGACCCCGTGAACTTACTACTGTCATCGGATAGTAATGCAGCACGATCACCAGGAAGCGGCACTTTTCCTACGGAGCAGTTTCAGCGCTACTCTTCTTATATTTTAAATATGGAGATCCACCAGAACTGTAAATGAGCACCCAGTTTGGCCACAGAGGAAAAAAACGTTCTTCAAACAAATTTCGAGCAGATCTTTTTGTGAATGTCAAAATTGCCTTGGCACTCCCCGGGATATACACTGTATCATCTTATACCTTGGAGTGGTTTTTCTCTGCATTTAGCAAATAAATGTAGCAAATAAATTTGTCATTGCATGTTTACAGTTGGCCGCACGGTGGCTGAGTGGTTAGCACATTGGCCACACAGTCAGGAGATCTTGAAAAAACCTGGGTTCAAATCTCCGTTGGGCATCTCTGTGTGGAGTTTGCATGTTCTCCCCGTGCGTGTGTGGGTTTTCTCCGGGTACTCCGGTTTCCTCCCACATTCCAAAAACATGCATGTTAGCTTCATTGGCGACTCTTAAAAATTGTCCATCGGTATGAATGTGAGTGTGAATGTTTGTTTGTCTATATGTGCCCTGCGATTGACTGGCAACCAGTCCAGGGTGTACCCCGCCTCTCGCCCAAAGTCTGCTGGGATAGGCTCCAGCATCCCCGTGACCCTAATGAGGATAAGCGGCATAGAAAATGATGTGAAGGCACATTGTGTTCGCGGAGTTGCGATTCAAGAATCTACTTTCCTTTTTTCCGCCTTTTTTCCTCTCCTTCCAGTTTTAACATGTAAAATAAGCTCAGGACCTGATCAAATGGCAGATTATTGATGCAAATCAATGTTGGACCTCAAAGTGATACACTGAGGACAATGCATACAACAGTGGCTGATGTTTGGGAGGCAAGGTGCGACAATCGCCCCGATTTCAGTGAGTTACGGTTCAACATGTTGATGGAACAAAAGAACCAGAACCAAGTTGATCCCACAAAATGTCAAACAAACAACATTTAGCCTGTGTTGGCGCCAAAGTCCGTGTGAAGGAATGGAATCTTTGTTGAAGAAGCACGTTTCAGCTTTTGTGTCAGTTACACACATTTAAATGGATCCTGCTAACCTCTTCATATGATAATAGAAGTTTGGCGGCGGTGGCGGTAGAGGCGAGGGGGGGAGGGTTTATTTCTCAAAGAATTCATGCTCCCATTGTGTTCCCCGGTAAAGAAAGGAACATGCCAACCCCCCCTCCACAGCCCAACTATTCTAAACTATGCCAAAACCCAAACATTCACCCAAAACTGAAAACTTCGGGGCAAAAAACTTGCTATCTAGCTTCCGGTGGAATAGAAAAGTAAAGCGTTAAAGTTCAAGGTGGACTTCGGAGCCAAGTGGGCGCTGGAGTGTCCAAGAGGCAAGTTCAGGGAGAAGGAGGTGGCGGTTTGGGTTCGAGGGGCACGGATCGGGGGAACGGGGTGCGCTGCATGTCTCAGACACAATAATGCTATTCATTGGGCTCAGACATGGGTGTTAACTCCCCTCTGACCGAGCACAATGAGCCTCGGCGGCTTCCAGGCAGCCTTGCTGATATTGTTAGTTCAGGACTGCTTTGTGGCTGCCGCGGAACACGGCCCGTGCATTGTGGTCGTCCCCCAGGATGGAAGGAGGGAGCTGTTTGAGCGGTGAAAGGCAAACAGAGAGCGGGAGAAGAGGTTTGTTAGAGATGAAGCAGAGAGAGGGGACAAGTGGAAACGAGGTCAGGGCAATGTTTGGTCGTCGGGGTTTTCGAGGTTGTGTTCCTTGGCATTGGACTCGTGCATGTCCAAAAAAGATTTCTGAATGACAATTTGGTATAGTTTTGAACAAAAAGGGGTGGAATTCATTCATTCTTTTTCTATGCCGCTTATCCTCAGTAGGGCCGCGGGGATGCTGGAGCCTATCCCAGCAGACTTTGGGCGGGAGGCGGGGTAGAAGTTTCCATCTTCTGAGGTTGTTTTAGACCTTTAAAAAAGGTGGGACCCTGCCTGTGTGAAGGTGTAACGCGTAATGCAGAGACTGGGCTGTGACGTTGACGCATAAAACGTGTTAGACACGTTGCACCAGAAGCTGGCGGTGATGTTCGTAGGGGTTCTGTGTCAAAGGCACAGATTAATAATAAATGTGGGATCTACTGTTATTGTTCTGATGCAGCAATTTTGCAGGATCTCCGTGTGAAGGAAGTCATATAATAATTAAAAATATAATATAATTGAAAATGTGTGTCATGTTTTTAAAAGTGCACATATCAAAGTTTAAGCGTGAACTTTGGGGCACGGCCGTCATCAGGGGGTCAGTGCCCTGCGAGGTTGTCTTAAGGCAGTGAGGCTAGTGCCCCTTTGTCCTTGGTGGTGGTGGTAGGAGAGGATTACGCTAGTCAAACCAGAGAAGACAATGTTCCCCCCTCCTGGGAAGGGAGGTCCAACCTGCTCTCTAGCAATGATAGGGGCAGTCAACTGATGCCTAACTCAATTAAGGACAGGGGAAAGTAGCAGCAGGACCAGGCTAGACGCATGGGACGCTGAGAGGAGGGGTGTGGGATTAGAGCCAGATCACCAGACCACATCCAGAGATCAGGGCAGATCAAAATCTCAGGTGATCTACCTCCTGCTCCCTAATAATACCCTCCACAAGTATTCAAATCCAATGACAAAATGCAGCACATAATCCTATTAGACTGTAATGGGCGGGGTATATTTAAGGAACAGTTAGGCGCAGCGCTCTGAGGCGCACTGCAAACAGATGTGGTTCTGCAGCACTTCCCAACAAGGATTTGGCAGCACTGTGGATTTGGAACATGCCAAATCCCATTTGTCTGAGAGTTTGTATCGACAGCGTGCAGCCTCTGTGAGAGGAGAGTGTACCTGGAGGACAGGTGGCTGGGGGACAAGAAGGTCGAGATGGGGAGGGCATCCTTTGTTAGTGACGCACCACCTCAAGCTCCGGGTTTTGCATTCTTTTTGTAAAACTACAGTGACACGGCAGCGCAGAGTCACTGTCAACCCTCCGGTTTCTTGTTTTACCGCCCCTCATATATCCCCTGCCAGATAGGAGTGCTCAGCAGCTCCCAGAAGGTTATTGATCCTGAGAGCGAGCCAGGGGCCCTCGTTCCCACTTTCTCTCTCGTTCCTGCCTCTCTGCAACTTTTTCCCCCTCCCGCCCTATAACTTCATTTATCAAGGTTAAAGAACTCTTATAAAAAAGGGAAAAGGGGGTCGCCTGGATGCCATCTGACTGCATGAAAGAAATCCCCTCAGGCTGCTCCAACACAGGAGGATGCTCTGTGCCCGAAGCCACACACACACACACACACACATACAAAGGAGGAAAGAAGCTCATCCTGAAGCGGCATTTTTCTTGTGCGGAGCATCCAAAATGTCCTCGCAAAAAGCAAGAAAAGGACAGCTGTCAACGGTTGTGCCGACACAAAGCTAGAAGATTGAATGGCTTGTGAAAAGTGCTAATGTTTTCCCGGTGAATCCAATCCCCAGCAATGTTTTATGAAGTCTATATGAGCTATTCATGCGTAGCGTCAGTGTTGCTTGTGCATGCAAGCTCTTTTACAGTAGGTAAGCCCAATAACAGGACATCGATAGATTTTTTATGTCATGTTTCCTTGAATCTCACAAAGAGCAGAAAAAGAAGTACCTAATAAATTGACCCAAAAAAACAACAAACTGAAGCATATTTCCATTTGTAAAAAGTTTTCAGTGTAAAGTAATTGTATTGTATTGTAATATTATACTTTATTGCATTTATTTTGTGTGTCATATCAATGATCTTGTTGTTGTTGATCATGCACCATTTTTGGCCAAACCCTCAAATATTTATTCAATTAAACATCTTGCAGTACTAATGGCATTTTTTTTTATTTAATGGAATGTTATATGATAATAATAATAATAATTATATTCATTGCATGACTTCACAAACTCTAATGAAGCAACTTCTTACTGAGGAGGAAGCTGCGTAAAGGTGAGACGTGGGCAAAGGACTGCCTGCTCTCGAGTTCCTTGTCTTATTAGCGTGACTAAAACATGCCCTCATTAAACTAAATGTTCACTCAAATTGAACACAAAGCCTCAGGGCCTGTAAACGGAGTGCTCATTAAATCACCCACAAAGAGAGAAACAAGTTTAATAGAGAGCGCTATTGTTCCCTGTTCCTAAAAAAAAAAAAAAAAAAAGGGTTCAACATGTGTTGTGGTTTTTGTCCGCCATTGTCTCTGCACGAGTCCACTCTCCTGCGCTAAAGGCCACAACACACACACAGCAGCAGTTACAAAAGCCACACCTTCCCCTCCTTTTGTGCAGCCTAATTGCTGCCATGCATCTTCGCTGCGGGCTAATTAGGTGAGTCGTTGTGAGGCATTGTCTCCCTCGGCCATCGCCCTTTCACACCAGCAGAGAGCGAAACAGAAAACAGAGACTTATAAAGGCAACAAATAAATTAAAACGTATAATTTGAAGGTTGTATACTTGCAGATCTTTTACACTTCACGTCTATCTGTGTGTGAGGTATCGTCTGTCCAGGGGCGGTCGGGGGCAGACATTATGGGCCATGCAATCTTAAGACAAATAAAAAGTCATTTCCAGCTGTGCTCAAGGGCGGAAAGACTAAGGAATTGAACTTGCACCTCCTCCTGGATATATTTCACTATATTTTTTAGAGTCCATGGTGAAGACAAACATCTCAAATATGTTGGCAATCCAACCACTGCCACTACATTGAATTTGTACTGAACTCGTTCAGGGTTCAAATTCAGGACCGCGCACGCCCAAGCGAGAATCATACCTCTAGAGGAATAGTGGGGCGGGGGCGGGGGCGGGGGCGGGCCCCCCACTATTAAACGCTCAGGGTGAGAGGCAGGGATTATTTTCAATAGTAGTGCAGACCTGCCAACATTGTACAGTACAGATCAATAAATAGATATCAGTTTCTCAATAGTATTTCAAATCAGGGGGGCCGGGGGGGGCACTTATGACCCCGGGGGGGGGGCATGACAGAGTAAAAATCGAGAACCACTGCCGTAGACCATGAAGCCACAACGTGCTGCTTTTTCTTCGGCCTTTTTTGTGACACGTATTTCAACAGAAAGCGCCGCCACAAGAAGGAATGCCAAGGGAGGGTTTCGTAGTTTTTATGTCTGGTTAACTTGTTTAGTGAAGAATTTGGTACAAATTTACAATGAAAAGAACACCAGGTGTGTGATCGTCACACTAAATCAAAAACAGGAATATTCAACATATTTGAGCCTCTTGTTGTTTGTTTGTTTATTTGGAGCCACACAAAACACACGGGATAGAGCATAATCAAAATAGAAGGAGTGGGACGAAGACCAGCTTATTTACACCCACCCCCTATTCCTAACACTAACGCTCGTTATATTAACACAATGTGCAGTTTATGCAACACATAAACAATATAATACACACACATACAATATAAATTATTATTAATGCTTAATACCTTGTACATCTTATCCAAACCAGTGACTAGTTACTCATTATTATACCATCATCATATATCAACATATTATTCGTGTGTTATAGCAAATTCTTGGATTTACTGCACAGTATACAGTATATATTTTTATGCATACAAGAGAATCTTGTATGCATAAAAATATTGGTTATTAGTGATGATGGTAATAAGAATTAGTTTGGATAGCAAACTAACTGCCAGAGACGGGCTGCGCTCTAGCAACACCACCACTCTTGGCCAAGTGCCCGATGCTGTGCATTAAAAGAGACAAGATTTTAGATTTAAGATCTAAGCCTTAAATTGCTGGGACTTATCCATGCATGCTTTTTTTTTTATAGTGCTTGTTCTCAAGAGGGTTGCTGGAGCCTATCCCAGCTGTCTTTGGGAGAGAGGCGGGGTACACGCTGGACTGGTCGTGCTTGTATTTAACTACATCCGTTTACATATAGAAGCGTAAACAGATGGTTTCAGGCCCATCCCTCCCTCCAGCTTTCAGCTTTTCCATTTTTTGCGAGGCCAACGTAGGACTTTTCAAGACCAAGAATAAATCAGAGCGGGAGGCGGACGGACACGTTCATCTAAATTCCATTTGGGGGAGTTGCTAGGAGAGTCGCAAGCCTCACCCGTTCGTTGTTCAAGTCCACTCGTTGACCTCGCGAACCAGACTCTACCCGCCGCCAACCAAATAATCCCCTCCCCATCAGCCGTGTCTCCCTTAAACATTGAAAGCATTGCCTTCCCACACAAGTTCTCGTGGAGGTGCTGACAGGAAGGCAAGTAGGGTGACATCATGGGTGCAAGGCGACGGGGGTGGAGGGGGGTGTAGGAGGGGGGTGTAGGAGGGGAGAGCACCCACACAATGCAGCAGGGCATCTGGCACTGGGTGGTGGTGGGGCCCTGGATGGGACAAAGCCTTTATAGCCCCCCACCCTTTTTTGGAATATGATTAAAGTTAGTAAATGGCTGAGGTGCAACATCTATTATGCTAACACCAGAGTAGCCACCTTTTGAAACAAAAGCACAGGATATAAATAAGTGTATGGTAACAGTGTTTCTTTGCAAAAGCCCCCATCTCTGTCTGGTGGGCTCATGCAAAAATGCTTGTGTGCTATGAGGGTGTATTGTGCAAGGCCTCGGTGTGTATTTTAGTGACGTGACGTGACCCTGGCAGGCCGAAGCGGGGCTGGTGCGTCGCGCCGGGCGTGGGAAAAAGGGGAGACCTCTTTTCACAGCTGCTCCGGCCGTTGCATTGAACCAATAGAGGGCCCCCACCGGCACCACCATCACCACCCCCAAACTGCCTCCACCACTAATGCCACCCCCACCCCCCCTTCTTCTCTCCCATTCAATCTCCAGTCTGCTGCTTTTCACCCAGCACAACCCTGACCCCCCACTCCCTCCACCGCCCGTCACCCGTCTGCGCCCCATACTCCATATTTAGTCGCAAATAAAAACCACAAAAAGTGCTAACATGTTTCATTCTTATGTGAGATTCTGTGCGATTCCCTTTTTTGCACTTCTTCCAAAGGGCCATGCAAATAGACTTTAATTTATGTTAACATACACGCCGTCCACTCTGCACACACTCCCGCACAAAAGTGCATTCATTTCAGGAGATTTATATCCTATCAAGACGCATAATGCAGAGGGTGTGATTTAAATCAACTTTCAAGAACAGCCCAGGGAGGTGGGATATGCATACAAATACAAAAAAAATGGGGATGACCGAGAAATCTCCGCAGGCTTTTAAAAGCGGATTTAAGACGCTGTGACAGCGAACGGGGGGGGTTTGGTTCTATACCATTCAACAGAACCCAATGCGCTCAATCGCTGTGTTGAAACATATGAGGGGATGCATGATTTGCTGCACATCCCACACGCCCACGTGCATTTTTTTCACCTTTTAAAGGTCATATAACATACAGAATAACTCAGGGAGAACCTCTGGAGGACTTTGGTCTGTGGAAAACTGTGTGTGTGTGTTTGTGTGTGTGTGTAGCTGAGGACCTGAAAGGACTCCATCTCCCTTGGCCAACGCGCCATGACGGTGTGGAGCAGAGCGGCCTGAATTGGTTCCTCCGGGGCGGCTGGAGAGCTGATACCGAATGAGGGTGGAGGGTGGGGGGATAAGAGGATGGAAAGAAGGAAGGAAGGATAGGACTTAGGTGAGGATGGAGTGAGAAGAGGATGGAAAGGTGCAAAGATAAAGCGGGTTTGAGGATGGGAGGTTAAGAACATGTAAAGTTGGAAGGGCGAAACGACTCAAAGATGAGAAGACAGGAGACTGGAGGGATGAGGATCTGCGGGAATGGAGGGAGGGAAGGATGGCACGAGGCAAGGATGATAAAAGATGGAGGATGAGAAGACAGAAAAGTGGCAAGATGTGAGGATTTGCGGATGGGATGCGAGGATGAAAGAGGGTGTGAGGATACAGGAATGAGAAGACTAGTGATTGGTAGAATGAGAAGATATGAGTATGGAGGGAGGGCAGGATAAAGGATCAGAAATGGATCAGAATGGAGGAGACAGGGATGGAAAGGCGAACGAAAGAAAGGGTGAAAGGATGAGGACACATGAGGAAGGAAATAGAGAATGACGGGATGGTGAGAGAACGGAGGCTGAAAGGGTTAGAGCAATAGATGGAGAAAAGGATGACAGGAATAAAGGAAGAGAGAATGGGGAGAAAGGGAGACGGTAGGAGAAGAGGAGGACAGGGGGAGGCGGAAAGAATGATGCGAGAATGGAAGGAAGGCCGGTAATGGCGGGGTGGGGTTGCGAGGACGAAAAGAATGGGAGGATACAAACAGAAAGTGAAAGCAACAAGATGCAAGGACAGAAAGTTGGCAGCGTGCAGGGAGGAATGAATGAAGGAATGAAGATGCACACGGAGGAAGGGCAGAGGATGTAAGATTACAGGTTTACGTGTGTCTGTGAGAGGACGTGAAGACGGCGGAGCACATTTAGTTTTGCTTCCAAACGTCACTTGAAATATTGGCTGCACAGTTAAGGTTTTGAGATGGTGACAGTAGGACCCTGGGACAGATCCTTTAGAAGAACAAGAACAACACAGGTCCAGCACGGAGCAGTAAAGCGTCCGGTGCACAGCAAGGACGTGTGCATGACGCCGCGCAAACACCCGGCATGCATTGGTGTGTGTGCTGTCACGTCTGCTTTGTTACGGCGCCAGATCGAGCCCGGAAGCGGCGCCCCCACTTCTCCAGTCCGCCGCTTGCATCGATTACAAGGGGTTGAGGATGCGCTGTCGACGCGAGCGGCCCTCATTGCGTTTAGGAGGTGGTCGAACGCCACGGAAGAGGATCGCCACAGGCGGTGGAATCTCCTCTGATCTTCACTTGTCTGATTCTCGCAAACTCTTTCCCTTGAGGAGGAGGGGGGGGAGGAGCGGGGGGGGCGTTCATATAGAACTAGGCCAATGTCACAGCAGAACACTCATCTACCCCTGGAGGGAAATCAAATAAAATCTTTTCGGTTTCTCCCCCGTTCTCGGTGATGAACCTCTCCCACCCTCCATACTTGTCTAGTTTGTTCTCCGCGGGAGGTGGAGAAGGCACGAGGCGAGAGGCGCCTAGCTAATCTACGGTCATGTCACTCATCGTGGAGAGGCGAAGGAAGGAAGGAAGGAGAAGGAAGTGGGAACTCAGAGTCACCTGCATCTTCTCAGGAGGCCGCAGGCTAGCTGGTGCAAACCGGTCAGCAGGGGCAGGGGCTGAGCGTTATGCAGTTTGCGGCGTGACACAGAGGAGGTAAGAAATGTCCCGGAGAGGGAAAGAAATGTTTGTTTTGCCGCCGCACCCTGTGGCGCCGCACCCACAACCGCCTCTTGTGTGTCTTTTGTGTGACGAAAAAGGGGTCCAGCCTGTACCCTCATATCCTGTGGAAAGCACTGTCTGGAAGGCTTCCATCCCACACTCGAGTGCAGCGAATATAAAACGCAACCAGCGATTGCAAAGAAAACCATAAAAGGGGAAGCTACACCATTGTCACATGTTACTTAAGGTCAGTTAGAGTCAATTCTTTTTTTTTTTTACACTTTTGACAGCTAAAGAACGCTTAAAAACCATGTCGTACGCATTACACCTACAGTATGCCATTAAGAAGCACTGCTTTTCATACATACCCAGGCTTAGCTTCTTTTTACACTCCGATAACAGTTAGGAATGTTACACTACTTGAAATATTGCCCGCTCAACCTGGTAGGTTTTGGGGTGATTTCCATTCTTACTTTTGTTTTTAGTACCAATATGCACTACACTGTGCCGATAGCGTCCGTCACTTTTCACGTTTCCGATATCGATAATGGCATCGGCACGTCCCCCAAACGAACGTCAGGTCATAAACCATGAGAAGGAATGATAGTGAACGAACACTTTACGCTTCCTTTACCGTGATGCCACAAATGAACACTATTTGTGCAAAGAAAGGCCAATACTAAAAATACTTCATTTTCCGCGGAGTACTTTCAAAGTTAGGGTTTGAGGTTCAAGTTCAGTTCGTACCGCACAGATACAGATACAGTACATATCATCAGCAGCAGAAAAACTGATACCGGTACGAACCGATCAGTCTGCAAATATTATTGGACACGCCTGTTTGCTATGGTGCACATTCACAGATGCTTTAGTCACCAAGATTTATGTATTATTAAATGAGGAATAAGGGAAAAGGTTGAAAATGCCTTCCAAAAGTAGACCTGCACCTTATTCGGGACCCTCGCCGAAAATCGGTTCTTGGTCCCACCCCTCCACAAACGTAAATGGAAAAGGATGAAGAAGATGAAAACTCATCCCCTGTACGCCTACAATTGGACAGGTTGCCAAAAAGCTTCAGTTTGGGTGTGAGTGTAAACACTTTCATGGTGTAAAAGTGGTCTCACCTGAAAAGTGGGGTGCAGCATTTGTGTGGGCAGGTCAGAGATCCTCTCCTCAACGCGGGGCTTCAGTTAGGCCTGCAGACGTTATGAATGCGTGTGAAAGATACCTGCAAAGCAACAACACAATCATTTATACGAGAAAGGAAGCACGATACAGTCCACAAATATTTTTGTTTCATTAAATATATTTCATGTACGACTTGTTATTCATACGCTCTATCTCCCGGTCGATTGTGCAAAAATGGCATTAAACCACCCGATGTTATTGCATTGCTCACGTACACCTTTGGATTTAATATAACTGCAGGTGTACTTAATGAAGTGTCCAGTGAGTGTATTTATGCCAGCTTTTTTTGGGGGGCGGGGGTCCAAAAAAAAAAGACGTGTGCATCTTTCTTCTGATGTTTGAAATGCTTCTTTCATTTATTTCAGCTGCCAATACTGGAGGAGATGAATTGAAATCTCTCACTCTCCCTCACACACACACACACACACACACACACGCACACGCGCGGGCAGGCAAACACACAAGCGGTGCACCTCACGAGCGATTACACAAAGTACTGTGAGATTACATCCACCAAAAATCTGACGTCCTTTACGGATTTAAAGCCGGCTTGTCAGCCTTTCAAATACTTTCCCTTTTCGTTGCCTTGCATGGGTCAGATGCTGTTGCTAGGCTACCGAACCTCTGGAATTCATAAGTTGAAGGAATGGGGTTTAAATAAATATAAACATACAGTTCAAGGTAAAAAAAAACAAAAAAAAAACACAAAGCATGGTGGCAGAAAACAGATGAAGAGGTTTTGATGGGTTGGAACCAACATAGGTTGTGGAGAAAAATGTGTGCCAATGTTGGAACACTTTAATGTTGGGGCAATTAAGGGAAAAGTGTTTCTAAATTGAAAAGAATTGACCATAAGTTCTTATTTTGTTTGGAAGAAAGGCGACAGTTCCTCACATTGCAAACTGCAGTGAGGCCCGTGCTTGAAGCTGAACAACAACATGTCTGTGGTTATTGTACTCTGCATGGTAGCATGATGGGGGAACCTGCAGCTTATGGGCCACATACGGTCTATGAGGGCATTTCAAATACTCTAGTACAATCCAGTATGTGACACAAGCAAGATACCATCTGGGATGGTGGTTCAGAACTGCAGCAGAGCAGTAAAGCTAAAAAAACCAGTAAAAAGGTAGGGCGCACGGTCCAGACGTCTTTGTCATATCGTCCTAAGGTAGAGAAATAAACAAGGCCTAAAAAAGCACAGCGCAATAAAAAGGGTAAAAAAGCAGACATAAAGACAGTTGAGTGATGGAGACAATGCACCGTGGCAGGTGTTGTTGGACCAGACCAGACTCCATCTGGTGCTGAGGGCCCGAAGAGGGCCCAGACAGACACATATATTAATGTGGGAACGCCGACGTCTAGCCTGCCTGCCTGCCTGCCTGCCTGCCTCTCCGTCACTCGCCAGACTGAATTTCAATCTCAAAGCCGCCCCCAACCTCCTTCTATATCGGCCCCCTCCCCGGGTGCACCCCATTTATTACCCCTTCAGCAATGCATTCGTTTCTACCACAACTGTGCAAACACTGTGTGTGTGTATACTGCAGCCAGAGCTATAGTCATGCCAAATTAAAGTGCAGTAAATGTGTTAGGTGGATGCTGCAATAATCCCATTAAAGGACAAAAGAAGCGCACTTTTGTATTTATCACAACTGGAAATGGAAATTAGTACAAATGTTGGGAGACCTTGTCAGTAAGCCAAAATGGCTAATATGCCACCCAGGGGTTAGCACTATGGGAGAAATGCCACGGCATGACTTCCCTTCGTAGACATGCTGTTGACTTTGGATGTCTTTAATACTTAACTGGGATGGAGCGAAGTAATGCCTTTCCTGTCCCAAACCAACTGGTTTTGACTGAATTGGACCGCGTCGTGCAATGGCATCGCTATTAAGTTTTGCTATTGCTATTCCTACCAAGTGCAGTAATAAAACATCTTGATTTTTAGGGACTTTATACAATTTGATGAAGTATAACCTGTGATTGAACACTTGACTCTCAGCATTATTTTTAAAATGGACGATAAGATTCGTGCTAAACAGCGAGAAGGCTTGCTTCCTAGAATATATGCAGCACATTTGATGTGCAATGACCAGTATCGGTTCTTAAAGTCTCAATGCTCCTCGGCATTTACAGTTTAATGGCTGTCTCTTCGCATTCACACATATCGTGTACTGGTCGTCTTTCAGCAATTCTGGCGGAAAAAGTTACTGGTCTCTCAGCACTGACAATATTGTTTTAAGTGTTTTTGGATGGCCACCACTAGTTTGGTTGTCTCTGCGCAGTAAAACTCCTTTGACAAAAAATAACTGTAGGGAATGTTTTATTGTTTGGAAATGTTTTGACAAAAAAACTTGATTATATTGAATGCTGTTAGTGCTAATGCTTGTCTCTCAGCATTGACACATTTTCTGGCGGATAATACAATCTGTCTTCGTGGTCGTGAGGTTGAGGAAAAAACGCCAAGAACACGCTCGTCTCAATGGTTTGTCTTTCTGCATGCAGAAAAAATTGCTTCTCTTGATATTGTCTCTGCACTGACAAGCTTGTTTTACTATTAGTGTCCTTTGTGACATGAACATTGTGAACAGTGTAAATGATTGCCTCATTTCGTACTGCACATGTGAGTGTATACACTGAATATGGAAAACATTAGCAAAAGCACCAGCTTGGCTAGCACTACCGCCGTCTCCGTCTGCAGCTCTACAGTAGCGGCAACGGCCCTGTATCTAGTAGCTTAGTGCCGTCTGCAGCTCTACAGTAGCGGCAACGGCCCTGTATCTAGTAGCTTAGTGCCGTCTGCAGCTCTACAGTAGCGGCAACGGCCTTGTATCTAGTAGCTTAGTGCCGTCTGCAGCTCTACAGTAGCGGCAACGGCCCTGTATCTAGTAGCTTAGTGCCGTCTGCAGCTCTACAGTAGCGGCAACGGCCCTGTATCTAGTAGCTTAGTGCCGTCTCCATCTGCAGCTCTACAGTAGCGGCAACGGCCCAGTATCTGGTAGCTTGTTTAAAATTCAACAGGCCATTCTAACACTACATCCAGAACAGAACCATGCAGCAAGAGCCACTTTACTGCCTCTGATGGGCAGCATCATAAAAAAGGTGGTGCTGGCTGACCCTGGCCTCTCTAATCTTACCTCCAAAATCTGCTCCTCTACATCTCCCACGCAGACAGCGAGGCGTTTCTGTGTATATACCTACCACTGCATAACGTCAGCCAGACACGGGGATGCCGGGAAGGCGCAATACATTAACAGAGGCCTTCTGCAGGTTTCATTCCCTGCATAGACACTCACATGTGGCAAGGCACCCAGCTCGCCTTAAAAATCAGATCCATGAGGGGAAAGCTTATCCGCTGTTCTATCATTGGCTGCCTCGTATGCAAAAGTATCTTATTTAAGTGGACTCAACACCTCACCGTGGATCTGGCTAAATCCTGGAACACATGGCTTCACTTTATGGCATGTGGCTCATATTGCCATAAAATATATGCTGACCTGACGAACACAACCTGCAAGACCAGGTCCAGCAAGTATACGGCAGGCAATCTGCAACCCCACAACAGAGCCTACGCATACGTTGCTAAATGACCAGTTAAGATGTGCACCTATGGCCTTTTCCTCGGCTGGTTTCAATTGATTCGATGAAGGTGGGTGTGGAGGGGCGCTGGTGGAGCACGTGACTGCCACCGGTGGTCCAATCGGACGCGTCTCTCTGCAAACATCCGCGATCGTTTCATTCGCAGCGAACAACAATGCGCGGAGTAATAGAAGGCGTGCACGTTCGTGCGTGAGTGCAGGCTCTCCCCCGCCGCCCCGCATGGAACCAATGCACGCCGCCATGACTCCCCCCTTTTATGCATGGCTTGGGCGCTCCAATCCGGGCTTCACCGGCGCAGGTTTCTTCTCCTCCGTGCGATCCTCGTCCCTGCGCGGTGGCTTCATCATCGCTCCATGCAGCCGTCCTCCGCATCCATGCTCGCGTCCGCGGGGGTGGGCGACGACCGCGGGATTAGTTTCTACATTCGGTTCTCTAGCTTTATGATATTGCATAAACTCATACAGCTAGATAACCAAAGAGAAAAACTAGCCCACGTCTCTTAAAGGAGCCGCCGGCGTCAGGGCTGCTTGCGTGGGGATGGTGGTCACATGGAGAGAGCCATTGCGTCCCCCTCCCTCCCTCCCCCTCCCTCCCTCCCTCTCCCTCGCTCTCTCCCTCCCTCCCACTCCCACTCCAAGCATGAAGAGGCGTTCAGTGGCAATTATTGTGCCGGACATGATACCTGCACGAATCAAAGGCGGCGAGCACGTCTTGTAAAAAACACACGTGACGTCACGGAGGGTGACATCATCAACATCGTCGTCGCCGGCGCACGAGCGGCCCACGCGGAGCGCGTGCGGGGTGATGCCGATGACGTCACGCTCATTTGTCATCCTCCGACACAGTACGATCACAAAGTTGACACATGGTATCCAACTCTTTGCCTTTAAACTATCGCGACGCAACAAACAAGAGTGTTGCGTTAAAGGCCATCTTACACCGACCCCATTTCACACACACACACACACACACACCACCTTTCAGAGTGTTTTAATCCACGACAAACTATTAAATGTCAACAGCATCATCACTAATCATGAGCAAAATATTGTGCATGTCTTCATCTTATTTGGATGAATTATACAAACGCATCGTTGTTGTGTCTTACAAGTCTGGTCTAATTTTCTGGTCATTTTGGAGCCACTTTATTAAAAAAAATAAAAAATAAAAATCGACTAACAAAAAGTTAAGCTCCACCAGGTTATCATACAGCGGGTGCAGCCTGACATCCAGGCCGGGCTGGGAGCCTCCCTGCCCGGCCTTACCCAGCCGTAGTGGCCGGAGACCCACGTGGGGCACGGTTGGTGCCGAATTATTAAAAACGCAAAAAGCCTGATAAATGCAGGTTCGTTTAAAACTGGCATGCATTAGAGGTGGGACGCCAGCAATCTTAAGGAGGAAATGCACATGCATGCTTATTGTTGTCACACGCGTTGACAACAATAAGCATGCATTTTTCCACACCAAATGTGGATAGGTATTTTTTAATACAAACAAACCTGCTCTCCAGACACGGATGTCCAAACATTATAACTCAAATATCCAATTTAACGTTAATACGTGGACATTACAAGACGTCGACAGACCATACAGTATATTCACTAAAATAGTTAATATTACATTCATATACTGTATTTATCAAGGACAGAATGGAAAGAACTTTCCTATTAAATTGATAAAACTAAACACACACGGTCTAACATAGTCAGTCACTCAAATCCTCGCATTTTCAGTCCTATGAATTTTGCCTGTAATAATAATAATAATAATAATAATGATATAGATTAAGGGCGACATTGCACCTTCACTAAAAACGTTTAAGGCACATAAACTGTATTTTATTTCTATGGGTTTTCAAAATGTCTTTAAATGTTCAGGAACAATTACTCGAAATGATATCTGATTTTACATTGATTAGAAATGTTACAACTTATACTGTCACTTATGTACAGTGTATGTCTCTCAATTTCATCCAATTATTCAGCTGTTGTCGCTTTCCTGCAAGTTACTTTCTACAAACAACAATATGAAATATCTAGCATGATTGTTGTTCACACTGTTTGACACGCTCGTGTTTTCTACAATGAGGTGACATCTTAAAATGTGAGAGAAGCTACGCCCTCCACCTCAGTTACGTCACATCCAATCAAACCGACGTGCAGTACAAGGACGGTACGTGCATGCAAGCCCTCATCTTGATTAAAGTCGTGTCTTGCTTGTGTGTATTATTTCAAATAATCCTATGTGAACGTGTAAATAATGTCTGGAAAGGAGGCAGACGTGGCGACAGCCTCGGGAGAACGCGACGACCACTGTCCAAGGTGCTGAATGTGTAGCTTCAAAATGCTTTTGCATCAGTAATTTCGTAACGTTGGTTTGAAAAAAGAAAACAATAATTTAGCATTTTTCAATGCTAAATGTTTTATGTATATTTTACATACTGTGCTCAAGTGAAGGCTGTAAAATTGTGTAAAACAAACTAATTACATAGTACTTATTTTTGCAAAAAAAGAAATAAAGCTGTATGTAGTTTTTTAAGTACTGTTTAACTGGATTAACGAGAGTCCTAATTTCTACAAAAAGGTTTTGAAATAATATGTATCCCTCTTCATATAAATGAGTTAAACTATATGTATTTTTTTTAAATCACAGCAAATCAAGTACAGAAGACATACCTTACTAGAATGCAATCAATTACACAACAGGCCTGAACTTGTTGCACCAAGAAAGATAACAAGAATAAACAAATAGAAATACAAGAAAGTAAAATGTTTTGTTGGGAAAAAAATGCCAGTATAATACGTGGCACATATATTTCATATAGTCAGCAGAGGACTATATTAGATTAGGGGGAAAGTAATGATTTTGATTTTGGAATAACAGTAAACACCATTAGCTAGATTGTATGTGGCCCAGAATGTTGGCGTCTTGCAACTGAACTATTCCGTCGTTGGTTTGCATGATAGTTTTCCTCTACTTAGACACGCAAAAAAGTGTCAAATGTAAACCACTTTCGATGGCTTGTGGCTTACAAAAATGGAAATAAACCAATAAAAATGGAAATAAACCAATCAGTTGAATCCCATTTGCACTACGGGGAGGAAATCCCACAAATAAGAAAGAAGGAGAGTCAACATCAAGTTCAACAACGTGCTGTCGCTCATTAACATCACAATAGTGTCTGGGAGTCCACACACACACACACACACACACACACACACACACTGAGAGGTTGTGTGGTGGCGTCCAAAGGAACATTTTCCCAGGCTCTGCTAACAATCGCACGACTATTTGCTTTACAAACCCAGCCCCTGGGCCTGTGGGGGGGGCATTGAAGGGGGGCCGCGGCACTCATCGGCAACGCCTAATGCACGCCCCTGACTTCCAAGTGTCCATCACATAACCAAATCCGAATAAGAATAGAAATACTACTCACGTCGCGTTAATGGGTAAGTCCGCCATAATTAAGTCCCGTCGGTATTTGGATTTGTTTTTAAAGTCCAGAGTTAGCCAAGCCGTCGTTAGTGCTGCTAAACGTAGCTTTAGCATCACGGCTTGCTAGCATCCAGCATCTCCACATCCGAGGAGGAGAGTGCGCGTGGCGTGGATGCTGCGTCCTGTTGGTCCACCTCTCTCTCTCTCTCCCTCCCAGGCTCCCCTCTCTCCACCGCCCGCCTCCTCTCATCTCATTGGCCGCCGTTTTGACGCAAGCACCTCCCTAAAACGCTCCTCCGTGACTCCTCCTCCTCCTGGGCGTGGCAACCAGGTGGCGGGAACACGAATCCGGAAGTTCCCCGGATTTGTTACAAAACCCCCCCAAAAACAACAAAGACGATTAGATGTAAGTAATGACAGACAAACGTCTACCTTCTGGATGCCAATGTTAAGAAAAACAACAATATCCTGGAACGCAAACTAGCTGGACGTCGGTACGTCGTGACGTCAGCTGCGGTGTGCGCGTGACAGCCGCACACGCGGCTCGCGTTTGTTTAGAAATAAAATAGTTTGTTTCTCTTAAAACACGGCAGCACGTCACACTTTAAACACGCACGTNAACAGAAGACATACCTTACTAGAATGCAATCAATTACACAACAGGCCTGAACTTGTTGCACCAAGAAAGATAACAAGAATAAACAAATAGAAATACAAGAAAGTAAAATGTTTTGTTGGGAAAAAAATGCCAGTATAATACGTGGCACATATATTTCATATAGTCAGCAGAGGACTATATTAGATTAGGGGGAAAGTAATGATTTTGATTTTGGAATAACAGTAAACACCATTAGCTAGATTGTATGTGGCCCAGAATGTTGGCGTCTTGCAACTGAACTATTCCGTCGTTGGTTTGCATGATAGTTTTCCTCTACTTAGACACGCAAAAAAGTGTCAAATGTAAACCACTTTCGATGGCTTGTGGCTTACAAAAATGGAAATAAACCAATAAAAATGGAAATAAACCAATCAGTTGAATCCCATTTGCACTACGGGGAGGAAATCCCACAAATAAGAAAGAAGGAGAGTCAACATCAAGTTCAACAACGTGCTGTCGCTCATTAACATCACAATAGTGTCTGGGAGTCCACACACACACACACACACACACACACACACACACTGAGAGGTTGTGTGGTGGCGTCCAAAGGAACATTTTCCCAGGCTCTGCTAACAATCGCACGACTATTTGCTTTACAAACCCAGCCCCTGGGCCTGTGGGGGGGGCATTGAAGGGGGGCCGCGGCACTCATCGGCAACGCCTAATGCACGCCCCTGACTTCCAAGTGTCCATCACATAACCAAATCCGAATAAGAATAGAAATACTACTCACGTCGCGTTAATGGGTAAGTCCGCCATAATTAAGTCCCGTCGGTATTTGGATTTGTTTTTAAAGTCCAGAGTTAGCCAAGCCGTCGTTAGTGCTGCTAAACGTAGCTTTAGCATCACGGCTTGCTAGCATCCAGCATCTCCACATCCGAGGAGGAGAGTGCGCGTGGCGTGGATGCTGCGTCCTGTTGGTCCACCTCTCTCTCTCTCTCCCTCCCAGGCTCCCCTCTCTCCACCGCCCGCCTCCTCTCATCTCATTGGCCGCCGTTTTGACGCAAGCACCTCCCTAAAACGCTCCTCCGTGACTCCTCCTCCTCCTGGGCGTGGCAACCAGGTGGCGGGAACACGAATCCGGAAGTTCCCCGGATTTGTTACAAAACCCCCCCAAAAACAACAAAGACGATTAGATGTAAGTAATGACAGACAAACGTCTACCTTCTGGATGCCAATGTTAAGAAAAACAACAATATCCTGGAACGCAAACTAGCTGGACGTCGGTACGTCGTGACGTCAGCTGCGGTGTGCGCGTGACAGCCGCACACGCGGCTCGCGTTTGTTTAGAAATAAAATAGTTTGTTTCTCTTAAAACACGGCAGCACGTCACACTTTAAACACGCACGTTAGAACATCTTGACATTTGATAACCGACGCGGCGTTAAATAGCGTATTGAAGTCACCGGCTGCCCACAAGCCGTAAACATTCATTGGTCACGCAGCATTAGCTCCACTTGCCGTGGTTGTCATTGAACAATTACACAGCAAAGCTGCTCCTTTTTCTTCTTTATTATTAAAAAAACCAAATACTCATACACATGCCTAATTAATGCGTTAACCAAGGTGTAGGATTGATCGGTTTTGGTTGTGACCTTCCGGTTCCCCAGCAGAGCGTCAAAGTGATCAAGGGCGACATCTGCCGGTACAAAGCAGCACTGCAAGCGGCCGAGGAAAAAAAAGAAAAAAAAGGTGGCCCTCGTTCGAACCGCCGCACGTTCATCAGCCGTTCAAATGGATTCCAAAAAACGTAACGGCGTCAACATCGTAGAAATGAAAAAATAGTAACAATTAGCAGATGGAAGTTATCCAGAACGAACCTGAGGTCAGTTAAGCCGAAACGGAGGATCCCCGACGCAGGTTCTGATCCACATGGACAAGAAAAAAGACGGCAGGGATCATTTCCCCACCATTTTACCTCACCTTTGCAAAAATCATATTTTTCAGCCGAAAATTAGAACCCCCAGGTTCCGTGAGTTGGAAGCAACGGGCTTCAAGTGCGGTTCCGAAAGGCGCGCGCGCACAGTCCGCTCATCTGCAAGCACTGACCGGGACGGGCCGGGACTTGGAACTGAGGGCGTTCGTTGGATTTGATGTGTGCATGCCGTGGAGTGGTTTGGGAATAAAGGTTCGATGCTGGGTTTTGGAAAGCAGTGGCAGTTATAAAAATAATAGCAATTATATTTGACTAATACAGTTTTTTTTGGGGGGGGGGGG